>CM067174.1:47492703-47537703 GCA_034093135.1 Erigeron breviscapus | reverse complement strand
ACCTCATTAACGAAGTTGTGATGGTTCGGATCGAATCCCGGTACGAGTCTAGAGTTCTGAAAGTCCACAAAGGAAAACAACAACACAGCACCACCGTAACCTACGGTGGTGCCCACCGTAAGCTACGGCAGTTCAAGGGTGAAGGGGCGTAAGGTACGGTTCATGCAGGCGTAAGGTACGGTGGAGCAGCGTAAGTACGGCAGTTCAAGGGTGAAGGGGCGTAAGGTACGGTTCATGCAGGCGTAAGGTACGGTGGCTAGAAATGAACGGGCGTAGGGTACGGTAGATCCACCGTAGCCTACGGTGGCCTGCATTCGAAGGTTTTAGGCGTAACATGCAGCGTAAACAGGGGGTTTTCAACGTAAAGTAAGTTTGTAGCGTAAGCTACGCCCAACCTGGACGTAACCTACGCCCAGCCTACACTCAACTAGCGTAACCTACGCCTGGGAGGGGGCGTAAGGTACGCCGGCTGCCAGACAGCTCAAGAACAGCAGCAGCAGCAGCAGGTTAGCTCGACCAAAACCCTAAAATTTCGCCCCCAAGAACCCTAATTCGACTTATGAAGTTATGAGACTCGTTTTGCAGCAATAAAAGATGTTCACAAACATAAATACACTTAACCCACCATTTAAATCCATTCTAAACACCATTTAATCCTCTAAAAATCATCTTGACCCATTTGACCACATAAACCCTAATTCCGGCCTTTGACCCGATTTTTGACCCACAAATCCAAGGGTTTGACTTAGAATATGATTGTAAACATGAAATGATAATTATAAGTCGAAGTTTACTTACCAAAATCGCCACTAAAGGTTTAAAACCCGAAATGAGCTAGAGATGAGATTTTCTTGCACTTGGGACTTCAAATTCTTGATATGATGATAAAGTGTTGATGATGATTATTATTCTATCTTAATTCCAGCTTGAAACTCCAAATTTGGTGTAAGAATTATAGAGAGGGAGAGATGTGTGTTTGTGTGTGGGTCTTGGAAGAGAAAAGAGAGAGAAAGAGATAGAAAGATAGATAGATAAGAGAATGAAAGGGAGGAGGAAAGGATAAGGAGGGGGGATTGGGTCTTGGGTGGCTGGTGGGTTGTGGGCTACCCACGGGCCGACCCGCTTCTCTTCCCAAGCCAAATTACAAACGTTAGACATTTAAACACCGATTAAAACGTATTATTGACCCGGCGAATATACCACGTTGTCATTTAATCACAAAACGACCCAACTATTTCATTAACTTAAATTGTTAGTCAAATTGCACGTAAAGTCAAATGGTCAAAATTCACGGATGTTACAAGTCCGATTCTCCAAAAACTCCTGACTCTCCTCCTCGCCGAGTCGAGTCCGAGTCACGAGTTTCCCAACCTTAGGTATAGGTTCTAGGTAAAATAAAGCAAGTATTAAAGTAAAACAAATAAAACAATAGGTTTCTCTTCACTGAAAATCATCGTGCATCATGAAAATTATCGTGCATCAATATATATAATTGTGATTCGTGAATCTTCGTGAATCAATTTTATCATGATCTAAGGGTCAAGATCTTGTCCTATTTTTTTTACATTAATACTTGTTTTACAATAACCAACCCTAAATATATATATATATATATATAGTGAAGGGATCAAGTGAGAACAACATATATGGTGAGAACCGTGAGAACCACTAAAAATCCATCTCTAAGGGCTTTGCCCTTAGAGTTAAGGGCTACGCCCGTACCGTATCAAACCGCCACCATCTCTTGGATCGCCGCCCATCAAATCCATACCATTCCCATATGCGTCCGGTGACAACCCCTTTAGAACGGATGAGGGGAACGCCCGTACCGTATCCATACGTTTTCTTAACCCGTAACCATATGATTTTTTTACAAAATTTTTTTTTTTTTTATTGTTTTTTTTTGGAATGGGTTTTTGTTAAAAGAAAATAAAAAACAAAAAAAAGTTCAAAAAATGAAAAATAAAAATTAAAAAAATAAAAAACCACACAAAAAATGAGAAAGAGGGAGGAAAACTAGTGGTTCTCACGGTTCTCTCCATATATGTTGTTCTCACGTTAACCCTACCCTAGTGAGAACAAGTTTAAAATAAGAACGGTAAGAACAAGTGGTAAAAGTGAAATTATTTTTTTAATTAAACTTTCATTTTTCTATTAATTTTAAAATGTAACCACCTATTATTGTAAATTCCTTGTATGTGGGGAACAAAAAACTTCCATCAGTTAAAAACATCAGTTTTTTAAATAATAAAATTTATATCATTAGTTGTTTCATCCTCTTTAATTTTGTAGAATAAATTTATGGATGCACAAAATTATAAGTTATAAATAATGGATGCACAAAATTATAAACTATAAATTATGGATGCATAAGTTTTACATACACAAACAATGATGGATGCACCAAATTTATGGATGCACAAAAATATAAATTATGAAGTTATGGATGCACAAAATTATAATTATAAATAATGGATGCACAAGGTTTTACATACACATAAATAGATGGATGCACCAAATTATATATATATTTAGATAAAAATCTTAAACACTAGCAATTTTACATATACAATATTTCCTATAATAAAACATGGATGCACCAAATTCTATATATATATATATATATATAGAGAGAGAGAGAGAGAGAGAGCAAGGTTATTATGAGAACCAAATATTTGTCGAGAACTACGAGAACTTTTTTACATAAGAGTATTTTTGTATTTTTGATATATGTAATTTAAATTAAATCTAATTAAATAGTAAATTCCCATAAATATCTCTTTAACGTATAATCGTTCAACATCACATATCAAGGACAAAATTCGTATGGATCAAGATTGACAAAACAATATCATTCATTTACTTGTTCAGTAAGTATTTGCTGTCTTCTTGTTTCTTATTTTTTATTCTAATTATTTTATATATATTATTTGTTATTTTATTATTTTAGCACATCAAATTAGATATAATGTTCCCTTTATATTACACTTTTAATCCATTTTTAATTTTATTTTATCTATTCATTCATTTTACATTTGTACATGTTTTCTATGAATATGTAATTATCAATTATTTTGTGTTGTTATATAAATTTTTGATTTCATCATGTACACATGTGAGTGATTTATTACATTTTTTAGGTACACATATGTGCACATAAAATTTAATACTGGGTCACATGTGTACATGATTAAATCAAAACATTTCACATGTGTACAAAATTGATAATACACATTTAAAATTGATAATGCACATTTAAGATTATGAAAAACTAAACGAAGAAAATTAGATGTGTTTACATATGTGCACATCTTATATATCAAATATAATTTTTTAGGAAAAGAAAGATATTTGTTTACATGTATAAATTGGATGTGGGTATATCCACACATGTACTAAAAGTCGACACATGTTAACATGATAAAATCACATCAACTCACAATTGATATAGAAAATATGACTTTTTCACATGTGTATTTACTAAATATTTCATATAAGATCATATTTATCCATATGTATATACTAAACTGCTCACACTAGTAAAAAAAAAAATTAATTAATTGAAAAGAGATAATATTCACTTCTCAAAACTAAAATGTTAATATAATCTCAAATCAAATTGGAAGTTTTAAAGTGAGTTATAACTTGTTCGGATTTATATATTTTTATAGATAATTAGACACGTTATAATTATTGCTAAATAAATCTTCTTACAAAATTGATGATTCATTGTTGCAATTGGTAAGAAAAAAATAATAATGAAAAAGCACGTATATATTGATCTATTGCACACATTACCCTATAGTTTGTTAAATAATAATAAATAATTCAAACTTCACAATTTATAATTTGTTTTAAGGTTTAAAAAAAATAAAATTCCACTAGTAACTTTGAAATTTAAAACTCCATGATTCAAGCACTGTTCCGTTCCGTTCCGTATTTATTTTCATATATTCTTATTCCTTTTATGCCCTTTTATTAATTATAGATTAATTTTTGTTTAGAATAATTACATAAATGCCATTGTATAATCTCAACCCTTGATCTAATTAATCAAAAGGATGAAAATGGTTCTCATAGTTCTTGACATTTTTTTTGTTCTCATTTTATCTTTTTACTATATATGAATTTGACAAATAGCACCAAATTTTGAATATACAGCACATAAAATACAAAGGATTTACAATTCAACCATCATGTATCTATCCATAAAACAAAATTTATTAAAATTTAAAAATAATACTGTAATATTATTAAAACATTAAAACAACAATCAATAATGTGTAAGAAGTAAAAAACAAATTGCTAATTAATTAAATGCAAAATTATAGTATGAAAATAACATGGAGTCATGGGACATGGATGACGGTTACACAGTTCTAATTCTTTTCTAATGCCCTTTTTGACAATATTTTAAAACTAAAAATCCACTAAAATTTGTAACCGTAGGATCAAGTATTAAAAGGCCTAGATTTGTTCTCATTTATTCTTATTTTAATTTGGTTCTCATTTAAGTGCCTCCTCTCTCTCTCTCTCTCTCTATATATATATATATAGGTTTTAGGTAAAATAAAACAAGTATTAAAGTAAAACAAATAAAACAATAGGTTTCTCTTTACTGAAAATCACCGTGCATCATGAAAATCATCGTGCATCAATTGCTTTGTGAATCTTCGTGCATCAATTTAACCATGATCTAACACTACTAGAAAAACAGCTATTCTTGACGCGCAATGCGCGTCATAAAGGGCTCAGATGACGCGCAAAAGCGCGTCAAGGAAGGACCAGTCATAAATTTTCATGACCCGCATTTGGGCGTCATCCTTCTATGACCCTCGGTTTATGACCCGGGTTTTTGCGTGTCATAACCTATTTTTTTTTTTAAAAAATTAATTTTTTTCAGTTCCTAATTTTCTATTAAATGAGAATTAAAAACCTGATAATACAAAATTAAAAACACAAATATCAAAATAACGCATTTCATATATATATATATATATATATATATTACACTATTTTATTTAACTATATATATATTCATATATATATGAATATATATATATAGGTTTTAGGTAAAATAAAACAAGTATTAAAGTAAAACAAATAAAACAATAGGTTTCTCTTTACTGAAAATCACCGTGCATCATGAAAATCATCGTGCATCAATTGCTTTGTGAATCTTCGTGCATCAATTTAACCATGATCTAACACTACTAGAAAAACAGCTATTCTTGACGCGCAATGCGCGTCATAAAGGGCTCAGATGACGCGCAAAAGCGCGTCAAGGAAGGACCAGTCATAAATTTTCATGACCCGCATTTGGGCGTCATCCTTCTATGACCCTCGGTTTATGACCCGGGTTTTTGCGTGTCATAACCTATTTTTTTTTTTAAAAAATTAATTTTTTTCAGTTCCTAATTTTCTATTAAATGAGAATTAAAAACCTGATAATACAAAATTAAAAACACAAATATCAAAATAACGCATTTCATATATATATATATATATATAATACAATATATTATTATATATATATATATATATATATATCAAAACAATGAGGTTAATTCAAGTACTAATTCACGATAAGTCACAAGTTAATTAACGACAAAAATTACATATCGATAGTAATTCACAAGTTAGTTTGACAGCTTCGGTATCCAGCTTTTAGGATAGATTCCGACTACTCCGGGAATGAACCATCCTAACCATGTCACAACAACAGCCATAACCACCCGAAAATCTCTTAATCAGTGACAAAATGTAATCAAATCAATCCCAACCCTTAAGATCTGAAATCAATGGGTTGAAAGGACTCATAAAACATGAAATCATGAAAGGAATACATGCACTACCTGTAGATTACAAAGAGGATGCAAAAGGCTTGATCAATCACCCCCGAATCAACACGTTTGAATGATTTTTCGCAAGGAAATCGTATGGGAGGAAGGAGGGCGGTTAGGGTTCAAGGAGAAAAGGATAATATCAGTAATTAGAAGATAATGACCTCCTCCTAGACCCTAATCCCGTTTTTCAATTTCCCAGTCCCTAGACTTCCTTATGGCTCATATTAGGCTAAAATCACCTATTGGGAATACTTACAACACATTAAACTTCAAGCACCTCTAAAGGTATTTAAAATATACCTTAAACTCATTAGCACATTAATCATTAAGGCCTTAAAACCTTACACAGAAAGCACATTAATCACACACAAACATTAAATCTCCTAGAGACTTAACGGACACATAGTGTTGACTTAACGACTCAAGTCAACTGTTACTTTAAAGTTCGGGATGTTACAATATCCATTTGCAAGATCGTTTCAGTTGAATCTCACGTTTCCGCCACTGATGGGGTGTTACATTAAAGCGCTGAGTCGAGGGAAAGGTATCAAATTGAGTTTTGGACTTGTTGGTTTGGTTACAATTTTCAAACTTTAGATAAAAAAAAAACTTTGAACATTCGAGATTATGAAAAAAATAAATGTTACTTTTCTTATAATAACGTTAAATTCTACTTGTAAATACATCATATAATCTTAAAATATTACATTGTCAAAAATTAGACTTTAGTCTTTACTCTAAAAAAGAAAGTAAATATTAGTTTAAGGCTTTGTTCATTCCATGCCAACTTTTAATTTTGATTAATCATATCAATAGTTTAAATTTGATAACTACAGTAAACACATTTAACCTTTAAGGATGTTGAATACATTTCACGCCAATTATAATTTCAGTTCAACACTAATATCTTTTGTTGTTCGCTCACATTACCCTAATACCACACACACAAAAAGTGTACTCTCTTTTCTCTCATTGAATCTCTCATACACAACCGTCACATTTTTTACAATCAAAGCATATCAAACTACGATCAATACCAGATAAATCTTTAATATGTCGATTACACTCTAACTGAAAAATTATAAATATCATCTCTTTCACTAATAAGTCACATTAATGTAACATCCCGAACTCTTTTATTCTGTTTTCGTCTAGTGTTCCCGTGACATTAATAAGTCGGGTAGGCGTTCCCGTCTAGTGTGATCGAAAGTGTTGATAAATGTTTACCATTAATGCTTGTTAAGGCGGTATATGCACCCTCTAGCGTTGAGAAGTAAAAATGTAGTTATAAAGTTCAGTGGGCTTAGTTGAAAGTATCTAAAATTCTTATGTGTAGGGAGTAATATAATATCTGTGGGATGTTCAGGTCCGGCCCAAAAGAATTAAAGAAGTAAAGAAAGATTGAAAGGCCTTTTATGAATTGATGTTATGCGCAGCAAGATTGCTACTTTGCTAGGATAAACGAAAAATAAAAATATAAAAAAAGAGTTTTGTCCGTGTTGTTTCTTGGGGTCGTGCGCAGCAAAGGAAAAAAAAAAGAGAATCACCATATTGTGATTTGTGTCCAAACAAAACTTGTCAGCCGTCTAAATCATATACAGGTGTATTCCAAAGCAGTAGTATCTCAAATAAAGAAAAGGAAATAATTAATTTTCCTAACAAAATAACCTAAAAATCCTTCTAACTATTGGATTATGACATGTAAAAAAATCAGGGGGCAAGATTAGGAAAGAGAATTAATGAATACCTAATGTCATCCTCTTAGAGTATTAGGAGGATTTTTAGGCTATTTTGTTAGGAGGATTAGTCATTTTCCATAAAGAAAAGGGGGTGAGGTTCAGTTTTGTCTTTTGTTGCATTCTATCTTTTCGTAACCTTAGGTATATATATATATATATATATCCATGGAGTAGTAATAACGAGAATTTTACCAGCGCGTTGCCGCGAAAAACGATAATTATCATATTTAACACTATATATGGTTGCTTCGTTACGGACCAGGGTAAAAAGTCTAATTGTTTTAGACTTTCAGTTGCTTCTCTAATTACCAGGGCAAAAGAGAGTGTAACTTTTCTCTTTTAAAAGGGTTTTGTAGTTACTTGTCTAATTACCGGGGCAAAAACTATAATTATTTTTCTCTTTTAAAAGAGTTTTTGGAGAAAGGGGAAAAAATAGACCAAAAAAAAGCAAAAAAAGAATAGTGTAATTGTTTTAGACTTTTAAGCAAAAAAAGAATAGTGTAATTGTTTTAGACTTTTAGTTACTTGTCTAATTACCGGGGCAAAAAATAGTATAATTTTTCTCTTTTAAAAGAGTTTTTGTATACAAAAAGTTAGACTAAAGTGATAAAACTCAAAAGTTAAGTAGTAAAAATAAGAAACTCTAAAAGTATACAATCGTAAAAAAAAAACCACAAAAAGACAAAATAGGAATAAGACGAAATAGCTGACATCAGCAATCGTTACTATTCATAAGCCGACCGTAATTGTATTATATAATAATAGTAATAATAATATTTTATTGTGAAAAATAGTTCCCCTTTTGTTGAGATTGTCAAGAATTAAATATATTGAATGGTTGTAGTCTTTAATGTGGCAGAAAATAATAAGAATTAATAAGTCAAATTGTTGTCTTTTGTGGCTCTTTTGGTAGCCGAATTTTATAAAGAAAAAAGGGGTGTTTTTGGTTCTTGAGTGGGCTGTCAAGGTAAAAGGATGTGTAGTTTTTTCTACTATGGTTTATTGTTTTCTATTGGTGGTGTCATGGGTATTGGCTTATGAAGAAAAATATATATAATTGTTATGAGTCTGTTATGTTCATTTAAAATTAGTAGTCTTCACCCAAGTAAAATAGATATGTTGGTCATTGTGTAGCACTAGTTACCATCAACAGAAAAAAAATATATTATTTAATTGGGATGGTACTTGCTAAATATATTATTTAATTGGGATGGTATAGCAAATGTTATTATAATTGAGGTTTTATAAATGTGACCAACAATGTAAATGATGGCAGCACATTTGTTGGTCGAATAGACTACTGGGTTTGTAATTAGTTATTTAAGATTTAGCAATTGTAATGTTTGTTCTTTTATTAACTTAATTTTAATCATCGATCATTTATAGGTTGTCGGGAATATATAACAAGCTTGGTAAACTATTATTATTTGTGGTTTGTGAAGCGCAAAGGTAAGATAACTTACTTTTGACACATGAGGGACACAACAAAACTTAGTTTTGATAATTAAACCCCCATTTTATGTTGCTTAAAGTATCTCATGCATATGTTGGGTGTGGGATATATGAGGGAGGTTGACTAGGGTGTTGTTCATGCGTGTTTATGTTGTAATGAGATGTTTATTGCATGATTTACTTATGTAGCTTATTGTTTGAGTTGCGAATGTTTTGTGTGGAATTGTTGACATAGAACACTAGACATGATGTTGTCATGTCACGTGCACGATAAGGGCCCTAGTGTTGATGAGTAGTAATGGGTAAAATCTTTTAGTGTTGAATAAATGTTGTTGAGTAGAATTGGTTGCAACCTAATTGTGTTGATGAGTTGGGTGTTTGAAATCCACTAGTGTTGATAAGTCTCGAGCATAGCGTTGAAAGAGTTAAGCTTAACCCACAGTTAACCTATTTAGGCTAGTTGTGCTGCGTTGATCACTCAGGGGCACTGTACATGTTTCCCGTTTGACCCAATTAGCGTTGATAGAGTAATTCCGGGTGAAGTGATTGACACCAGTGTAGTAACGGGTTACTCATGGATTTGGTTATGCCTATCCATAACGACAATGATGGACCCCGTAAGGTCTACCCATCTAGTCGGGTGTGAGCTTTCCTATTTGGTCATGTGGCCGCCTCACACAACTTATTTGTGCAGATTTTATTTGGCATAACCTTTGCGTTGATTGTGTTGCTTGTGCAGTTAAGTAGCTAGTGTTGATATGAAGGATTGCTAGACACATTATAGGATTTGATATTCCTATTATGCAGATTGTGTTGATATTGTTGTTGTGCCTTTATGTATGCATGGGTTGTTTTATAAATTGATTTAATTGGCAATCCTTGTTATTAAGCTAACCTGTTATCTTACTCAGCTTTAATAGCTGACACTTGTTTTGTGAAAATGTGTTGTGCCCTCAGGTTAGGCGTTGATCAGTAGCTCGATAGCATGCTTGTGAGATGGATAGCTTTTACTGGAGCTTATGGATGTTGGCTTTAGTTACCCCTAGTTGCATTCATTTGAGTAGACATATTTATTTTGCCATTTGGCCGTTACTTTGTTGGTTTTGATTGTGGGTTTCATTTTCATTATTGTGATGATACTGGTTAGTAACGCCTTTTGAGACATTAATTATGTTTTATTGATTCCGTTAGGAATAAAATGGGATTTTTAAACGTCGCTTTCGCATTTTGTTAACAATGTTATGTTTAAAGTTGAATTTTTTTTTGAAATCCACATTTTTATAAAGCAGGGTGTTACAAGTGATATCAGAGCAGTAGTTTAAGTGAACCATTGTCCATTGATGTAGGTCTTGGACTTAAACTAGTAATATATTGTGCATCTGAACTTAGAAAGTTTGCCTTTAGGATGGGTTGGGTTGAGTGTGAGAGTAGGATTAAGGCTCTTATGTATTTGATGTTAATATGCATTATTATGTTTTTAGCCTTATTTTCCTTACTTCTCACTATGTCCTCTAAGTATGTCAGTGCTTTTGGTTAATGAATCCGTATGAGAATTTGTACTAATTCCTATCTATTGAATTTGATATGTGTGTTGAATTTGGAATTATGAGGAAATGAGTAGGATATTGAATGTGGAAACTTGGTATTTTATATGTAGCAATTAAGGTAGTAAATGAAGTTGATAATGTTGTGATTTGAGTTGTGGACACTTTTTTCGAACCCAGTGGGTTAGCGACAACGATCTGGAAGTGATAAGATGTGGGCATGGTTTTAAATGAGCAGACTTGTGGAGTTCTCAAAGGAGTAGGTGTAATCGGTAATACACAAGCTTGTGAAAGGATACAATTACAATTATGGTCCGGAACATAATTGTAAATGTATCATGACACGAGCGTGTTTATGTGTCATGCTTGTGTTGACGATTGGATGAATTGGGGTTGGTTAGATTCCTGTGTAGTTCTTATAATCTTATGTGTAGTTAATGGTGTTTATTTATTATGTGGATATTTATGTGTAACATTTAAGTATATTTTGTGAATATGTTGGTTATTATGTAGTAATTATGGAGATTTAATTATGTGTTATTTGATTGTGCACCAAACCGCGTCGAGAGGTATTCTAGATCGAAGGTGATATGGAGAAAACCCTAAAGGGTTTTTAAGCTTTGTCGGCGATTCCCCGAAGGTAGGAACGGTGCTCCTTTACGCCAATCTAAGATTGTAGGTTTGATTGTCGAAGCTTGTTTGACTTATGTTTAGGTTTTTTTTATCGATCTGTGATCGTGTATGTGTGTGTTGTCGATATAGTATATCGAATATGAATATATGTGAAGGAGTCCTTCTCATTTTATAGGAGGAGTTTCCTTGGGGAAGAAGGTTAGGGTTTTCCCTAGTCCTTCTTTGATACGAATTCTACTTACCATCTTTATCCGATCTAGTTTCCTTTGGGAGTTTATCCTTTAAAGAGATCGAACTAGGCAAGGACTGTATTTGTATTTGGAAAGGATTTATATTAATCCTTTTATTATTCGACCGATTTGAGTATCTTCGTGCTTATGCCCTTCGCAAGGGTGCTTCGTATTAAGTGTCCTTCGTATGGTGATTCGAAGGGGTACATCGTCAAGCCCCCAGTCTAATATTATAGACTGCAAGGGATATGATTTTAGACTGTGTTTGTCCTTTGTTGTCGGGTCTTGTCCTTAGATCAAGTGTTAGGAGCTGAAGAATACAATTTTGCGTGTTGGATTGGTTGACTTCGAATTATGTCTTTCGTTTTACTTAGATCTCGGACAAAATTATGTCGAAGGACCATATGTGCAACTTTTTTAATTATGAGGGTGCAAAGGGCGGTGACTATTTCTTCAAGGGTTGGAATTGTAAAAGTTGACATAAGTAGGTAGTTGCATGTGCTTTTATGGCAATAAGTGGATGGCTCATTGCCTTATTTGGAAATTTTTTCCCCATAAATACCTTGCTTCCTTTTCTTTATTTTCTTCTTTTTCCCTCCACTGTTCACCGTGCTCTTTGCTTCTTCATTCGGATAATCCATCCATTAATCCAGGTATTTTCCTACTTTCTTCATAGTCTAAATTGTTATCGCAATGGCGAAGGTAGGTATTAAGTCAACCTTTTCTTCCATCACTGTTGATCAACTTAGGGACTTTGTAGAAAAATTTTTCCCAGGTAGAATTAGGGCTTTCCGATTGCCTGGGAAAAAGCAGAGCATAGTGTCTCCCCCTGATGGCTATGTGGGTATATACTTAGATTCCTTTGTGCTGGGTAACGTTAGGTATCCGTTTTCCCCTTTTTTCCTTAGCGTCCTTCGCCATTATGGAAATCATTTGTCACGATGGCACCCTCAGGGTCATGGGAGGATTATGGCCTTTCAAATTATGTGTCGAGCATATGGGGGTGAACCAACTGTTGACTTATTCAGGAGATTTGCCAACATTTGTTATACTGGTGATTGGGTTACCATCCAGAATAGACCGAATAATGCTGGTTGTTTTGAGAAGGAGGGGTGACCATTAGGGACTAGAAGGATCGCTTCATTTTATGAGTAACACGATGATTCCTCATGCTTTTGGCGCGTTGGTAGATAGAGGGATTATAGAGGATGTGAAGAAGTGTGTTGACCCTGTCCCTTCTGAGGAGGATTCAACTCCTCTGTTTAGGAAAATCTTTGAGAATCGCCTGGTTATGTTAGCATATCCTGATAGTATTCTGTTTAAAGCGGGAATTATAGATGTTTTGCCAGCTGGGGAGGAAGAGATTGATGGTAAGCATATGTTTGCTTTACTGTGTATGCTTTTATTTGATACCCATTTATTACTTTCATTTGACTCTTTTCTTCCTGTAGACATGAGTTTCATGGATTTTGTGAAGAAAGGTGGTCAGGATATTGCACAATCTTCCGGTGAGGCTGCAGCCAGGCCCCATCCTATGCCTTCCGTTGTGCCAAATAGGAGCCATGTTGAAGGGCTTGTATCTTCTCCTCCTAGGGGGGTTGATCCTTCTGGAGAAGGATCCCCTTCTTTTGTGGTCGAGGATGATGATGATGTAGAGATTACTGGAGCTAGAACAAGTGATTGGAAAGCTCCCGAGGTCGGCATTGCTTCCCGTCTTCGGAAAATTAAAGAGGCCGCCTCCCCTCCGGGGCTTTCGTTGAAGAAGAAGAAAACTTATTTGAAAGGTATGTGTCTGCTATTCTCCTTTCTTATCCTTATATCTTGTTTCTTCTTTCCTTCTCTTATCAGTTTTTCTATTGTTACCTTGATTCTTTGCAGCGCATGCCGTTTTTGATCGTGCAGATGATGCTCCCCCCATGTCTTATGATGATGAAGATAATGTTTCTCTTGACTTTCTTCGTGGCATGAGTGATTTAGGCTTTATTAAGTCATATCACAAACATGCCCAATGTTAGAGCAAGATGAACGTTGTTATTGAGGAGCGTCTGCAGTCGGTATGTTCTCGTACTGAGGATTTGTTGAAGCAATTAGAGGAGAAGAATCAAGAGTGCGAGAAGTTGAAGAAGTCTGCTGAGGAGGTTAGGAGCCAAACGAGTGAGGTCTCTTTGTTGGAGAGGAAGCTGAAGGAGGCTAACGTTGGTTGCAAGATCAGGGAAGATGAAATTGCTGAATTGAAGCGGAAGTTGACCAACTCTGTCTTGAACCTCAACTTGGAAAAGGAAATGTCATCTGGGTTGGCTAAGCAAGTGCAGAAGCATGTCTTGGAACATACCGGGCTTATAACCGATGTAATTCCTTATGCTTGCAGGGCCTTGGTGGACAGTGATGAGTTTGGGAAACTTGTGGCAGCAGTGATCACACCCAACAGGGATGATGAGAGGTCTCTTGTTTTGAAAAAATTGAGCGATGATGGGAAGTTGGATTTGGCTTCTTGTACCGGCTTCGTTGCTAACTCGGCTGAGGCTATCGCCCAAGCTGTGGCTGATTACAAGAATACTGATTTCCTATTTATTGATAAGCTGACCTCCAATCCTGCCGCTTCATATCTAGCCTTGATGCACATTGTCCCTGAGAAGATTATTCCTGCCTCATCGTCTGTTTCTGCAGATATGGACGCACTTGTTCCTCCTATAGCAGCTCTTGTTCCTCCTATAGTAGCTCCTATTCCTCCTTCATGCCCAGAGACCGCAACTGATGATGTGGCTGCTCCTTCATGATTATTTGATGAAACTGCTGTATTTGGCCTTTGGCCTTTGAACAATTTGTTTTTTCAGTTTCGTAGTTTGGATAATTATTTTTTGGTCCTGTGTTGTATGCAGGTTATATGGATATTGCCATGGTTTGTGTCGGCCATGGTTCTTTTCTTCTTATAATACCACAGGATGTGAAGATCTTTACGAAGCTCCCACTCCTTAGTATTTAGGATATTTCGAAGGCCTTAAAAGGTCTTCATAAATTACAGGTATTTTGCACAGTATAGGGAGTATTTCCCTTTGATTTTTCTGCGTTTTACTTTTTTGTGCATGGTCGCAAAGGTTATTCCCTTCACGATTTCCATGTCTTATGTTTGCTCGCATGCTTCGCAGTAGAAGTCTACTTACGATTAGGCTCTTATGTTATGTAGGCGTCCCTTTGAACATACATTTTTTGGCCTTAGTAGCATGTCTTTAGTTAATTGACTTGTACGTACATGGTAAGAATAATAATACGATAGGGAGCGACCCTTCGTATATGTAGGAGATCACTGTGTGACCTAAAAACAAAAAATTTCATTAATCACTATGTGATAAATTCCTAATAGGTTGCTAGTTATTCATCTAAAGTGTGTAACCTATTACATTCATCACTTTTTGTGAAAAAACTTATAGGCTACAAAGCAACCCGAGCACATTGTGCTTTTTGCTTACTCATCATTCCCCGTGGTCCCAAGGGATCCAGTGGATTCCTTTGGGTCACAGGTATTCGGAAGCTTTGCTGAATTTGAGGTTGATCCTTCGCTCTCTTGAGAATCTTCCATATCTGATGATTCTTTGTCTTCTTTGTAAATCATGAAGATTGTTTGTTCCGGAGCTTTGTTCCTCTCTTGGCTTCCTTCTTCATCCTTTACTTTAGCGTTTTGCCGAATTTCTACTAACAGGTGACCTAGCTCCCCCTCCTTTATAGCTTTACTTATGGCTTTCCTTAGGTTGATGCAATCATTAGTGTCATGACCATGATCACAGTGGAACTCGCAGTACTCATCATAATTCTTTTTGTTTTTATTGCTGAGCTTTGGAGGAGGTGCGAAGGTCTTCGCTACTTTTTCTGTTACCAAAATTGCCCTTGGGGTCTTGGTATGTTCTAGAAGGATTGTCCTTTCTTTACCTTTATCTTCCTTGCTATATGGAGAGTACTTAATTCGGCTATCTTTGTTGTTAAACAAGCTTTGCTTTCTTTTTCCTCTGGAGGACTCCCCATCTTGTGTTGGTCCTCCGATGCTATTAACCGCTGTGTCCCTGGCATCAAGCCATGCATAAGCCTTAGACTTTGTATCTTTGAAAGTCTCTGGGAGCTTTTCTACTAGATGTTCAATAAGGGCTCTGCTTCGACATCCGTGAATGAGGCCTGATATCCTTTGGGATTCTGGCAAGGTAGGTATCTCCTGAGTTTCATTGGTATACCTATTTATGAAGGCCCTAGTACCTTCTTCTGACCCCTGTCTAATATTATGAGCTGCAATATGGGTCTTCTTGTGCTTCTTCTGCTGACTGAAGTGCGCTCAGAATTTTTCTTTCAGATCTGTGAAGCCGGTTATTGATCCCTTCGGGAGATTATTAAACCAATCCCCAGCGTCACTTTTATGTACCCAACCGAAGTCTCTACAAGCTACAGGGTCGTTCCATTGCAGCATAGCTGCTGCCCTTCTGAATAATTATAGAAAGTCATCGGGATCAGTTTTCCCTTCGTATGTCCCTAGATGGGATGGACACTTCATATTCTTGGGTAACGGGTACTTTTGTATCCATTCAACTAAAGGTGAGACGTTAGACTCATCTTCGAGAGGGAAAAACTGCTCTTGATTGACGTTCAATCCTTCTGTGTTGAGTGTTGCTGCTGGAGTGGTGTTGGCTCCCCAAGGATATCCTCCATAGTATGGGTACCACGGAGGGTACATTGATTGAGGTCCCATTCCAGCCATCGCCTGTGCAGGTTGGGGCTCAGAGAGTTGTGGCTGAGCCATTGGGTAGCTTCGAGGGTACCCCGGAGGTCTTGGACCATACCTTGAAGGTATCGGAGGTGGTATCCCCCAATATGAATAATAATCGTACAGATGGGGAACCCCCATGTGGGGTTGTTATCGTCGAATCTGTAACGACGGGAGCTCCGGGAATATTGCTAGTTCTTGCCCTGGATCTAGGGATCCTTGTTAAGTCAGGGAAGTTAAAGTTTGCATCATCTACGAATTCATGAGCCCTTCGTTGTGGTAAGGGAGTGGCCCCGGGGCTTCGGATATTGCGTGCGTTATTCCCTGTTGCTCTTCCGTCTGAATCTTCAACCTCCCATTCTTCGTCAGTTTCGCTTTCGAAATTTAGTCCTCTCCCCGCCCCTTGTTGCCTGTTAATATACCTCAGGGCTTCCTCAAGCAATGCTCTACTTCTTAAGAGTTGTTCTTCGTTAATTGGCTCTGTCTGCCTTGAAGATTCTGCCCTATTATTTCTCCTTTGATATTGCATGGAAGGCTCGGGGTGGTTCAAGTTAAACGGCGATTGAGAGGCTGCTGCAAACTCAGGTTGGCTCTGAGTTCCATCTGCTGGCGTGCTGAACGATGGGGATGAAATTCCGACCCCCTGGGATTTGGCCGCACTAATCGGAGTTTCTGGGCCTGCGCTCGACATGGTTTTAGTGAATCAATGTAGTGGTTTAACGGTGGGTTTTTCTTATTAATCGGTCCCACGGATGGCGCCAAATGATTGTGCACCAAACCGCGTCGAGAGGTATTCTAGATCGAAGGTGATATGGAGAAAACCCTAAAGGGTTTTTAAGATTTGTTGGCGATTCCCCGAAGGTAGGAACGGTGCTCTTTTACGCCAATCTAATATTGTAGGTTTGATTGTCGAAGCTTGTTCGACTTATGTTTAGGGTTTTTTATCGATCTGTGATCGTGTATGTGTGTGTTGTCGATATAGTATATCTAATATGAATATATGTGAAGGAGTTTCCTTGGGGAAGAAGGTGTAACATCCCAAAACTTAATCGTATATGTTGACTAACGTCGTTAGGTCAAATTCTAAGTCCGTGATATGTTTATGTGGAAAATATGTGTTTATATGTTTATGTGCCCTATATGTGAGATTTAATTATCTTTAATGAGTGACAATAAAGTAGACTTAATGATGTGTAAAAGGCTTATGTAGTGTGCGAAAGTGCTTTAGTGTGTTATATGTATCCCCAATAGGTGTTTTCAAGCGAAATAAAGTCAATATGAAGTCCAGGGACTAGTTTTGCCAAAGGTGTAAAGTTAAAAACGGGTTTAGGTTGGGATTAGCTTAATCTAGGGTTATTTTCCAGCCTCAACAACATTAAAAGAATAAACACAAAGTTTATTAAAACCTTTTCTTGAATTCTAAAGCAAAATCTTCAAGTCTTGGTTAATCGATCGTGTGTTTTTGGCATTGGATTGAATCGGCCATTGTTTGTTCAAGGTAATCATCGATTTATTACTTATATTTTCAGATTCAAGGTTGTTTCATAATGATTCAAATCTGAATTAAAAAGGGATTTTGATAGAATTAGGGTTTAAAATATGTTTAAGTCAATTAATGTTCAAAACGATGTTTAACGAGTCTATAATCGATCTTGATGATCAATGGATGTTTATTTATGTCAAAAACATGTTTTGGGAGAAGATTTAATCGTTCGTTTATGGAAAAATCGAAGAACTTGGTCGTTTTTGAAATCTGGACGAAATTACGTTAAATTCGTTAGCTGAGTCTGATTTTGTACTTGCGAAGATAATCTTCGTTTTGCTATCTTCGTAAGAACAAATCTATCTTCGTTTTGCTATCTTCGTAAGAACAAATCTATCTTCGTTTTGCTATCTTCGTAAGAACAAACTATCTTCGTAAGAACAAATCTATCTTCGTTTTGCTATCTTCGTAAGAACAAACTATCTTCGTAAGAACAAATCTATCTTCGTTTTGCTATCTTCGTAAGAACAAATCTATCTTCGTTTTGCTATCTTCGTAAGAACAAATCTATCTTCGTTTTGCTATCTTCGTAAGAACAAATCTATCTTCGTTTTGCTATCTTCGTAAGAACAAATCTATCTTCGTTTTGCTATCTTCGTAAGAACAAACTATCTTCGTAAGAACAAATCTATCTTCGTTTTGCTATCTTCGTAAGAACAAACTATCTTCGTAAGAACAAATCTATCTTCGTTTTGCTATCTTCGTAAGAACAAATCTATCTTCGTTTTGCTATCTTCGTAAGAACAAATCTATCTTCGTTTTGCTATCTTCGTAAGAACAAACTATCTTCGTAAGAACAAATCTATCTTCGTTTTGCTATCTTCGTAAGAACAAATCTATCTTCGTTTTGCTATCTTCGTAAGAACAAACTATCTTCGTAAGAACAAACTATCTTCGTAAGAACAAACTATCTTCGTAAGAACAAACTATCTTCGTAAGAACAAACTATCTTCGTAAGAACAAACTATCTTCGTAAGAACAAACTATCTTCGTAAGAACAAATCTATCTTCGTTTTGCTATCTTCGTAAGAACAAACTATCTTCGTAAGAACAAACTATCTTCGTAAGAACAAACTATCTTCGTAAGAACAAATCTATCTTCGTTTTGCTATCTTCGTAAGAACAAACTATCTTCGTAAGAACAAATCTATCTTCGTTTTGCTATCTTCGTAAGAACAAACTATCTTCGTAAGAACAAACTATCTTCGTAAGAACAAATCTATCTTCGTTTTGCTATCTTCGTAAGAACAAACTATCTTCGTAAGAACAAACTATCTTCGTAAGAACAAATCTATCTTCGTTTTGCTATCTTCGTAAGAACAAATCTATCTTCGTTTTGCTATCTTCGTAAGAACAAACTATCTTCGTAAGAACAAACTATCTTCGTAAGAACAAACTATCTTCGTAAGAACAAACTATCTTCGTAAGAACAAATCTATCTTCGTTTTGCTATCTTCGTAAGAACAAATCTATCTTCGTTTTGCTATCTTCGTAAGAACAAACTATCTTCGTAAGAACAAATCTATCTTCGTTTTGCTATCTTCGTAAGAACAAATCTATCTTCGTTTTGCTATCTTCGTAAGAACAAATCTATCTTCGTTTTGCTATCTTCGTAAGAACAAATCTATCTTCGTTTTGCTATCTTCGTAAGAACAAACTATCTTCGTAAGAACAAACTATCTTCGTAAGAACAAATCTATCTTCGTTTTGCTATCTTCGTAAGAACAAATCTATCTTCGTTTTGCTATCTTCGTAAGAACAAACTATCTTCGTAAGAACAAATCTATCTTCGTTTTGCTATCTTCGTAAGAACAAATCTATCTTCGTTTTGCTATCTTCGTAAGAACAAACTATCTTCGTAAGAACAAATCTATCTTCGTTTTGCTATCTTCGTAAGAACAAATCTATCTTCGTTTTGCTATCTTCGTAAGAACAAACTATCTTCGTAAGAACAAACTATCTTCGTAAGAACAAACTATCTTCGTAAGAACAAACTATCTTCGTAAGAACAAATCTATCTTCGTTTTGCTATCTTCGTAAGAACAAATCTATCTTCGTTTTGCTATCTTCGTAAGAACAAATCTATCTTCGTTTTGCTATCTTCGTAAGAACAAATCTATCTTCGTTTTGCTATCTTCGTAAGAACAAATCTATCTTCGTTTTGCTATCTTCGTAAGAACAAATCTATCTTCGTTTTGCTATCTTCGTAAGAACAAACTATCTTCGTAAGAACAAATCTATCTTCGTTTTGCTATCTTCGTAAGAACAAATCTATCTTCGTTTTGCTATCTTCGTAAGAACAAATCTATCTTCGTTTTGCTATCTTCGTAAGAACAAACTATCTTCGTAAGAACAAATCTATCTTCGTTTTGCTATCTTCGTAAGAACAAACTATCTTCGTAAGAACAAACTATCTTCGTAAGAACAAACTATCTTCGTAAGAACAAACTATCTTCGTAAGAACAAATCTATCTTCGTTTTGCTATCTTCGTAAGAACAAACTATCTTCGTAAGAACAAACTATCTTCGTAAGAACAAACTATCTTCGTAAGAACAAACTATCTTCGTAAGAACAAATCTATCTTCGTTTTGCTATCTTCGTAAGAACAAACTATCTTCGTAAGAACAAATCTATCTTCGTTTTGCTATCTTCGTAAGAACAAATCTATCTTCGTTTTGCTATCTTCGTAAGAACAAATCTATCTTCGTTTTGCTATCTTCGTAAGAACAAACTATCTTCGTAAGAACAAACTATCTTCGTAAGAACAAACTATCTTCGTAAGAACAAATCTATCTTCGTTTTGCTATCTTCGTAAGAACAAACTATCTTCGTAAGAACAAATCTATCTTCGTTTTGCTATCTTCGTAAGAACAAATCTATCTTCGTTTTGCTATCTTCGTAAGAACAAATCTATCTTCGTTTTGCTATCTTCGTAAGAACAAACTATCTTCGTAAGAACAAATCTATCTTCGTTTTGCTATCTTCGTAAGAACAAACTATCTTCGTAAGAACAAATCTATCTTCGTTTTGCTATCTTCGTAAGAACAAATCTATCTTCGTTTTGCTATCTTCGTAAGAACAAACTATCTTCGTAAGAACAAATCTATCTTCGTTTTGCTATCTTCGTAAGAACAAATCTATCTTCGTTTTGCTATCTTCGTAAGAACAAATCTATCTTCGTTTTGCTATCTTCGTAAGAACAAATCTATCTTCGTTTTGCTATCTTCGTAAGAACAAATCTATCTTCGTTTTGCTATCTTCGTAAGATATGATATGTGATGATATGTTTAATGATATGATATGTGATGATATGTTTAATGATATGATATGTGATGATATGTTTAATGATATGATATGTGATGATATGTTTAATGATATGATATGTGATGATATGTTTAATGATATGATATGTGATGATATGTTTAATGATATGATATGTGATGATATGTTTAATGATATGATATGTGATGATATGTTTAATGATATGATATGTGATGATATGTTTAATGATATGATATGTGATGATATGTTTAATGATATGATATGTGATGATATGTTTAATGATATGATATGTGATGATATGTTTAATGATATGATATGTGATGATATGTTTAATGATATGATATGTGATGATATGTTTAATGATATGATATGTGATGATATGTTTAATGATATGATATGTGATGATATGTTTAATGATATGATATGTGATGATATGTTTAATGATATGATATGTGATGATATGTTTAATGATATGATATGTGATGAATGTTTAACGATATGATATGTGATGAGATGTTTACATTACGATGATATGTTTTAGTCTTATCTTTGCGCTTATCGACTCTATCTTTATTGAAGGAAAATGGTTAACACTCGAAACCACAACCTTCGACGTGATGGAGCTACTGCTAGCATTACCCCACCTGTCCATCCAGGTGCAGGTGCTGCAAATGCTGCCAATACTGCTGCTGCTGTTGCAGTCAATGCAAATGGAAATCGAGGAAATCCCCGCCAGAGCAATCAGCGAGGTTCATTGGGTCCTATGCCTCCACCTCCCGGCAATCCACCTAGGGTTAACGAGGAAGTGGTGGAACCAATCCCTAATGCGGCTGAGTTGTACAATCTCGTACGGACTCTCCAGACCCAATTAGCCCAGACACAGGAGCAATTGAACAACGCTCTTGCTGAAAATGCTGAAGGAACCGATGGCAACTATTCAGTGCCTTCTCACCACTCTGAGCCACCGGTCAATGATGTTGTTCCACCGGCTAATGCTGTTGTGGTTCCTCATAATGCCGTTCAAGCCTCTCGATTTAAGTTTGAAAGTTTCCAGAAGTGTGGAGGTCAGAAGTTTAATGGAACCCTTAATGCAGTGGGTTGCATGGAATGGCTCGATGATACGGAGATGGTCTTTGAAGCTTGTGACTGTCCCGAGGATAAAAAGGTGTTGTGTGCTAGTAGAATGTTGAAAGAAGGTGCTCGGGATTGGTGGAAGAGCATTACTATTTCGATGACTCCAGCTATGGTATCTGCTATCTCGTGGGCTAACTTTAAGCAGAAATTTATTGAGGAATATATTGGGGTTCATGAGCAGCGTAAGATGGAAAAGGAGTTTCGTGCCTTGACGGCTGAAGTCGGAAAGGTCAACGAGTATGCTCGTTCCTTCATGGAGAAGATGAAGTTCGTGGGCCATCTGTTCCGTACTGATGCAGATCAGGTTGCTTGCTATGTTGATGGTTTGCCTCCGAGTTATCGAGGTATCTGTAGGCAGCACAAGACTCTAACTGAAGCTATTAAGGAATCTAAGAAGCTGGACGATGATTTCGCTTCGGATAAGAAAGTGTTGTGTGCTAGTAGAATGTTGAAAGAAGGTGCTCGGGATTGGTGGAAGAGCATTACTATTTCGATGACTCCAGCTATGGTATCTGCTATCTCGTGGGCTAACTTTAAGCAGAAATTTATTGAGGAATATATTGGGGTTCATGAGCAGCGTAAGATGGAAAAGGAGTTTCGTGCCTTGACGGCTGAAGTCGGAAAGGTCAACGAGTATGCTCGTTCCTTCATGGAGAAGATGAAGTTCGTGGGCCATCTGTTCCGTACTGATGCAGATCAGGTTGCTTGCTATGTTGATGGTTTGCCTCCGAGTTATCGAGGTATCTGTAGGCAGCACAAGACTCTAACTGAAGCTATTAAGGAATCTAAGAAGCTGGACGATGATTTCGCTTCAGATAAGAAAGTGTTGTGTGCTAGTAGAATGTTGAAAGAAGGTGCTCGGGATTGGTGGAAGAGCATTACTATTTCGATGACTCCAGCTATGGTATCTGCTATCTCGTGGGCTAACTTTAAGCAGAAATTTATTGAGGAAAATGGTTAACACTCGAAACCACAACCTTCGACGTGATGGAGCTACTGCTAGCATTACCCCACCTGTCCATCCAGGTGCAGGTGCTGCAAATGCTGCCAATACTGCTGCTGCTGTTGCAGTCAATGCAAATGGAAATCGAGGAAATCCCCGCCAGAGCAATCAGCGAGGTTCATTGGGTCCTATGCCTCCACCTCCCGGCAATCCACCTAGGGTTAACGAGGAAGTGGTGGAACCAATCCCTAATGCGGCTGAGTTGTACAATCTCGTACGGACTCTCCAGACCCAATTAGCCCAGACACAGGAGCAATTGAACAACGCTCTTGCTGAAAATGCTGAAGGAACCGATGGCAACTATTCAGTGCCTTCTCACCACTCTGAGCCACCGGTCAATGATGTTGTTCCACCGGCTAATGCTGTTGTGGTTCCTCATAATGCCGTTCAAGCCTCTCGATTTAAGTTTGAAAGTTTCCAGAAGTGTGGAGGTCAGAAGTTTAATGGAACCCTTAATGCAGTGGGTTGCATGGAATGGCTCGATGATACGGAGATGGTCTTTGAAGCTTGTGACTGTCCCGAGGATAAAAAGGTGTTGTGTGCTAGTAGAATGTTGAAAGAAGGTGCTCGGGATTGGTGGAAGAGCATTACTATTTCGATGACTCCAGCTATGGTATCTGCTATCTCGTGGGCTAACTTTAAGCAGAAATTTATTGAGGAATATATTGGGGTTCATGAGCAGCGTAAGATGGAAAAGGAGTTTCGTGCCTTGACGGCTGAAGTCGGAAAGGTCAACGAGTATGCTCGTTCCTTCATGGAGAAGATGAAGTTCGTGGGCCATCTGTTCCGTACTGATGCAGATCAGGTTGCTTGCTATGTTGATGGTTTGCCTCCGAGTTATCGAGGTATCTGTAGGCAGCACAAGACTCTAACTGAAGCTATTAAGGAATCTAAGAAGCTGGACGATGATTTCGCTTCAGATAAGAAAGTTGAGAAAAAGGATGATGAAAAGAAGTCTGGTAATAAGAGGAAGTTCGGTGGGTCGAACCGTTTTGGTAAGAAATTCAAGGGGTCTTCATCCTCCGACAAAGGAAAGACAGAGACGGACAGAAAATGGTGCTCTAGCTGCAAAGCTCTCCATTCTGGCCCGTGTTCTGCTAAGACCCGCCGGTGCAATAGGTGTGGAGCACAGGGTCATACTGTTGATGAGTGTACTGACAAAGCGAGATGTTACAAATGTGGAGACACTAAGCACCGTATTGCCGACTGCCCGCAAATGAAGAAAGATGAAGGAAAGAAGACAGAAATTCCCAAGGCCAAAGCCCGTGCTTATCAGATGATGGCTGAAGAGGCCAAAGATGATGACCAGGTAGTTACTGCTACCCTTATTGTTAACTCCAAACTGGCTAATGTGTTATTTGATTCTGGTGCGAACAAATCTTTTATGTCTACTTTGTTTGCTCCTAAATTAGACATGATTACGAGTCCCTTAAGGTGTCCTATTGAAGTAGAGGTGGCTAACGGCACAACGTCTATCGTACGTGAGGGTTATTCTGATTGTCCTTTAGAGATAGAGGGTCGGTGTTTTACTGCTAACTTGCTACCTGCTACTATCCATAGTTTTGATGTTATACTTGGTATGGACTGGATGTCTAAAAATGATGCTGTCGTCTTATGTGCAAAGAAAATAGTTCGTATCGCTACCCCTGACGGTAAAGGTGTCTGTGTTTATGGTGACAAGAAGCCGGGAAATGTTAAGGTGATCTCGATGATGAAAGCCCTTCGTTGTATACGGCAAACTAAGTCACATTTTCTAGCTTATGTCATCGATTCTCGTATCGCGAAGCCTACAGTCTCTGATGTCGAGGTTGTTTCCGAGTTTCCTGATGTTTTCCCTGAAGATCTTCCAGGTCTTCCTCCTGATCGTGAGGTTGAATTTTCTATTGACCTCATTCCTGGTGCTACTCCTGTAGCCAAAGCTCCCTATCGATTAGCTCCGACGGAGATGAAGGAGCTGATGACCCAAATTCAGGAACTTTTAGATAAAGGTTTCATTCGTCCGAGTTCCTCTCCATGGGGTGCTCCTATCCTTTTCGTAAAGAAGAAAGACGGATCCATGCGCATGTGTATCGATTATCGCGAGCTGAATAAAAGAACGGTGAAGAATAAATATCCACTCCCTCGCATTGATGATTTGTTCGATCAACTTCAAGGTGCTTCCTATTTTTCGAAGATCGACTTACGATCTGGCTATCATCAACTGAAGGTTGAAGAGGAAAGTGTAGCCAAAACAGCGTTCCGAACTCGTTATGGTCATTACGAGTTCCTTGTCATGCCATTCGGTTTGACAAATGCTCCAGCGAAGTTTATGGATTTGATGAACCGTGTCTGTCGACCATTTTTGGATCATTTCGTTATCGTTTTCATCGACGACATCCTTGTGTATTCAAAGTCGGAAGAGGAACATAGAGAGCATTTGAGAGCTGTCCTTCAAGTCCTCCGAGAGAAAAAGCTATATGCTAAGTTCTCCAAGTGCGAGTTCTGGCTAAAGGAAGTTCATTTCCTCGGCCATGTCATCTCCTCTGATGGTATAAAAGTAGATCCTTCGAAGATAGAAGCGGTGTCGAAGTGGGAGCAGCCTAAGTCTCCTACTGAAATTAAGAGTTTTCTCGGTTTGGCTGGCTACTATCGACGTTTTATTCAGGATTTCTCACGCATTGCCAAGCCAATGACTGAATTAACGAAGAAAGGTGTGAAGTTTGTGTGGACCGACGCTCAAGAGAAAGCCTTCACGACGTTGAAAAAGAAGTTGTGTGAAGCTCCTGTCCTAGTTTTACCCGAAGGAACCGATGATTTAGTTGTCTATAGTGACGCATCCATCACGGGGTTAGGGTGTGTATTAATGCAACGAGACAAAGTTATCGCTTACGCCTCTCGACAGCTGAAGCCTCATGAGCGGAACTATCCTACTCATGACCTTGAGCTGGCTGCTGTTGTTTTTGCTCTGAAATTGTGGCGACACTATCTGTATGGTACGAAGTGTACCCTTTATACGGATCATAAAAGCTTACAGTATGTGTTTACTCAGAAGGACATGAATGTTAGGCAACGACGGTGGATGGAGTTATTAAAGGATTATGATTGTGAGATTAAATATCACCCAGGCAAAGCTAATGTGGTTGCTGATGCCTTAAGCCGCAAGGGATATGCGAAAAGTAGGTTATGTGCATTGATTACGAAGGTCGAGTCGAATTTACTGGAACCTATTCGTTTGGCTCAAATTGAAGCGTTAAAGGATGACAATGTGGAAGCGGAGTCTATTGGGAAAAAGAAGAAGAATAGACTTCAAATGGAAGAAAATAGTCGTGGTCTTCGAACCTATAAAGGTAGAATATGGGTTCCTCTATATGGAGGCAACCGTGAGTTAGTGATGGATGAAGCTCACAAATCTAGGTATTCTGTACACCCTGGTGCCACAAAGATGCATGCAGATTTGAAGCCTATTTATTGGTGGCCCAGTATTAAGAACGATGTAATGATGTACGTACAGAAATGTTTGACGTGTGCGAAGGTGAAAGCTGAACATCAAAAGCCTTACGGGAAGTTTCAGCAACTCGAGATCCCTGAGTGGAAATGGGATCGTATTACGATGGATTTTATAACCAAGCTTCCAAGAACGCCTCGTGGTCATGATATGATATGGGTTATTGTCGATCAATTAACGAAGAGTGCTCACTTTCTCCCAGTTCGTGAGACTGCTCCTATGGAGAACTTCGCTACGTTGTATATTGATGAAGTGGTTTCTAAACATGGTGTCCCGTTATCGATTGTGTCCGATCGTGATGCTCACTTTGTTTCCAAATTTTGGAAGAGTTTTCAACGGGAATTTGGTACTCAAGTTCGTCTGAGCACAGCCTATCATCCGCAGACCGATGGGCAAAGTGAAAGGACTATTCAAACGCTTGAAGATATGCTCAGAGCTTGTGTGATGGATTATGGTGGTTCATGGGATAAACACCTACCTCTTGTTGAGTTTGCGTATAACAATAGTTATCACGCGAGCATTGGAATGCCACCTTTTGAGATGTTATATGGTAGAAAGTGTCGGACTCCTAGTTGTTGGTTGGAGCCCGGGGAAAAGCAATTTGCTGGACCCGAAGTAGTACAAATTACGGCCGATAAAGTTAATGTTGCAAAGAAAGCCCTGCGTGTTGCTCGCGAAAGGCAAAAGTCATATGCCGATAAGAAAAGGAGGCCGTTTGATTTTAAAGAAGGTGAAATGGTTTTACTCAAGGTGTCGCCTTGGAAAGGTGTATTACGATTTGGCAAACGAGGAATGCTAAGCCCTAGATTCATTGGACCTTTTAAGATCATTAAGAAGGTTAATGAACAGGCATTTCAACTGAAATTACCTCCAGAACTTCACGGAATTCACAACACATTTCATGTGTGTTATCTACGTAAATGCTATGCAAACGAAGTAGATGTTATTCCACTCGAGGACGTAAGTATTAATCCCAACAAACAGATTGTTGATGAACCTGTTGCTATAATGGGAAGGAAACAAAAGAAGTTGCGACGAAAGACTATTGATCTAGTTCTCATAAAGTGGAAACACAATCACGGCGAAAGTATGACTTGGGAGACCGAGTCCGTAATGCGGGAGACCTATCCCCACCTTTTTGATGCTGAAGTGATTCCGGGGACGGAATCCTCTTAAGGGGGAGGTAATTGTAACATCCCAAAACTTAATCGTATATGTTGACTAACGTCGTTAGGTCAAATTCTAAGTCCGTGATATGTTTATGTGGAAAATATGTGTTTATATGTTTATGTGCCCTATATGTGAGATTTAATTATCTTTAATGAGTGACAATAAAGTGTTTATATGTTTATGTGGAAAATATGTGTTTATATGTTTATGTGGAAAATATGTGTTTATATGTTTATGTGGAAAATATGTGTTTATATGTTTATGTGAAATATGTGTTATATGTTTAGTGGTCAAAAAGTCCGTGATATGTTTATGTGGAAAATATGTGTTTATATGTTTATGTGCCCTATATGTGAGATTTAATTATCTTTAATGAGTGACAATAAAGTAGACTTAATGATGTGTAAAAGGCTTATGTAGTGTGCGAAAGTGCTTTAGTGTGTTATATGTATCCCCAATAGGTGTTGTCAAGCGAAATAAAGTCAATATGAAGTCCAGGGACTAGTTTTGCCAAAGGTGTAAAGTTAAAAACGGGTTTAGGTTGGGATTAGCTTAATCTAGGGTTATTTTCCAGCCTCAACAACATTAAAAGAATAAACACAAAGTTTATTAAAACCTTTTCTTGAATTCTAAAGCAAAATCTTCAAGTCTTGGTTAATCGATCGTGTGTTTTTGGCATTGGATTGAATCGGCCATTGTTTGTTCAAGGTAATCATCGATTTATTACTTATATTTTCAGATTCAAGGTTGTTTCATAATGATTCAAATCTGAATTAAAAAGGGATTTTGATAAAATTAGGGTTTAAAATATGTTTAAGTCAATTAATGTTCAAAACGATGTTTAACGAGTCTATAATCGATCTTGATGATCAATGGATGTTTATTTATGTCAAAAACATGTTTTGGGAGAAGATTTAATCGTTCGTTTATGGAAAAATCGAAGAACTTGGTCGTTTTTGAAATCTGGACGAAATTACGTTAAATTCGTTAGCTGAGTCTGATTTTGTACTTGCGAAGATAATCTTCGTTTTGCTATCTTCGTAAGAACAAATCTATCTTCGTTTTGCTATCTTCGTAAGAACAAATCTATCTTCGTTTTGCTATCTTCGTAAGAACAAATCTATCTTCGTTTTGCTATCTTCGTAAGAACAATCTATCTTCGTTTTGCTATCTTCGTAAGAACAAATCTATCTTCGTTTTGCTATCTTCGTAAGAACAAATCTATCTTCGTTTTGCTATCTTCGTAAGAACAAACTATCTTCGTAAGAACAAACTATCTTCGTAAGAACAAACTATCTTCGTAAGAACTGTAGCTAAGTTCGTAAGAAGGATTTTCCAGACTAATTTCGTGAGGTCTGTAAGGTTCGTTTGGGTCCCAAATGACTTATATTTCGTATATTAATGTATCTTAGGTGTCGGGGATTATTGTTAAGCACTTTTAGCCTTTCATTGCGCGCGTACACTACTACCAGGTAAGATACACTACTTTTGTCACGCTGAGGGTGCAACAAAAAATGGTTTCATAAACTATAACCTCCAAAACGGTAATGTATAACCTATATTGTGGTTGGGTTGATATGGGAGGTATACGGGGATTAAAGATGACGATGCCTATGCCTAAAATGCTTCCCCGTAAATTCGTTATGATATGATATGTGATGATATGTTTAACGATATGATATGTTATGATGAACGGTGGTTAATGATATGATGTAATGATGATATGTGCATGTATATGTGGCTTGTTCATCTAGAACACTAGACCTTTTTAGGTTGCCATGACACGTGCACGTTTTAAGGGCCCTAACGTGAAATGATGATAGATGATGACTAGTTTAGGATAACATAAGAAACCTAAACTAAATGTGGTAAATGCTCGAGCTAACTAGATGATGAGTGTTATGCATAACCCGTGCCTGACGGTGGATATAGGTACGCTGAGGTGGTTGCTTGGGTTGCTCCTTGCAACAGTCATACGTGGCGAGTAGTTTCGGGTGGTCTGATGACCCACCTAATGTCATGAACATAACGTGCTACTCAGGGATCGACATTGTCTTTCCTTAACGACGAAGATGGACCGTCGAAAGACTTCTCCATCAAGTCGGGTGTGAGGCTTCCTTGAGGTCGTATGACCGCCTGCACACAAACTCATACCCTATATGATAACGGTAACTTCGGTTACAACTTAACGGTGACCTAGTCACAATTTAACGAGATGAATCAAAGTGACGAAATTGATTAGGCACATTTAGGGTCATGAACTCTATGCTTATATGTGATGTGGATATGTTTATATGATGATATGTATGCCTAATTAAAATGACTTAAAGTTTTAAAAGGACGATTTAAATGGATGAAATGTTTTGCTTAAACCTGGTGTTATCTTACTTAGCTATTTATAGCTAACACTTGTTCTTTTAAATGTGTTGTTCCCCTCAGGTTAAGCAGTGAGATGACGTGTGAAGCTTTGACGAGAGATGGGTAGATGATCAAGATGGCCTTAGTCTACCCAATAGTTTCTCATAGACTTTATGATATTGTTTCCTCTTGGAACCCTATGTAATGACTGCTGTTTTGATTGCTTTATGTTGGGCAATCCTATGGATTTTCTTTTATTATTTCTACGATACGTTAGTAACACCACTATTGCTTCTCAACTGTTTTCCTTGTTGAGAGTTTTTAATAAATCGTTTCCGCATAATTGATGCCGTTAGGCAAAAGTTTTTGGAAATCCATATTTTTACGAAACGGGTGTTACAGAAGGTTAGAGTTTTCCCTAGTCCTTCTTTGATACGAATTCTACTTACCATCTTTATCCGATCTAGTTTCCTTTGGGAGTTTATCCTTTAAAGAGATCGAACTAGGCAAGGACTGTATTTGTATTTGGAAAGGATTTATATTAATCCTTTTATTATTCGACCGATTTGAGTATCTTCGTGCTTATGCCCTTCGCAAGGGTGCTTCGTATTAAGTGTCTTTCGTATGGTGATTCGAAGGGGTACATCGTCATTGTTTATGTAGAAAAAAAAAACTGTGTTGTTTTCCCATTAGAGTGATACGTCGCTAAATGGAGTTATATTGCGATTGGGGTGGATTTAGGAGCAATATTGTCATTCCATATATGGGTTATAACAGTTGAAAGAGTATTTACCTACCCCATTGAAGTTTTGATTAGATTATTAAGATCCTTCGAAAAACCCTAACCCCCTTTGGCCTTTCTATTGCATTTATCGGAGTTGTGGTGTGATAAGAATGGTAATGAAGCAAGGCTAAAGGAAACTTAGGATGGTGATTCATGGTGCTACATGGTGAGTAAACAATGCTAGAGTTGATTCATGGGAACTAGAAGAGGATGACTTTGGTGAGCTAGGATCATTTTGATTTCTAATTTCTCGTGTGATGCATGGACCGTTGAAAAAAAAAGGTGTTATTTGTACTTTCATTCATGTCGTCTTTGCATGAATTTAGGAGGTAGCGAGGAGTGATAACTACATGAAAGAATTCTGGAAGTTTTTGAACACTAGTAATTTTGGACAGCCTTATCCTGAACTTTGGCGAACTTTAAAGAGCCATATCTCGAATTGGATTAAGGGATTAATCTAATTCTCTTTGATACTATTAATTTTGGATCTTAAGTCAATTATGAAAGAGTATTTACCTACCCCATTGAAGTTTTGATTAGATTATTAAGATCCTTCGAAAAACCCTAACCCCCTTTGGCCTTTCTATTGCATTTATCGGAGTTGTGGTGTGATAAGAATGGTAATGAAGCAAGGCTAAAGGAAACTTAGGATGGTGATTCATGGTGCTACATGGTGAGTAAACAATGCTAGAGTTGATTCATGGGAACTAGAAGAGGATGACTTTGGTGAGCTAGGATCATTTTGATTTCTAATTTCTCGTGTGATGCATGGACCGTTGAAAAAAAAAGGTGTTATTTGTACTTTCATTCATGTCGTCTTTGCATGAATTTAGGAGGTAGCGAGGAGTGATAACTACATGAAAGAATTCTGGAAGTTTTTGAACACTAGTAATTTTGGACAGCCTTATCCTGAACTTTGGCGAACTTTAAAGAGCCATATCTCGAATTGGATTAAGGGATTAATCTAATTCTCTTTGATACTATTAATTTTGGATCTTAAGTCAATTATGATAGAGTTTTATCATTGAATTTGAAGTTTTGAACCTTCGTTTAGTGGAAATGTGAGGCTGATTTTGTCGAACTTTTTAGGTAGGCTAGTAATTTGAAAAAAAAAAAGATCTAGAAAAAAAAATTCAATAATACTCTTAAGATGTTGTATTTTTAGCATACAAAACAGTTAAGTGAAAATTCCTTGAGGTGCTAAACAAAAAGGTCTTATAGACAGACCGATTAAGCTCCACTTATCGTTGTTGGCAAAGTTTTAGGTTGACTTTAGAAAATTGTAGAATGGTAAGAGCATGTGATTTCTCATAGATTTTTTTTAATTTGTGGAGTGATCTTTTAAAACCAAATGATTTTATTTATAAATACTAAGAGTTGATTAGTTAAATGAGACGAGTACACAATTAGCATGAAAACTCGTTTATGCTTATTTGGAGTTGTTTAAGGATTCAAATCCATAAAATATAATTTTGTTTTTCAAAGGTATTAACCGGATATCGAGTTGTTGTCATCACCCTATGCTAGGTTGTTTTGTAAGGCACATGCTTTGTAAAGCTTAATCTATCTTAATTTAGCTAATAAGTTTACTGAGTTTTTGACTACTGTCACAACTAGGAATTCAGAGTGGTTTATTTAGTGAGTGAGAAATGTACTCCTACGATTTGTGATTGATTTCTTTAAAGTGATATATACTCCTATTAGTGTCGGTCTAAATGTGAAAGGTTGTTAATTATGTCGAGGGTTCTAAGTGTGATATTAGCGAAACTTAAACCTAAATTATACATATTAAGCCTTTAGCTATAGAGGGGGGTTAATTGAGAATTCCTAAAAAAAAAAGAACCTGAAACCCCATCACCACCGTTGGATCAAAATATTTGGACGGTTGAGATTAAAAGAAGGAAAATCCCGTGTCTAAATTGAAAGGGTACCCTGGTAATTTCCTCACCCTCACCAAACACACCTCTAATCTCGTCTCCTTCCTCATTCTCTCATCAAACTCTCTCCCTCTCAAACCCTCTCTCTCTCCTCCATAGTTTTTCCGCCGGTTTTTCTCCATATTTGATCGTGTTTTATCATTGATTTTCCGATCAATTTCCGTTTTCTATCTCCATATCATCAAACAATACTAGAGATTCTGGTGAAAAAGATCTTATTTTGAAAATCCAATTGAAATTAGGGTTTTAAATTTTTTCCGATCAAATTAGGGTTACGATGAAGAAGAGGTCCGCAAAACGATCTAAATCTCCTGGTATGCATTTCAGTTTTGTTTTATTACATTTTTATTTACGTTTTATACAGTTGATGGTTGTATGTGATTTTTTGTATAGTTGATGATTTTATATTCCTACTTATTTACAAATATCTAGGTTGTTATTCTTCTGGTTATTGTTGTTGTTTTGTTAGTAAGTGATGTATATTTTTCGTTGTTGATTATTGCTTGTTTTTTAGTTACTTACACATGTGTAGGTAGTTACTTTTAGAAATGTATAACTGTAAGCAGTCATAATGTGCATGTAGGTAGTCATTTTTAGTTACTTACACATTTGTAGGATGATAATGTTTTCTGATTTTTGTTTGTTGATGTAATTGTCGAATGATAAAGTCTTCCTACACATGTTGTGGCTTACACATTTTTAGTTACTTACACATGTTGATGTATTTTTGTATGTTGATGTATTTGCTTATATTTATTTGGTTTAGTCTAGTTTGTAGCTTTTTGATGATTTGTATGGTTTATTTATCTTTTTTCACCTGTCATGTTTGATAAGAATTCTTTTTATCTTTGATTTTTGTATCTATTTTTAATACGTGTTTGATTTTTGTATCTATTTTTGTATTTTTTTCTTTTTTCACCTGTCATGTTTGATAAGAATATTGAAACCGTAAGTACTTTTGTTTTGCATACTAGTTTTTTGTGGTTTCTGATTTTTAGCAATACCTCCTTTGATTTTCAGATGTGTAGGATAACTGCTCAGCATATATAATACTGAATATGCAGGTTTTTTTCTCTATTGTTGCATTTGATCACTACTACCTAGCTCGTTGTGTTCAATCTCGCAAGGGCTGCCTTCACCATAATTTACAACAGTGCCGCGTGCGATGATTATGATGTGAAATACAAACAAGTCTGTGATGTTGTCGTAAGTATCTATTTTTGTGCATCTTTAGGCTTACAATGCCAAGTTTGAATTCTTACATAGGACTTGTCGTTTTTTGTTTCAGCGTGACCTATTTGTTTGTCATTTGAGAAAATATGGTCATCCCAAAGCAGACAGTATCAACAAGGTCAAGCATAATATAATAAAGATGAAGTGGAGGACCAAAAACAACAATGTGGACTTTGGGGTGTTTTTGATGTGTCATATGGACACATATGTTGGCCAAGCGCGTGAAGACTGGGACATTGGATTGAAGAGGAAGCGTGCAACCGGTGACGTTACTCAGAAACTTCGGCTTAATAACCTAAGAGGGAAATACTGCACCAAGATTTTGTGCTATTCAAAGAACATTCTCAAAGATAAATTCGGTGGATATATAAAGGCGTTCACTGATAAGTATGATGTTCCTACGGGCAAGGAGGCGATCCGTAATGTTGTTGCCTGTAATATGCATTATCATCGTTTGTAGTTGGTGAACTTGGGTGTTTAACACGTTTTGCTACTATTAGACTTTGATTTTAATCTTGTTATTTTGATGTTTTAGCTTGGGACGTAGGAGTGGTCGACATCTTTTTGTCGATTATTGTGCCACTTGTTGTTAACTAAGCTAGTTTTGAACATGTGATTAATGTTGTAACTGATGATTTGCATTTCGTATCTTTGATGAATTGAGATCTAATTTCCTTGACAGAACCGTCTTTTTTACTTCCATTATACATCTTACCCATGTGTAGGTTGTACTTACCCATGTGTAGGTTGTACTTACCCATGGGCAGGTTATACAACTCACCAGTTCCAGGTCTTTCCTACATATGTGTAGGTCGTACTTACCCATGTGTAAGTTATAAACTTACCAGTTCTGGCTAACTATTTGAACTTTATAAGTAACTTACCCATGTGTAAGGTATACAACTTGCGCATTGAAAACTTGTAAGTCCCCCGGGTCTTACTGAACCGAGATTGACTTAAGGATATGTCGAGGTGCGGAAATTCCTCAAGATAACCCACGGTTTTTATATCTAGCTTTTATGATATATATATATATATATATATATATTTATATATATATATTATAGATAACCCACGGTTTTTATATCTAGCTTTTATGATATATATATATATCTTTGCGTGAACATAAACACTCGTATTTGGTTACTATAGTGAAACGGCTCTCCGGACGCACTTTATCAACCAACGTGATAATCTGCAGTCTACAAGCCAACCAAACCGGGTGTGTGTTTGCGGTTCGTGCGTGAGATCGAGTATTACCCACAAGATGACTATATGCGTGTTCTTATTGTTTCTCTCTCTAGGATTTGCTCGTTTCTCTCTCTACATCTTATAGTTTCTCTCTCTAGGATTTGCTCGTTTCTCTCTCTACACTCTTGTTAGAACACGCATACACACACCCTCTATTTATAGGCAAGTGACAAAAACTCTTAAATCCAAGGGATTTGAGTGTTCTCATGTCAAGCCCATTAGGGTTTTGGCCTGTTTGAGAGTTCATGTGTACATGCATACTTTTGCTTGTTTCCACAGAAACTCTCAAACTATTTGAGAGTTCTTATGAACAAGCAAACTTTTGCTTGTTCTTCAGAAACTCTCAAATCCATTTGAGTGTTCTTCTTGAACAAGCAAACTTTTGCTTGTTCCTAAGAACTCTCAAATGACACTTAGGAATATGTGAGTTAATGTTTCTCCTGTTGTCAGTACGCATAAACAACATTAACTCAGCTGATATTTCTACTACTGTAAATACGCAGAAACAACATCAGCTATGACAATGTTTCTACTGCTGTAAATACGCAGAAACAACATCAGCTATGACAATGTTTCTACTGCTGTGAATACGCAGAAACAACATTGTCTGTATTACCTATTGGAAGTGTACATTAAGTTAATGTCTCTACTGCTGTGAATACGCAGAAACAACATTGTCTGTATTACCTATTGGAAGTGTACATTAAGTTAATGTCTCTACTGCTGTGAATACGCAGAAACAATCATTAACTTAATCCTCCATTGGAAGTTAATTAAGATAATATTTCTATTGCAGTAAAACGCAGAAACAATATTATCTTAATTACTCATTACATGTAATGTTTACATTCATGTCAAGAACCTGCAAAACATAAATAATAAACAAACACATAAACATAAAAGGATCCCAATATGATCAACAATATATGACAAGGTAATATTATCGACAAACGGTAATTACAAGATAAATTACAAGACTTGAATCATATAAAATACATGACACATCTAGAATGCTCTTGTCACCAAGGGATATGCACCAACAGTCTTCCCCTTGACATTAGCATCTAGATGTGATCTTCAAGTCTTCGTTTGTCGTCCTAAGTGCTGGCCAAAAAACCCTCTTCAGGAACTTCAGGTGTCATCTACTTTCTTCTGCTCTCCTTCTTCCTTTTGACGTGAGTCTCTTTCTTCAAATCTGAGTCAGACTCTGTTAGTGATTCCTTGCTTCTGCCTGCAGCAAATCCACGAGCTCTTTCTTGATCAGCCCTAGATCCAGGATCTTTTGGCTTAATCATGTCGACCATTGCATTTTGATATGCCACGTCATCGTGTCCAAACTTAGCAAAGATCTCGTTCTTCAGAATCAAAGTTCCAGAAGAGTCAGATGATAGAACATCATCTCCAGAAAAAAGCAAAACATTCTGATGACCAACTCCTTCATATCCAGTTGATCGTTCCTGGTCACCAACTCCTACATCTCCAGTTGGTGAGGGAGAAGCATTGGCAGGTGCTTTCCCTTTTCCTTTGTCTTCAGCTGTGGGGGCTCGAGAGGTACCAACAGCACCAGGCTGGTTTTGCTCCCCCTGAGACTTAAGATTTCTAATGATCTCATTCAGCTGGTCATAGTCGTCATCGAAGCTTGTCAGACCTGCAGTCTAGCTCTTTATTACTTCATTATGATTTTCCAATCTTTTGACAATCTATTTTAGGTGCTCAGATGTCTCATATTGGATCTTCTGTAGAGCCTCATGCCTTGTCTGAAGTTGAGTATTCCTAGTTCTCAACTCTTCAAGCTCTTGACGATGTGATTCTTCCTGCTTAGACAGATTCTTTGTCAAGCTAGCAACCAGAGCTCTCATATCAGCCACTTGCATTATCAACCCAGATACATCATCAGTATCAGTTCTGGAGCTGCTTGGTTGGGAAGAGATCACCGATGGTCGAGGAGGGATAGTCGGTGGTACAGTCGGTCTTGACTCAGACGGTCTGACTGTGAATGCATGTGGTTGTTGAGTTACAGAAGGTCCAACAACTGGAAGTGTAACAGTGCTATATGGAACTGATGTTGTAGCAGCACTGGTGAACGATGTGAATGCAGACCCTGTAGCTGAGAGTCTAATTCTTGTGCTTGAAGGCTCAACCGGTGGTCGCATCATCAATCCCTTACCTGCTCCCCTAGGTCTAGCAGTTACTTCCTTAGTATCACTCTGCAAATGCTTAGACATACGTCCCGGTCCCTCTTCAACTGCCACACTCATCATTGCACTAAGTCTGGGTGACTTATGCGTGCCCGATGTGCCTTCTCCAACTCTCCTTCTCCTCTTGAGCTGTAGAGGCGAACTAAATTCTTCTTCTTCTTCCTCAGGATGGAAGTCTGCATCAGCCTTCAGTTCCCTTTCAGAACGAGCAGCACGTTGCTCTAGTAAAAGCCTGCGTGCTCTCTCTTGAGGGTCCTCTTGACCATCATCATCAGAAAAAAGCAAAACATTCTGATGACCAACTCCTTCATATCCAGTTGATCGTTCCTGGTCACCAACTCCTACATCTCCAGTTGGTGAGGGAGAAGCATCGGCAGGTGCTTTCCCTTTTCCTTTGTCTTCAGCTGTGGGGGCTCGAGAGGTACCAACAGCACCAGGCTGGTTTTGCTCCCCCTGAGACTTAAGATTTCTAATGATCTCATTCAGCTGGTCATAGTCGTCATCGAAGCTTGTCAGACCTGCAGTCTAGCTCTTTATTACTTCATTATGATTTTCCAATCTTTTGACAATCTATTTTAGGTGCTCAGATGTCTCATATTGGATCTTCTGTAGAGCCTCATGCCTTGTCTGAAGTTGAGTATTCCTAGTTCTCAACTCTTCAAGCTCTTGACGATGTGATTCTTCCTGCTTAGACAGATTCTTTGTCAAGCTAGCAACCAGAGCTCTCATATCAGCCACTTGCATTATCAACCCAGATACATCATCAGTATCAGTTCTGGAGCTGCTTGGTTGGGAAGAGATCACCGATGGTCGAGGAGGGATAGTCGGTGGTACAGTCGGTCTTGACTCAGACGGTCTGACTGTGAATGCATGTGGTTGTTGAGTTACAGAAGGTCCAACAACTGGAAGTGTAACAGTGCTATATGGAACTGATGTTGTAGCAGCACTGGTGAACGATGTGAATGCAGACCCTGTAGCTGAGAGTCTAATTCTTGTGCTTGAAGGCTCAACCGGTGGTCGCATCATCAATCCCTTACCTGCTCCCCTAGGTCTAGCAGTTACTTCCTTAGTATCACTCTGCAAATGCTTAGACATACGTCCCGGTCCCTCTTCAACTGCCACACTCATCATTGCACTAAGTCTGGGTGACTTATGCGTGCCCGATGTGCCTTCTCCAACTCTCCTTCTCCTCTTGAGCTGTAGAGGCGAACTAAATTCTTCTTCTTCTTCCTCAGGATGGAAGTCTGCATCAGCCTTCAGTTCCCTTTCAGAACGAGCAGCACGTTGCTCTAGTAAAAGCCTGCGTGCTCTCTCTTGAGGGTCCTCTTTACCATCATCATCACTGGAGCTGTCCTCTTGACTACTCTAAGTGGCATGAGGATCATTATTTGCCTCATCATTGGCCTCGTGATCCTCGAACATCTTGTCGATCTCTGCCTCTAGATCTGCACGAGCATCAAAATGTTGAACCTGATGGATATCATCGTCAGGTTCTAACATTTGCTGTGCAACCTCCGCAGCATCTTCAGCATTACCTTGACCTTGTTTTACTTGGAAGAACAAGTCATCGACAGCTTCAGCATGTACTTGGGGTTGTTGCACCGGAGGTTGTTGCTGCTGTTGTTGTTGTTGGGGAACTTGTTGTGGAGCTGAAGCAACATTTCCTTCAACATCAGACCCATCATGGGCAAATCCATCATTATCCGGTGCAACATATGATGGATTGATGACTGCACCAAATAGATGTCTGTCTGTCGGTCGAGCTGGAGGTGGGAGTGAACCTCTATACTTGTAACTATCGCTAAATATACGATTTGGCATAGTAGTTACATGCTCAACCGGACCCACCTGTGGTAGATTGGCCAAACGAGCATTGATGATCATCATGACGAATCGAGGATACATCAAGAAACGCTCATTGGCAGCTGCACCAATTTGCCTTCTAATCTCGTTGAAGAAGTAACGAGAAAAGCTATACGGCATGTCAGCACAAGGGAGACAACTTGAGACTGGGTCTCGACATTCAGCTTGTCGTACCCTGACTTCATGTTGCTAAGAGCAACCATAACCACATGACTGAAGAACTTCCATTTCCCGTGGATACAGTTCTTCGTGAAAGTGTTCTGGTTTGGATCACCAACATAACCCATTCTTCTGTAGACTCCATATCTTAATGCCAGTGGGTATGTGATGGGACCATTGGCTCATCCCTCTTGGGCTTCAATACCCAAACCAAGTATCTGGATCAAATCCTGAGGAGTGAACTGGATGACCTAATTATTTACCGTGGCTTCAATCCTCTGATTATTTCCAGCAATGTATCTAGCAGAGGCCCAGAATTGAGGAAGATACGTCAATCTAATCACCGGATTAGCAGTGAGAACCCTTCTGATTCTGGATCGTTGGAAGAACTCCAAAATCTGGACAAACTCTGCTGCATTCTCCTGGTGGACATCCAAGTTAATCAAATAATTATGATTGTTATGGAATTGTCTTTCAGCCATCTGCAAAAAGATACAAACAACAACAAGCAAACGGTTAGCAACAACAAATAAAACCAAACTTTAAAGTCCTTAACTTTTTCTAAGCCCTTGAAACTCTAAGTTTCACCGGCTCTGAAAAGGTTATTAACTTTAACTATCGATCAATAGGTTGAATCGACAAAATTCTAATGTTTTCAAAGCTGAAGAAACCATTTGTTTCATATTCTATTAAAACATCGCCAATTTCATCGAATCAACACGTCGAACATAAAACACTTAATGTTTTCAAAGATATTGAAACCATTTGTTTCATAATCCATTAAAACACTTTTAGTTTTTATAAACGACACATTGAACTTTATTAAATTTAATCAAAACCATTTGTTTTTCATAAATTTTAAAGTCCAACTTATAAGGCAATTGTCCTTTCTAATTTTGACTTATTAAAAATTTTCCCGTTTTGAAAATTTTCTAAGTCCTAGAATCGACAAATTCCTTATACACACACATATTGTGACAATACACACATATGGTGTCGGGTTTGACTGAATAAGACGTGTTTTAGTTTCATATTTTACTTATTTAAAAATTTTCAAATTAAAATTTTTGTAAGTCATGAAACACGCAAATGGTGACTAAACACGCAAATGATGTATTTTACTTAAGAACACGCATATTAGTCAAATGTGTGTTTGTTTTGATGATGTCATCAGAACACGCAAAATATGGGACGGGTTTGAAGATCTGGGTTCATAAGAACACGCATATGGTTCAAGAACACGCATATGCAGTCCCTACCCAATCAAATCCTAACCCAGATGATTTGAACACCAAAAACCTTTTAAATTGGTACAATAGCATCCTATAAGTCCGATTTAACAGTTTTTATGTTCCATTTCTCTATCCATAACATGTTTATAGACCCATTTAGTGATTTTATACCCGAAAATAAAACCCTTAAATATTTAGTCATTTAAACATGAAATCTGGATCTAGAAATCTTGTTAATCTTTTACCTTTCAATAAGTGTTAAGAATGGTGTTTCTTGTGTCTAAAACACGTAAGAATCAAGTTTTATGAATCGAGAGGGTGAAAAGTTTTTGGATGAGAACGCGCAAATGGAGAGGGATAAACAGAGAACACGCAAATAATTTTAAAATAATCATTAAATGCGTGTCATTTTTCTATTTATATCCAAACAAACGCGCAAACCCTAACTTGACACTAAAACGCGCATATGTGGCCCTGTTTGGCAAAACACGCATATCAGGCCCATCAATGAAACAAACATATTTAGCCCACTTGACAAACACGCATATTAGCCCATTTTGCAAAATACGCATATTATATCCACTTAGCTAAATATGTATATTTCACTTAGCCTCCTTTTCGATTCATTTGAACCTTGACTTTTTACAAGATCAATATTCAGGAACTTGATTAACACTTTTAAAATTCATCACAAATTTTTCTTGTTGAACCTAGTAAGATTAACGAAAAGAATTCTTTAGAGATCACGATAAGCCAGATACGAACCTCTTTTTCGTATCATAATTATTCGTATTTTTCTCGATAAAGGAATTCTTATTAAATGTCACTACTTTAAACAAAAATACAATGTACAAACATTAAATTAAGACCCATTATGTCATTAATTAATTAATGGTTTACAAAGTACCATCGTTAAGTTTTCGACAATGACAGATATTGGACACAATCAATGCTGTTAAATAAATTCAAATACAACAAAAATTAAAAGATACAAGATTGAATAACTTGATAAACAATCTCTCCATCTTTATTTTTGTCCCTGTTTGAACTTTGATGAGTTGTTGACGTGCAAGTGTATTCTGCTTCCATTTTAAGCTCGAGCTTTCTCCATTCCGGACTGGATAGACTCAATTTTCATACACTTAGGAGATCCTTTATCTTAGTAGTTGACACACATCCAACTAAGATAAATAATTATGCGAACACATCGACAAGCTCATGAGAACTATACAACACATGTATTTTTTCTCAGAGGTAAATAATCAAAATCTAAAGATACTTAACAAATATAACTGATAACAAACTATAGATTCCCACAATTAAGATTAGAATTAAGCACTTATCGAGTTATATCATATAATGAGCATATTCAATTCAATTATTCAGAATATATTGCAAATCAAAATATCTGTCAAATACATCAATTAAATGACTCCGTTTGACCTATTTTGATCGAAACCTTAAGTACCAAACTTAATCTTTCGAGCAATTTTCATGCAAGACCTAATTCAAGGTGTACCAAACACACTCAAATTAGAATCTTCATATACACTATATCCTTGTCATGATATACGTTTCCACAGTGTTCACCAAGAACACAATTAAGTCCCCATCAAATTCAGATTCTCTTTCTAGTATTATCTCACGTGCAATAGAACCCTTTTATTCTGAGCAAGAACCTTACGGAGCATAAAGTTACAAAATCGATCACAGTAATTTTAGAATCAAAATTACTCTAACAAATCTTGTAATAGTCATGCTTAATACTGTCTTGCAATATACCTTACGGAGCATAAAGTTACAAAATCGATCACAGTAATTTTAGAATCAAAATTACTCTAACAAATCTTGTAATAGTCATGCTTAATACTGTCTTGCAATATACCTTACGGAGCATAAAGTTACAAAATCGATCACAGTAATTTTAGGATCAAAATTACTCTAACAAATCTTATAATAGTCATGCTTAATACTGTCCTTGCGATATACCTTACGGAGCATAAAGTTACAAAATCGATCACAGTAATTTTAGAATCAAAATTACTCTAACAAATCTTGTAATAGTCATGCTTAATACTGTCTTGCAATATACCTTACGGAGCATAAAGTTACAAAATCGATCACAGTAATTTTAGAATCAAAATTACTCTAACAAATCTTGTAATAGTCATGCTTAATACTGTCTTGCAATATACCTTACGGAGCATAAAGTTACAAAATCGATCACAGTAATTTTAGAATCAAAATTACTCTAACAAATCTTGTAATAGTCATGCTTAATACTGTCTTGCAATATACCTTACGGAGCATAAAGTTACAAAATCGATCACAGTAATTTTAGAATCAAAATTACTCTAACAAATCTTGTAATAGTCATGCTTAATACTGTCTTGCAATATACCTTACGGAGCATAAAGTTACAAAATCGATCACAGTAATTTTAGAATCAAAATTACTCTAACAAATCTTGTAATAGTCATGCTTAATACTGTCATTGCAATATACCTTACGGAGCATAAAGTTACAAAATCGATCACAGTAATTTTAGAATCAAAATTACTCTAACAAATCTTGTAATAGTCATGCTTAATACTGTCTTGCAATATACCTTACGGAGCATAAAGTTACAAAATCGATCACAGTAATTTTAGAATCAAAATTACTCTAACAAATCTTGTAATAGTCATGCTTAATACTGTCTTGCAATATACCTTACGGAGCATAAAGTTACAAAATCGATCACAGTAATTTTAGAATCAAAATTACTCTAACAAATCTTGTAATAGTCATGCTTAATACTGTCCTTGCAATATACCTTACGGAGCATAAAGTTACAAAATCGATCACAGTAATTTTAGGATCAAAATTACTCTAACCAATCTTATAATAGTCATGCTTAGTCCGGTATATTAAAACTGATTTTAGAAGGAACAATTACTGTCAAGAAGATCGGGTGTAGCAAATGAGTAAACTTAAATGCCACAAGATTTCTTCATTTCTCTTGCAGTAACGACTCCCCCTTAAATCACTTCTAGTTTTAGAAGGACTAATTACTACAGAAGAGATCGGATGTAGCAAATGAGTAAACTTAAATGCCACATGTTTTCTTCATTTCTCTTGTAGTAACGACTCCCCCTTAAACCATTATTATATTTTTGTGTTTCATTTTCTGAGTGTAAGATGGTTCTTGAGAGATGGTTACTAAGGGTTTCTCATTCCAGTTGTTTGGACTAGAACTTTGAAACGTGATTGATTAAAGGCCTTAGTGTAACCATCACAGACAAATCATCTTTGCATATTCATCATTGGATAACAACCATTTATTCGATAATAATGTTATCACAAATGATTTATTAACAAGCATAAAATAAAGTAACACTTTATATATACTCGTTTTTCCCAAATACGTTCCTTTATAAACACATTATAAATAACATACATGGGACTTGCACAATGATTTACAATGAAGAAATTGCATAAAAAGTACGATAACCCACTATGTTATCTAATGAGAATTGTGTCTAGAACTCAGTCATTGATCACCAAAACATATATGGCTCACCTTGACTGTGTCCTTCGCACATATGAAGAAAATTAGTTTTCCTCGTTAAGAATCCATACCCTTTTTGTCCGGATTCTTCCCGAATCATCCCGATATGCAAATTCTCCCCATCCTCCTTTACCCAAAATCTCATTTAATTGATTTAAATTATCTCCATGCCGTATCGTGTGAGAGGCAGTGGATGATTCACTATCATGATAGCTCTGAGATGTTGATCTGAAATCACTTCCACTTCTTCCACCAAATCGATCATAATAAGTATTGTGATATGCCGTAGGTTTAACAGATGATTTTACTTCATATGAATATGAAGGATTCCTTCTGTTAAAATTCTCTGATCTCTTTCCTGAAAGAAGGGTAATTTGAAGAGGTTATATGATTAATCACATGTTTAAAGTTATGCTCTTCAATTGATTTCTTCCCTGAATTTCTTGATCTTTGGGTAGGTAAGGCAAGTGTGGAAAGTCTTTGAGAAGAACCAACATGATTTCTATTAGATTTCATGTATTGTTCTTTCGTCACATCTTTTCCCTTCATCTTCTGAGAGTTATTTCTCAGAATTTTCTCATTAAGCCTGGATATATTGTCTGAAGAAAGACCATCACTGCTCGAGCATAT
>CM067174.1:47437703-47487703 GCA_034093135.1 Erigeron breviscapus | reverse complement strand
CCAAATGCATTGCTAAACCTACACATCTTTAGGGTTTAGCATTTTGGGTTTTAGAATGCGTCCTTCCCCTAGTACATCCCGCTCTATGGTTTAGGGTTTGAAGGTCGAGGGTTCCGTATACATACGTCCCCCTATTTTAGGGTTTAGCATCTTAGGGTTTTAGATTTTTTTATGGTTTTTAGAATGTAGCTTTTCCCTCGGATTAGAAACAAAGCTTTAGTTTAGGGTTTGAAGTTGTAGGGTTAGCCGTTAGGCTAACCCTACAACTTCAAACCCTAAACTAAAGCGCGGGCCGAAGGCCCCCGTAATCACACTCCCCCCTCAGATTAGCATTTAGCCCCCAGGGTTTAGATTTTAGGGTTTTAGAATGTAGCTTTTCCCTCGGATTAGAAACAAAGCTTTAGTTTAGGGTTTGAAGTTGTAGGGTTAGCCGTTAGGCTAACCCTACGACTTCAAACCCTAAACTAAAGCGCGGGCGAAGGCCCCCGTAATCACACTCCCCCCTCAGATTAGCATTTAGCCCCCAGGGTTTAGATTTTAGGGTTTTAGAATGTAGCTTTTCCCTCGGATTAGAAACAAAGCTTTAGTTTAGGGTTTGAAGTTGTAGGGTTAGCCGTTAGGCTAACCCTACGACTTCAAACCCTAAACTAAAGCGCGGGCCGAAGGCCCCCGTAATAAAGCTTTAGTTTAGGGTTTGAAGTTGTTTAGGGTTTGAAGTTGTAGGGTTAGCCGTTAGGCTAACCCTACGACTTCAAACCCTAAACTAAAGCGCGGGCCGAAGGCCCCCGTAATCACACTTCCCCCTCGGATTAGCTTTTAGCCCCCAGGGTTTAGATTTTAGAGTTTTAGAATGTAGCTTTTCCCTCGGATTAGAAACAAAGCTTTAGTTTAGGGTTTGAAGTTGTAGGGTTAGCCGTTAGGCTAACCCTACGACTTCAAACCCTAAACTAAAGCGCGGGCCGAAGGCCCCCGTAATAAAGCTTTAGTTTAGGGTTTGAAGTTGTAGGGTTAGCCGTTACTTCAAACCCTAAACTAAAGCGCGGGCCGAAGGCCCCCGTAATCACACTCCCCCCTCGGATTAGCTTTTAGCCCCCAGGGTTTAGATTTTAGAGTTTTAGAATGTAGCTTTTCCCTCGGATTAGCAATTAAGCTTTAGGGTTTTAGAATGCGTCCTCATCATTTTTGAACTTTATAAGTAACTTACCCATGTGTAGGTTGTACTTACCCATGGGCAGGTTATACAACTCACCAGGTCTTTCCTACACATGTGTAGGTCGTACTTACGCCTGTGTAAGTTACCAACTTACCAATTCTGGCTAACTATTTTGAACTTTATAAGTAACTTACCCATGTGTAAGGTATACAACTTGCGCATTGAAAACCTAAATTTACATTGAATTTCATTCAACACTACTAGAAAAACAGCTATTTATGACCCGCAATGCGCGTCATAAATGGTTCAGATGACGCGCAAATGCGCGTCAAGGAAGGACCAGTCATAAATTTTCATGACCCGCATTTGGGCGTCATCCGTCTATGACGCGCACTTATGACACGCATTTATGACTCTTTTTTATGACGTGCGTTTTTGCGTGTCATAACCTATTTTTTTTTTTAAAAAAATAATTTTTTTCAGTTCCTAATTTTCTATTAAATGAGAATTAAAAACCTGATAATACAAAATTAAAAACACAAATATCAAAATAACGCATTTCATATATAACCTCGTGGATGAAAACAAGATTCATATGCAAAAAACTTGAGTGTAGCAGCGTCAAAACTCAAATCTACTTAACAAAATTTCACCGGAAAACACTAACAAAGATGTTTCTTGATATCGCCCATTCGATGTATGAGTTAACTTAGTTTTCGGCGAAATTGTTCAGCGAAAGATCCACAGCTACTTGATTTGGATCTGGATTAGCATCATTGTTGATCTCTTCGCCTGCAAATATAAAGTTTTACACAATTCATCCCATATAGAAAAATTCCATGTGTAGCCAAAAATACTATAAAGAATCAAATCATATAATCAGATGATTTAGATTAACAACAAATTAGATAATCATACATTATCTCAAGAATCAATTTTCTTTCTACAAATCCTTGCTAGCCTATTTGAATTTGTTCACTTAATTCAAAATCATAATTATAATGAATTTCTATCGGCCAAATGACACTTGGAACTAACAACCCCGAATAATAAGCTAGTTGACGCATATTGGAACAACACTTCAAAAACAGTATCAAGTTTATAGTCTGCCAAGTTATTTCAAATTGATGAAAAGTAGCAAGAATGTACAAACTACAGGATACTAAGTAATACCAGAAAAACACGTGAAATATGTCAATAGCAAATTAGCAATAAACTTCTGTACCTGTTTGGTCTTGAATTTCTTGCTGCAGCCCATCATTCGCCATAGATGGCTGAACATCCACGATAGTATTCTATCTGCTTCAATATTCGATCCTGCACATGCAACAAATAAAAAATTATAGAGATAATATGTATTATCCAACAAATAAAAAATTATAAGTATTATCCACAAATAAAAAATTATAAGATAATATGTATTATCCATGCAACAAATAAAAAATTATAGAGATAATATGTATTATCCAGCAAATAAAAAATTATAAGATAATATGTATTATCCAGCAAATAAAAAATTATAGAGATAATATGTATTATCCACAAATAAAAAATTATAGAGATAATATGTATTATCCACAAATAAAAAATTATAAGATAATATGTATTATCCACAAATAAAAAATTATAGAGATAATATGTATTATCCACAAATAAAAAATTATAAGATAATATGTATTATCCACCAAATAAAAAATTATAGAGATAATATGTATTATCCAGCAAATAAAAAATTATAAGATAATATGTATTATCCAGCAAATAAAAAATTATAGAGATAATATGTATTATCCACAAATAAAAAATTATAGAGATAATATGTATTATCCACAAATAAAAAATTATAAGATAATATGTATTATCCACAAATAAAAAATTATAGAGATAATATGTATTATCCACAAATAAAAAATTATAAGATAATATGTATTATCCACCAAATAAAAAATTATAAGATAATATGTATTATCCTGCACATGCAACAAATAAAAAATTATAGAGATAATATGTATTATCCAGCAAATAAAAAATTATAAGTATTATCCAAATATTCAGCCCCCCATAAATTTCTTATCAGGTACCCTGACAATGCAAAATGTTCTCGTGATCTCGAACAAGTCTCCTCTCCCCTAATGGACTAAAATGCAAAGATCTTTCACTGCTCATTCTTTACCACCCAGTTACCAAATTTACAAAGGGATTGAATATAGCAAAAGTCTAAAGAACATTGAACCATAAGCAATTCTAATAGGTCAAGTCTCCAAAGAATAACTTTCTTTACATAGGAACATAGAAGCGCCTACCATAATCTTCCTTGTTACTTTCCTAAATGACATGCCAAGTAATATGCCGAGACAACACTTTACATATTACTATTTTAATGTCGAGACAACATTTACTTGCGGAACATAAATGTCCTTTCTCGCAAAGCAAACCGTCACTGACCCACTTATGTTTACTTGTTTCTCCTAGATCACTAACAGTTCTCATACAACAACAAAAAAGAATCGGCAGAGTTAAAAAACTATAGTCACATTAACATCATAAACATACAATAATGAACAAGTACTAGCTCAAAGCAAACAAATTTCATCATACCTGAAATAACCTCAGCCCAATCATCACGAAACCCGAATCCTGAACTCCTCAAAACCTTCCTACAAGCTTCCAAAATCCTCTCTTGTACACTCAAATCCAACAACCTCAACCCTGCAGTTTTAAATTATACCAAAAGCATCATGAAGCTGTTTTAAATCCCACTTTTCGACCATAGCCTAAAATATATGTAGCAAAATCAATACACATAGCCTAAAATATATGTAGCAAAATCATAACACAATTACTAACTTACATCGCTTAAATTCAATTTCTATTTCAAAATTCATTTCAAAAAAGACTCACATTTTTTATAATTAAAATTATATATATATACACACACACACACACACATATATGTATATATATACCTGCTTCCCTTTCGCTTTCCGTTTCGATGTCGAATTCGGAGATGGGGGAGTAATATCAATCACATCGGGTTCCTATTCAAATCGCTGCTATTCATTTATCCTTTACTCTATCCGACATTTTTTCTGCTTCAATCGATCTAAACCCAAAATAAACAAAAAAAACATGTGTAAACAAAAAACATTTACACTTAGGGTTTCGATTTTGGGGGTTCGATTTTGGGGATTCGATTTGTGTAGACGCAGTAGTTCGATTTTGGGGCTTCGATTTTGAAGCTCCTCTTCGTTGCCAAAATTATAGGGTTTTGGGGCTTCGTTCTGGATCTGATTGGAAAAAAAAATATAGGCTTCGTTCTGGATCTGATTGAAAAAAAAAATATAAGCTTTTATATGGGGAACATAAGAAGACACTGTAGCCCGTGTTACCCTACCTTTTTTTATGACACTAAAAAATGCGTGTCATAAACCCTTCAGATTTTACAAATTATGACATTATTTTTATGACTTCTTACTTTGCGCGTCATCTATTAGCGTGGGTCATAAAAAGCGGGTCAAGGATAGCCCTGTTTTTAGTAGTGCAAGTAACAAATGTAAATCAAGTAGCTAGAGTAAATCATCCAAATGCATTGCTCACACAAGTTCTTAAACATGTGTAGGACATTATTTCTGAACATTTGAAAAAAAGAAAAAGGAAAAATTATCCATGAATTACATCTTTTTTATATATTTATCTATCTACTAATTCAAACATCCGAGTGATTACTTCTTTTCAAGGTTTTCAAGAGCGAGAGCCACCGCCTCTGCTTTAGCTTTTTCTGCTTTCTTCTTTTCACAATTCCTTGCGTCGTGGTCTCTTGTCAATTTCCCACACTTTCTGCACTTTCTTTTTGGCTTTAGATATTCTTCAGTCACCTTTTCTTTTAGAGACTTTAATCTGCCGTCCTTTGCGCATCCCTTGTATGGTAAAACAGGTGGATTTTGAACATCATTGTTACTTGGCTTGGGAACTCCTAAGAATCTCTCGATTGCCTCATCATGATTCTTTGATATTGAGTTTGGATGTGCAGCCTCTATCTCATCTTTTAGCGCCCCGACTTTTTCAACAAAATAAGACAACTTTTCCTCATCCTTCTCCAATATATCTACGCAAACATCTACCATAAAATGCAACTCGTTTCCCATCCTCTCCAATATATTTCACCTTCATCTGTTTCTATCATCCTACTGTTATACCAGCTAGTACATGGCTTGTTAACCGAACCTGCACGACACACAACATTTAGATATCCACATGTTCTACACATGTGTAAGACAGACCTTTCTAGTGATATTTTCAGCTTTAGAATTAAAACGATCATATGTAGCTACACATGTGTAAACGACTAATTATGTCTAAAACATGCTAACACAAAAGGTGTCCTACTCATGTGTAGGATGAACTTTTTTATCGATATTTTGGAGCTTCAAAACTAATACAATTGTATCTACCTACACTTGTGTAAAACAGCTAAATATGTGAAGTTCAAGTCATATAACAAACTCAAAAGATATCTTACACCTGTGTAGAATCAACATACATTGATAAACATTTCAACTTCATAGCTGTTAACTACAACACATCTTACACATGCGTAGACGACTAATACAACTGGATACGCATACATACATCTGCTACACATGTGTAGGATCAACATACATTCAATTTTTAAGCTGAAACTTTGAAAATACGCATACATACATCTCCTACACATGTGTAGGATCAACATACATTCAATTTTTAAGCTAAAATTTTGAAAACTTACTCTATTCAGCTTCAAAGAGGTTACTGAACACACTATCTACTTAATGAAACGTTGAATTGACTTCGTCATCATGCATAGTTGCATCCTCTTCCATATTCACCTGTGTAATTAAAAAAATTTCATATCAAAAAAGTTATAAATAAAAAAACTACTGTAATTGATGATAATCGAATTGAGGATTACTTAACTGTTATAGTTTGATCGGAATTCGGATCGGAATTTCACAAAAAATGGAATCTGAATTTCGAACGCGAGCTGAATTTTAGGAAGCTTTTTTTTGTAGAAATTGAGATCTGAAATCGAATGTAATTGGAATTAATGAAATCGAATGTAATTGGAATTAATGGAGGTCTGATCGCGATTTCATGTAGTATTGATCGGATTATATGCAGATTTGATCGGAATTTTGCAGATTTGATCGGAATTTTGTTAGGGCAGGTGTGTTAGTTGTGTTTTACACAGTTAAGAGCAGCGTGAATGAGAAAAATAACACATTATATACTTGCAATCAGATGCTAAAATGACCAGAATACCCTTCCTGATTTAAATTTGATCTTGATGAATGGACGGCTAGGATTGGTTCTTGGGTTCTTTTTTTTTAGGGGTTCTTAAAATAACCCACCCCTTTAGCTATATATATATATAGAGGAAAGTTATTTGTAGTACATGTACTTTTTATAGTACATGTGTAAGTTAACTTACACACTTCTTCTTCCTTCTTCCTTCCATCTCTGACCACCACCACCACCACCATGATCCTCCGGCGACGGCGACCATCTCCGGCGAGACTTACATTTTAGGGTTTAAAATTTCTAGGTTTTTTCCTTCGCGAGACAACCACCACCAGCCACCATCATCTCCGACCACCCCAACCACGGCGCCGACGCCGGCAGCAAGGGCTTCGCCCGTACCGTAGCAAACCGTCACCATCAAATCCATACGATTCCCATATGCGTCCCTTGACGGTCAGTTTAGAACGGATAAGGGCCTTTGGCCCGTACCGTATCCACCCGAAAACGAACCTGATTCTCGCCGGAAAGTTAACTTACACATGTGTAAGTTAACTTACACATGTGTAAGTATCGCCGGAGATGGTCGCCGTCGCCGGAGGATCATGGTGGTGGTCGGAGATGATCATGGTGGTGGTCGGAGATGGAAGGAAGAAGGAAGAAGAAGTGTGTAAGTTAACTTACACATGTACTTTTTGTACTTTTTTTCCCCCTTGTGTAATTTAACTTACACATGTGTAAGTATCGCCGGAGATGGTCGCCGTCGCCGGAGGATCATGGTGGTGGTCGGAGATGATCATGGTGGTGGTCGGAGATGGAAGGAAGAAGGAAGAAGAAGTGTGTAAGTTAACTTACACATGTACTTTTTGTACTTTTTTTCCCCCTTGTACTACAAATAACCCCCCTATATATATATATATATATAGGGAAAAGATAAAATGAGTCCAGCTTATTTTGAGTCCATTGATTTTCTTCCATCTCCTCAAATTCCAACCACCTCCTACCACCACCACCATCATCTCCACCACCACCACCACCACCACCACCACCACCACCACCATGATCCTCCGGCGACGGCGACCATCTCCGGCGAGACTTACATTTTAGGGTTTAAAATTTCTAGGTTTTTTCCTTCGCGAGACAACCACCAAGCCACCATCATCTCCGACCACCCACCATTATTATATAAGATAAATATATATATATATATATATATACTAGCGTTCATCCCGGCTGTGCAATGCACAACCCACTTTTTAGCTAGTCTTATATAATGTAATGAAAGACTATATAGTTTTAATAATATTAGTTTAAAATGGCCATCCTCAATGTGAATCTGAAAGTAACATAAATATTGAGAGAAGTTACATACAATATTGAAACAAGTTAAATAAAAGCATGGTTTCATCAAAAAGCATCATTAGCTGAGTTATATACAAACATTTTCATTACAAGCATCAAGCTCTATGATTTTGTTGGAAAGCTCCATGGCTTTGTTACAAACTACAAAGGCTAGATGATACAGCTATATTATGACTACAAGTGAAAGCCTTTAGCCTAAAGAAAGGTTCATAGATTGGACACAAAAGGGAAAGGCTAAGGCTAGTTTCAAACGAGAAAACATCAAAGGCTATATTACAACCACAATTAGCAGCAACTTTTAGTCAAAAAAGTAAGCTCCATGGGTTGGTTGGAAATATCCATGGTTCGGTTACAAAAAAGCTAGATGCCACAGCTATATCACAATTTACTACAATTGAAAGACTGAAGTCTAATTGTCTAAAGCTTCATACGTTGGACACAAAAGGGATAAAAGGATGGTTGTTGCTGAATGATAGTTAACAACCAGGTATATGTTTGATCTAATATTTGATCATCCAATCGTTGCCAAAACGACTCATGCTTATGTGCTATGTGCCTATGTACATGAGCGCCTAAGTTTTTTGCAAAAAAATGAGACGACATATATGCACAATTTCGCTTAGATCAACTGATCTAAAATTTTAAAACATACCTTTAAATTATACTCGCAGGCTGCATAGCAACAAAACAAACACCACATAAATGAACAAAACAAACACCACATAAATGATTGGCAGGCATGTTAACCAAAAGGAGTAATCAAAAACAAAATAAATGCATGACATAAAATATTGGCAGCCAATTGCAATTGAAGCAATTGAATCTTTGAAATCATAAGCTCCAACTCCTAATCATCTATATTAGATTAGCATATAAGAAACTTCATTCCATATCATCCCTCGCAAGTGAAAAGGCTTTCAAAAATAAAAGTAACAATAATCATAAGTCTTATCAGGAGCCAGATAATGCTATGTTACCTCCTTTTGGTTTCATTGGCCTTGAGTTTCATGGTTTCGGGGTAACGGGATGTACTTGTCCATCAACTGAGACAACCCCGTGTTAAACCCTTCCTCCAACTCAATCTGATCGTTCAATGCTCTTCTTTCCAACCATATATTTTCATACAAGTTCATCAGCTTATCCCTAACTTCCTCAAATTGTCTCGTATCATCAAACTTTTCACCCCTGTATAAACAAACCAGCTATAGTTGGCTCGACACTATGTATGTTGACTCCTAACGATAATCTAGAAACTACAGGTTGTTAATGGAACTTGAGTAATGTGCCAATACCTCTTTTTAGGATCCACTTCAGAATATGCTTGTTTAACCCTAATGCGTCTTTCTTGCTGCAACTTATCAAATTGGGCTTCTTTCACATTCCTGGGATCTTGGATTACCTTCAGGTCCTTGAAAAACTGTTGTTGGTAACCCATGTAATATAAAAACATTATAAAACCAAATTACAGAAAACTACTTTCAACAAGTAGTTTGCTGCTATAACATAAAAAGTCGAAACTATACTCCGTACAATAATGGAGTTACAAATTGACGGCGGCTCCATATTTTTCAATAAAGCAGGGAAAACTTTGTCACTGTATTATGCATTATAAATGCCAACAAGGATATTGGCAAACATCTAAAGCCCTAGCATTATTAGGTAAACCATTTGCCAGAATGAATATAAATTTTCTTTTCACTAAAGAAAGAACTCTACTTCAGCATGCATCTACGTCACGGCATGGGGGAGGCTTGGGCTTACTTAGCAATGTAGTATTCACAACTGATACAATCCGACATGGGGGAGGAATGGGCTCACCCAACAATGTAAGCAAAAAAACTTGCTTTCATTTAAATGGGTCAAAAGTCACTAAAAATGTAATTATTCATGCACTTGACTCATTTTAACCCGAAAGATAGGACCTATTGTGACCCACTACCCAACCCGTCCAAACTGTTGTATGATACTTATATGTAACATGTTTACTGGTGGCTTTTCCCCTCGTTATAATGCCTCAACTATTTCTACAACTCTCTTTGGGGTAACATCTTCGTGCATTTGGCAAAAGAACATTCAAGGTTCCGAGGTTGATACACGTTTGGTGCCAATATCATGAAAAGGGTTATGATGCTCACGTAGTAGTTATAGGTATATTCTTCAGATCCATTTTAATAGCCAGCCACATTTATTACCGGAGCATTCACAAAACAACCCTACATAAACAAAAAGTCGATGATAGTATATACATTATCCAATTTGGATAAACTCGCATATTCAAATGCGAACAGTGTTTCGATTTTTTTGAAAGTTACAATAGTGTTTTTGATTGGAGCTTGGAAGACGAGACAAACATAGAAGTTAATTTAAACGAGTGTCAACTATTATTAGTTAGTAGCATATAAGAGAAGCTAAAAGGGTAAATAAAAATGCACTTGGAAGTTAGAATATAGGGAGCATCTAGAAGTGCCGAAGTGGCAGATTAGGAGGCTTGGTAACAATCCAAAACACGTTGATTTGATACCGGGTGAAACGGATTACACTTGTTGTCGTTTTTCTTAGATATACTTGTGTGGTAAATATGGTTACAAAAAATGTATTAATCAAGCTTTTTTGATAAAATGAATTGCAAAGTTTAAAGCACAAAAAATAAACTTCGCATAACTATCGACCCATTGGAGTCATTTCCTTTTAAGTTAAATTTTTATTACCATTTGACCCGTTGGGGGTTAATTATAAGCTAAATCACTCTTTCATAATTTAATGGGTAAGAATAGCAACTCAAGCTGCGACTTCACTTGGCTTATTAAGCATCTATATTTAGGGATACAAAATTTGGACAAAGATGACTTACCATGAATTCTATTTCTCCCTGAGAAAACAACCCATCCTTTGTGACCTCTGCATATTGTAAACAAGTATCATAGAGTACCTTAATTAGATGACATTTCTAAAATTCCTTGTAGCCTTTGACTATTAAAGAGCTTATAAAATGTTTGCATTGATTTTTTGTTGCTAAATATGATGTGATGGCATCCCTAACTGGCCATCTCATATAAATAAAACCCCAACAAACGTTAAAACCCCAAATTTGATCCATCCCATAAAGTCTTGAAAAACGACACCCTTATAACAAATCGTTCACTACTACAACAAACACAATCCAAGCATAAGTAACAGCAAGCCTAAGAATCGCAAAACCATACTAAGCCAATAAAACCCCAAGCAAAAACAACAATGCTAACATTAGTTCAAATATTTAAAAAAAATCTATAACACCCTCATTAACGTTTTCATTATATATATCACCTGTAGTTTTTCATGAATACCGACCCACTTAGCTTAAATTGAACTTTTCCATTAGACGGGACCAATTCAGGCACCCAAACACAATTATCCGAATAATTAACAAACCCCAATTGATAAAAAAATCAATAACTAATCAATTTTGATAAATGAATTTTTGAATAGAAGGCGAAAAGTAACACGGAATTACCCGTTATAATCTTCATGCTTACACCAAAATCAAACGCCCTCAATCAACAAACTTGTTCCGGCAGGTACTGTTGAGCAACTCCAAGGGAGCGAAGCCATCGATCAACAAACATGTTGCTCGTGCAGAGTTAGCAACATCTATTTATTTTACCACAAATTTTAACCATTAAAACACAAAAAAATTCAGACTTCTAAAATTTACATGTAATTAAAACCCCCAAATATAAAACAATAGTTGTTTCATGGCCTCAAACTTGTCATCCCTGTAAAACAAACCAACAATACTTGGCTTAATAAGCAGAAAATATAACAGAGCATCATTACGAAAAAAGCTCACTCTCAACATACAATAACAAATCTATCTAACAATTAATATATTAATCTAACAATTAAATCTAAAAATTAGTTAATGTAACAATCAACCAAATAATCTAAAAAATTCAGAAATCTAACAATAAAAATAAAAAAACTTACAAAAAAGAGGGTGGGTTGTGATGGGATCGGCGGCAACGTTTGTCGTGGTGGTGGCTGCTGGGGAGGGGGGCTGGCGGCGATTGCTTATATATATGTGTATATATGTATACATAGTGAACACAGAGTGAGAGAGGGTGGTTCTGTGATAGAGAGATAGAGACTGAGTGAGTGATAGATGATGGGTGTGAAAAGGGATGGGCATGAACTATGAAAAGGGTGGGTAGAGTTGAAAAAGAGAAAGTTACTGTATCCAGAAAAAGTGGATGCAAAGTGGTAGAAACAGTGTCTTATTATTTGAGTCCACGTGGCAATCTTTTTGAAAAGTTATAGTAAAAAACGGGGTCTTTACGTAGAGATAGATAGATATACATATACATATAAACATCTACTAATAAACTAAAACATGATTATAGTGATATGTGGGTGTAATATTTAAACCACATGTGTCTTTTTAATAGTTATTAATAAACAGATTTTATTTTTTAAATATACCATATATAAATATTTAATTAATACTTATATAATTTTAATATATTTATTAATATATCCAAATCTATATCTATCTATGAACGTAAATTAGTATACAAAAGGTATTATTTATACACAATCTTAACAGGTAATGTACTCCTATTATATTCCTACTAGATTACATATTCCTATTACATTCCTACTTATATGATAATTATTTGTTAAATATATACACCTCCATTGTTTTCTTTTTCCATCTTCATTCAGTTTAATAATAATTCACTCCCACCGAATCTTTATTGTCCAACATATGAGTGTCATAGTTTTATTATAAATTTTATTTTGGGTTATTGCAGATTGAATAAGAAGAGAACGAATTATATTCTATTATAACAATTGTTTTGTATGCTTATTATAAGTTACAATATTCAAAAGAGTTATGTGTCTCTCTATTTAGTTATATACTCATTGTTATTGTTATTAGCCAAAAATCATGCTCTTTTTATTATTTTTGATATAACGAAAGTTTTGTTATTGTTTTTGAGTTTTAATGCTTTTTATATCATCAATACAATATAAATGAGATTGTGTAATGTATGCAATCAACATCAAAATATAAGTTATGAAAACCGTGTATCACACACGGGTCTTAATACTAGTATATATATATATGTAGGGTAGGGTTAACGTGAGAAAAACAAATATGGAGAGAACCGTGAGAACCACTAGTTTCTCTCCCTCTTTCTTCTTTTTTGTGTGGTTTTTTATTTTTTAATTTTTATTTTTCATTTTTTGAAACTTTTTTTTGTTTTTTATTTTATTTTAACAAAAACCCATTCCAAAAAAAAATAAAAATAAAATTTTTTTTGAAAAAAATCATATGGGTTACTGATGAGCGTCCATTTTGTGATAAAAACCCCTATCGAAAGGCTTCATTTCAATGTCTAAATGAGTTAATATTCTGGAACTATTGGTACTTAATGGAATCGTATGTTTATGCAGGTTCACGGAAGATGTGAGAGAGGGTAAATGACATCAAGTGACTCAAGAGGGAAGCCTATAAAGTTACAAGACACAAGGAAGTGATTCGAGAGCCGAACGAAGAAGTACGAGATGAAACAACAGCCACCAGCGCCGCTGGCACCCATGCCAGCGCCGCTCCCAATCGTCCAGCGCCGCTGGCCACTCAAAGCCCAGGCCCAGCGCCGCTGGGAGGCCCACCAGCGCCGCTGGGCGGCCCAGATCTGAAACCGACTTAAATCACTATTTAAGCTGAACTAACCCTCAAAACCCTAAGAGAGAGCCGATTCAGCAGCCCTAGCCGCCAACTATCAACCCTAGTTCGTAGTTGCAGATTTCCAGAAGGTTTTGGAGCTTCTAACGCCTTCCGATCTCCATCCGCGGTCTAGATCTATTATTCTATTTTACTTTCAGTTTGGTAAACAATGTCTTTCATCTTTTCAGACTTTGTTATTCCTTTAATAATGTCAGGCTAGTAGGCTGAATACTTGTTTGGATCAATGTGATCATGTAGACGTTTATTGTTTTACTTAGTTTGTTAGAATCTATTGGAGTGTGTTATAATGTTTATCGTAGATCCATGTTTATTAGTACTTCATATTATTATCGGTTCTATATCTGTATGTATTAGTTTAATTCTGATGATCGGTCTATAATCATACACTAGGATTAATACATAAGGATGGAAAACACTAGTCGATCTTTAACTAGATGTAAAAGGTGATTCACTTGTAACCGAGGGATCCAGAACCATAGTAATTAGGACGAATTGAACATGATGCTTAACAATGTCAGACGCAATCCTTTGACTTGGAAACGAGCACTGTGGTCACCGGAGAGAATTACTATCTGGTCAAGGCTTAAGAGTCGGGTAACTTAAAGATGAACTAGTAACACAAAGTTTAGGTCATTAATGCTTAAACAATGAATATAACGAGAATTTGTTTATAGGTTAGTGTGAGTCTAACGACAGCACTAGTAATTAGGCAAAGTGAATCTAACGAGAATCTGAGCCATGATTAAGTTTCCAACAGTCTAGCAAACGGGTAGGATAGTATTTGGTCGTACCATGAGATCGGAGATGCCAAACAAGTATTTTAATTTTATTACTGTTATTTGCTTTTCTCAAACTATTTTCAGACTGAGCCTCTCGCTGAATAAGCGGTTGCGGCTTTTATTTACTTTTTATTGCATTAGTATAATAGGAAATCGTGAAACCCCACAACCGCTAGAATTACACGTATTATTAGATTAGGTAGTGCAAGCGTCCCTGCGAGCGATCCTGTAGCTTATCACTAGACTATACTACACTGTAAGTGCACGTCTATGTCAATAGCAGTCTAGATTGTTTGGGCTTATATTGTAATATGTCTTTGTAATGTGATTGTCATTAATGAACTTAGTATTATGCATAGAATACTAGATTAAGTTTAAGTATTGAATGTATAGTAAATCTGCTAAGTATGAATTGCGAGATCGCAATTCATACAGAAGAAATGCGACCCCGTATTTACAGGGTTAAATACGAGGTTAAGCATATAGGAATACGACCCCGTATTTGCAGGGACAAATACGAGGCCAATCGTGTTTACGACCTCGTAAATATGACGGGCTGGGCTTGGACTTGCGAGGCTAACTTGCTGAAAGTCCATTCGGGTGTTTCCTATAAACACCAGAACCCTAACAGAGTTTAGGGTTGAACATTTGTCGAATTATCAAGCAGGTACTGCAGGTTAATAGGTCAAAGGTTGTTCCGCTAGCCCGAAGAAGATCTACGACCCCGTAGATGATCTAGGGGCTTTCGTTGTGAATCACCAAGTTATAGAGAGGGATTCCGCACCTCTTGATAACTGGATCAAGCTATTAATGATCCGTACCAGGGGACTTACAACTGGTATCAGAGCCTCTTGGTTTAAATACCGGAAGGTTATAGCTTGTTGGTGATAGACAATATTGATTTAGGGTCGTTTAGACGTGATTCTTTCACGAGTTTACGAACGGAAATCTTGTTTGTGACCTCTATTTGGGTTTGCAGCAGTCGAAGGTGTCTTGTTGGTGTTTAGGGTTTCGAATTCAAGAGATCTAAAGATTCCAGCAGCTTTGCGACCTGGTGGGCTCGTACTACCTCATCCAGCTCGTATTACGACCTGGGTAGTTAATTACGACCTCGCTAGTTCAATTGCGACCTCGTGTTTCGTTTGCGACCTCATGAGCTCTTTAAGACCTCACCAGTTCAATTACGACCTCGAGTAGTTAATTGCGACCTCGTTTTTCTTCACGACCTCGTGAACTTTTACGACCTCGTTTTTATAAACAGTTCGTGAATTTTGCTAACTCGGAGAAAATGACGTCTCAATTACCCGCAAATTATCAATCTTTCCAGAATCAACTAATTTTAATGGATCACAAAACCGGAAAGGCCAACTCACCGCCCAAGTTGATAAGCCTTGATAGATATTTCAGTTGGAAGGGCAGATTCGAGTCATATTGCAGGTTAATGGATGTGAGGATGTGGATATGTATCGTTAATGGCTATTGTTTTGGTCAAAAATTAACTAAGACAATTTTCGTAAAGAAACTTAGATCAATTATGTAACCAAACTTTCGTTCGTGAGGTTAAGGGCTTAAAAAATAGCTTTTAGATTCAAAGATGCATTTAAGGACTGATTATGTCGACCAAACGAAGAGCAAAGATAAAGATTAGAAAGATAATTAACAATAATGATAAATAATGCAAACCAAAGTAAAGAACTTGTAAGTAATGCGATTAAAATAAAGAGTAAGGAACAAGAACACCGAGATTTGTTGACGAGGAAAAGCCCTTAATCCTTTGAGGATTGCCGGCATAAAAACCCCGGGAGGAAGCAATCGTTCCTGCCTTGTGCTTTTATTAATGATCGTTAAATGTTTACAAAGGGTGGAATTTGGTTGATCGATGTATCTAAGTGATAATAAAAATAAGAGTGAAGTGAGAGTGAGTACAAGTGTATAATGATCAGTAAGTAAAGTGAGATTCAAGTGCCTAGATCGATCAACCTCATTCAGTATTTATAGGTCTAAGAACTAACTAACTATCCGAAATTGTAGGGATCTTCCGGGTCTTCGATAGTTGAACGTTGTGGAGGATCTTGCCCAGTCAAGTGGTCGTTACAGTCTTTCTCCTCGTGTGGAAATTGAGTTGAACTCCGAATATCCTGGCAAACCAAGTTGTCTTTGCGTGAAGAGGTATTTTCCCATGTGTGAATTCTCTTTGTTACCGTTAGAGGTATTCTCCTTAGCTTTATATCGAATATTGTATAACCTGCATATTTATCTCACGTGGAAATATACTTGAAACATATCGTTAGCAAAGTATTAATATATAATCAGGATATTCTACTAAGTCAGGATCCTGGGACGTCAAGATCTTGGACCTTCAGGATATTGGTACTTGAAATTTCACCCATAACAATTGTCCCCAAAGTTATTTGAATAAAATCTATTTTGTTAAAATAACTTTGAATCTTATAGAAAAAACTTTGACCGGAGTCAATTAGTAAATTTTGAAACTGCCTTTAAGATAAGACGCGTGTAAGTAAGACAACCAAGACTCTTGATTTGATAGGTAACTACCAGACGGTTCATTTCTATCTTTTCACCCTTCTATATAAGCAAAAAGTTTTCTTATTTCAAAATCACAAATAATCTTCATGCTCAAGAAGGTACTCATTATATTTTCAGTTTCCATAAATTCTCACAATACCACAATGTCCGAAGTTACAAGTGGCCGATCTCACCTTCAAATCCAAGATCCTCCAAGAGTCGATTGGGGCATTAATAAATCAGAGAAAAGACTTCTTCATGTAAGATAAATCATTTTGGTTTTATTCGTATTTTTTGAAAACTAAATTTATCTTTTTCTACAGTGTTTTTCCCAGATGCGATACGCACATATGGAAGTTGCAAGGATCAAGGATGAGGAACTGAAAAGCCAGAATCATTCAATGGCTCTTAGAGTCAAGAAAAGCTCAGGCGTCAAGGATAAAGGAGTTAGAAACAGAGTTGGCTAAAACCAAAGAAGAACTTCAAATGGCGAAGGTGGATTTAATCTACCTAAGGGTTGCCAAAAAGCTAAAGCCTAGTATCTCTGAATAAGAAGTTTTTTGTGGGCGATGAAGGATATAATGCAAAGGCCAGAGCCCATACTTTTAGACTCTTTTGTTGTTAGAAAAGTTGAATCGATAAGGGATGCGAAATGTAGAACAACAATGTTTAGGAGGGGAGAGATTGGTCTGGAGCGATCAATCATGCTTGTAAAACTGCTTTCGAGTAGTTTCTTTTGTAAACATATTTTGAATGAAAACTGTCTTTTGATCTATTTTATTTCAAACTCGAAAATCAAAAGTGTTATTAAGGGTAAAAACGGAAAATGACTAATCACCAAATGATGTCATATGTCAGTTAATAATTACGCTTGACTTATTCGACTACACCAAATCAAATCAAAGTAATAATTAGAGAGTAAGATACATGCACCTGTTATTTGCAATTAAGATCCACTTGTAGGCTATGATCCCTAACGTGCAGTATCTTTAATGGTCATCTGTCTCCAACATTTATTCCTGCAATAATATGCATGGGAGTAGATTGATTTTTTGGAGGGGATTAAAAATAAGAAGGGGATTCTTAATTTTAAGATTCTCGTAGGGACATTGGTGTTCAAGATATAGAGGGGGACTCAATATCTTGAACTTGCTTGGGAGGCGTGGTTAGCCTTTTCGGGAGATCGATGGTAACACCGAGATTCAGTAGAATTAATTTCACGACCTTGGAATTTAACCCTTCAACCATGAAATTAACAACGTGCGACTAGGGGCAAATTGAAATCGATGGTCACATCGACAACCAACAGATTAATTTCTAATACCTTGGAATTTAACCCTTCAGCCAGAAATTAATATCGTGCGACCAGGGCGATAAGGTGAAAACCTTAGACAAAAGTTGGCGTGAAAGCCAAAAGGTGAAGACCTTGTTCCACGATGCTATGCTTGCTTTTGTTGGTAGTGATCACTCTTCAAGTTTAACCTGCAAAACTAGACTTCGATAAACAGAAACTGACGTTAGCCTATTGGCTAACGCCACTCCGACGCTCAAGTCAGTATCGCGATAGAAACAAATAAAATTCTATAAAATTGAAATAGATTAAAATAATAGGTATACTATCTTTATTGAATATAAAGTTCTGATATATATATATGATTGCATGAATATAAGATTCAAGATCCTAAGGGTCCTGGATTGTCCCCAGTATCTTGAAGTTGAAGTAAAAGATTGAAAATTTTCACAAGTTTCTTTACTAAATGTAATGATGATTTGATACCTTTAATAACTAAGGAAATTTCAAAATAGATAAAAATTATTCATACATTGAAAGATTTTTGAAATTCCAAGTCAATTGTAATCGTATAATCAATTCCTCATATTAACTTTCACTTATTAACATCTAATAAATCAAGGTATTATGTCCCTGCGATGAATTAGCAAAAGCAAATGATCCATTATAATTATGAGAATTATGCAAACCTGCACCCATGGTGGCAGACGTTCCAGCAGCATGAGTATTTTGTGGAATATGGCTCCCAAAATTCTGAGTTGCAGTTGGAAATGACGTGTTATATGGCGCAGATCCAGGGGCTGCGGATGCTCCTGGAGTTGAAAATAAATTTCTTGGTGTAATTGGAGGTCCGTTTTCGGTAATTCTGGACTCCAAAATTCTAAATTGAGCTTGATTGAATTCTTGATTCGCTGCAACAGTGTTAGTTAATTTCTGCAAAATAGAGAGCAGATTAGGGACTTCTTCATCATTGACGTTTTGAGCAGCTTCCTTGGATTCGATATTATAGGGATCATGGCTTTGACTGTTGAAAAAGTCCGATCCTTTCGCTGATCCAGATCCACCATAAGTTTGATATGAATTTCTTGGCGGCATATCGTCAGCGATATTGAATTCGTTAATTTGATCAGCTGGTCCCTTGTCTTTGCTTTGATTTCGAGCATTATTCTTGTTCCTTCGATATGAATTATTTCCTGGAGGAGGAGGCATCATAGAAGAAGAAATAGCAGGAGTATTTTGTGAAGAATTAGTTGGTTGAGTCGACATTATCAGAATTAATTTCGGAAAATCAGTTCTTATAAAAATCAAAAGAGTTTTTAATCGATTGAAAGCACCTTTGGCCCCACGGTGGGCGCCAAATTGTTTTGGTCAAAAATTAACTAAGACAATTTTCGTAAAGAAACTTAGATCAATTATGTAACCAAACTTTCGTTCGTGAGGTTAAGGGCTTAAAAAATAGCTTTTAGATTCAAAGATGCGTTTAAGGACTGATTATGTCGACCAAACGAAGAGCAAAGATAAAGATTAGAAAGAAATAAGAATAAGATAAAGTCACATCAAGTGCAAGTGTATCCTTATTACCCAACCACCTTAACACACGTATACTTTTGTTAAAGAACAAGTGGATTGTTCTTTGGAAAGTGTGTTAAAGGCTAAAGTCAATCCTCGATATTAGTGTTCAGACTTGTAGGATCTAGAACACTAACAATCCTCCAGTGTGCAGATCTGGTAAGACTTTCCAGTGGACTCCGCCATTTGTTAAGTCTTCTTCCTTCAGACTTCAGTCTTTGACTTCAGTCAGAATGTCTTCAGTAGAGTAGATCTGGACTGGGGTGAAGTCTTCAGTGAGCTAATCTGGAGAATGCTCCAGATTACCTGTACAAGTAAATGCTCACTAGTCTTCAATTATTTCTGGACAAATCTTCAGAGGGACTCCAGATTCCAAGTCTGGAGTAGGTCCAGTAGAATATGTTTTCTGGTCAGATCTTCAGTGAGGCTCCAGTAGTCGGGTCTGGAGCGAGACCAGCAAAACAAGTTTTCCTAACAAACCTAAGTAAGGTTCCAGTAGTCCAGTCTGGAGCCAGTCCAGTAAGTCTGGACTAAATCTGGACCTAACAAATTCCCCCTATTTGTTTAGAAATAATGCAAGTATTTTTCAGACTTATAGATATACAAATTTGTATGTCTGGAAAACACTTGGTCGATTTAAGTCTAATCTAAGTTACTGGAAAACACTTTATAGATCATGAGTGTTTTCAGTTTCATCTTTTAAGTTCTAACTTAGACTAAATCTGGTCATTCTACTTGTAAAAGTAAAAACTTGTAACTATTATTACTTTCATCAAAAAGGAAAATAATTACAACTTTCATAAAAAATAATTACAACAAGTACAATGTAGTAAGAGTTCAGGCTCTTCTTCTTGATGAATGCCCTGGTGCATCTTCAGAAGCCTTCCTCTTTGGAGATGGTAATGGAACAGACACTGGTGGTCTCAGACCCAACACAGCTTCCATTTCTTGGATTCTTTTCCAGATCTTCTCAATTCTTTTCATAAAAGCCTTTACATCTGGAGAGAGATCAGTCTTGCCTTTGAAGGTTAATCCAATCTCCTTTAGTTCACTCCATCCAAAAGCTTGGACTGAAGTGTCCTTCCTTTCATCAGTGAAGTTACCCTCCCTGGTCAACTTCACATTGAACCTGGTCATCCCTTGGTGATTTTCAGCCAATGTTATTTCAGCATTAACAATTTTCCTTGCATTGGCCCTGAACATCATCATTTCATTATACTTAGCCCTTTGCTTAGCCAACTGGATCATTTCTTCAGTTTCCCTGGAAACACCACTCTGCTGTCCTTCAGTGGACTGGTGTTGATTAATTCTGAGAGTAGTATCCAGTGGAATAAAGTTGCTTAGATCACCATCTTTGATTGCCTTCAGTTGCTTTGCAGTTAGCTTGGGCAGACCAGTCATTCTCTTTCTGTATTCCACTTCCAGAGCACCAGCATTCTTTCTGATCTTTTTCTGGAGGCTTACCAGCTCCTCCTTTCGTTGTCTGATCAACTCTGGAATGGTTACACCATAGATCAACGAGTCATACACCTGCTCTTCTTCAGCATAAAAGGAGCGTATATGTACATCGTTCAGTGCATCAAGACATTGATGAACTCTGGGATCCTCCTTCATCCTTTTGAATACTTCAATGTTTACGCCTAACCTTCCAGCGTTATAGGAGTCCAGAGTACCCATTTGTGCCATATCCCTATGATGGGCCAGCAGTTCATTTCGTTGATTAGTCTTGAATATTTCTATCATGATGCACTGTTGTTGTAGTTTCCTGGACGTTTCATTGTCCACATCTTCTACTTGTTCTTGTTCTTCACCAGACACTACCTTTTCTTTTCCTTTAGTAGATTTCAATGTAGTGGGAATGTCTGGGAAGGATTCGAATTGGGGCTCACTGGCATCAGTACCAGTCACTTGCCTTTGCTGCACGACGCTTTCAGTAGCGACTGCCCTTACTACCCTTGCTCTCTTTCTGATCAACTCTTGGTCACCAGTAGATGGAATTGACAATTTTTCCCCCTTGGAATGATCTCTAGTCCTTGACTTCAGATCATTCCATAATTCTTCCATCATGTGTCTATCTAACGGACCAAAGGTTCTTCCTTGTTCTGGCAAAGAAGCAGTTATACCAGTTTGAAGTGCCTGGACTTCCCTTTTAATAGATTCAATTTGTTCTGGTAAGTCCTTGGGCAGCTCCATTTCAAACATGTTAGCAACTTCTGGTAACATAACCTCCTGAACTGATCGAAGTATAGATTCAGATACTTCATCAGTTATTTCTTTCAGCATCGCACCCCTGACCTTTCTAACAACTTCGTCACTGAGGGTGTTGACCAGTTCAGTCTGGTCAAATGAAGGCCTGCTTTCCAGAGCACTAACCCTTGTCACAATCTTCTCAACCTCATCTTTAAGACCTGCCAGTGGTTGCATAACCTTGTTCTCCACTGCAGTCTCAACAGTATTTACCATTCTGGACTCCAAAGCCTGGACTGCCACTCTAATGTTTCTAGAGTTTTGATTAGTGGCTTGTACCAGCTCGTCCAGTTTATCAAACACTAACCTTTCATTCCCTGCAAAAAGGTTCATCTCTGACGCAAGATTATTTGACAACATAGATTTGAAGTCAGAGATGACCTGGGATGATGACTGGAGTGATCTCTCCAGGTCCGCCACCCTACTCAGAAGGCCTTGGACCTCGGTGGAAGAAGAAGTGGAGAGACCACTGGGTTGTTCCAGATGAGATGACACTCTGGTCATCATAGGCACTTGTGTCCAGTCCTCTTCAATTCGTTGAAGTGTCAGCATTGCTGGAGGAATATCTACCTCTCCATCTCTGGACCTTAGGTTTGCCAGGTCCCTCATGTACTCACTCATTGAAAAATGAGTAGTCTCAAAATCATACTCGGCTCCAAGGGCATTTCTGAATATAAGAGAGAGAAAGCGAATATATGGTATGAATGGCTTTCTCCCCTTTGCCTTTATGCGTTCCACCAGATCATCAAAGAAAATCTGGGCGAAATCGACCCTTAGCCCAAACCAAAGACAATAGGCAATCTGGAGGTGTGTTTGATTTATTTGATCCAGTCCTCTTCAATTCGTTGAAGTGTCAGCATTGCTGGAGGAATATCTACCTCTCCATCTCTGGACCTTAGGTTTGCCAGGTCCCTCATGTACTCACTCATTGAAAAATGAGTAGTCTCAAAATCATACTCGGCTCCAAGGGCATTTCTGAATATAAGAGAGAGAAAGCGAATATATGGTATGAATGGCTTTCTCCCCTTTGCCTTTATGCGTTCCACCAGATCATCAAAGAAAATCTGGGCGAAATCGACCCTTAGCCCAAACCAAAGACAATAGGCAATCTGGAGGTGTGTTTGATTTATTTGATCCAGTCCTCTTCAATTTCAGCAGTAGAGACTGGCACACTTGGTTCAGTTTGGTGTACTGGTGGTGATTGAGTTTGTGTTGGTGGAATGAGTGGAGTGAAGTATGAGGTTGATTGAGGAATTGATGGTGGTGGTGGTGGTGGCATTGAAGTTTCTGGTGGTGGTAGTGTAATGGTGGTGGTGGTTTCTGGTGGAGGTGTTTCGGTTTCTGGTGGAGGAGGTGGTGGTGGTGGTGGTGGTGGTGGTGGTGGTGGTGGTGGTGGTGGTGGTGGTGGTGGTGGTGGTGGTGGTGGTGGTGGTGGTGGTGGTGGTGGTGGTGGTGGTGGTGGTGGTGGTGGTGGTGGTGGTGGTGGTGGTGGTGGTGGTGGTGGTGGTGGTGGTGGTGGTGGTGGTGGTGGTGGTGGTGGTGGTGGTGGTGGTGGTGGTGGTGGTGGTGGTGGTGGTGGTGGTGGTGGTGGTGGTGGTGGTGGTGGTGGTGGTGGTGGTGGTGGTGGTGGTGGTGGTGGTGGTGGTGGTGGTGGTGGTGGTGGTGGTGGTGGTGGTGGTGGTGGTGGTGGTGGTGGTGGTGGTGGTGGTGGTGGTGGTGGTGGTGGTGGTGGTGGTGGTGGTGGTGGTGGTGGTGGTGGTGGTGGTGGTGGTGGTGGTGGTGGTGGTGGTGGTGGTGGTGGTGGTGGTGGTGGTGGTGGTGGTGGTGGTGGTGGTGGTGGTGGTGGTGGTGGTGGTGGTGGTGGTGGTGGTGGTGGTGGTGGTGGTGGTGGTGGTGGTGGTGGTGGTGGTGGTGGTGGTGGTGGTGGTGGTGGTGGTGGTGGTGGTGGTGGTGGTGGTGGTGGTGGTGGTGGTGGTGGTGGTGGTGGTGGTGGTGGTGGTGGTGGTGGTGGTGGTGGTGGTGTGGGTATAGGAGGTGGAGGGGGGTTTGGAAGTAGTGTTGGTGGTGGCATTGGTAAGGGTGGTGGTGGAGGAGTGGGGTTTGGAGGAGGTGGTGGAATTGGTAAAGGTGGTGGTGGTGGTGGTGGAAAGCTCAACTTCTGATTGCACGCTTTCCACTGGAGCCACTTGACTTATTGGTTGAACCATTTCAACAATCTGAACATCTTCACTGGCATCAGGTACTTCAACAACTGGTACCCTGACTGGTGCCACATTCTCTTCAATTCGTTGAAGTGTCAGCATTGCTGGAGGAATATCTACCTCTCCATCTCTGGACCTTAGGTTTGCCAGGTCCCTCATGTACTCACTCATTGAAAAATGAGTAGTCTCAAAATCATACTCGGCTCCAAGGGCATTTCTGAATATAAGAGAGAGAAAGCGAATATATGGTATGAATGGCTTTCTCCCCTTTGCCTTTATGCGTTCCACCAGATCATCAAAGAAAATCTGGGCGAAATCGACCCTTAGCCCAAACCAAAGACAATAGGCAATCTGGAGGTGTGTTTGATTTATTTGATCCAGTCCTCCAGAACTACCTCCAAGACATTCGACGATGTGGGTGAAAAAGTATCTCCACGAGTCCGTCAGTCTGCTCATATAAATGGTCCCTTTCCTCAATAACTGACCATTTTCATCTACAATCTCCGTATGCCCCATCAATCTGCATACCTCCCTGAAATTAATACCAGAAGGGAGTGGCATTGCCAGCTCATTTTCATCCAGATAATTCAACTGGAGAGCCATTCTGAGAGAATGTACTGAAAGAGTCAAGGGTCTGGTCCCTTGCTCAAGAGAGTAAACAATACAGGAGTTTGCCTCATCATATGTGGCAGTATACCAGAATTCACATAGGTAATCATGGTACATCTTTTCTGGATTTAAGGTCAGAGCACCATAAAGAGGACATGAGAGAAAAAAGCCGTTTAATCTCCCAATTATGGATTGAGAATCATGGATACTGGATAGCGTTAACTTTGCCATCCAGTTGTTCATATTCATCCTGATGATATTAGCATCAAGAGAGATATGAGGTGCTCTAACCACATCTGCTGCTGGAACATATGCGGCAGAAAGTAGATTTCGTGGTGAATTTGATTGTCTAGGAGCCATTTAATATTTAGAAGAAGATGAAATTGAATGAAGAAATTTAATGAAGGAATTTGAGAATTTGGGAGTAAATGTTCGAAGTAAATGTAAGTTGAAAGTGAAAGTGGGTATATATAGAATTGAGAATGTGGAACTCAAACGATTAATTTGAAATTATCAAATACAATTTTTGATTGTGTTCTGAGATCCGCATTAATTACATCACATCACACATAAATGCATGACGGTTTACAGCCCACAAAAACAGTAACAACTTGTACTTTTTGTTTTCCCAAAGTAAAAAGACCATCATTGTTTTGAACAACTTACATGCCACGTAGGATTCAAGATAAATATCTTTTGAAAAGGTTTGCTTACGTGGCACATACAAAGATCAAGTATTTTGAAAATATTATGACATTATTCAGTGCATCTGGAGGTTGACAGGACCGTCCAGTATCACTGGTGGATTAGTCCAGTGAACATGTACTGATGGTACACTGGAGGGACACTCCAGTAAAGTACCAGTGAACAACCAATTTTGAAAGACTGGAAACCTTAAACTTGCACGTCAACTAATACAGACAAATGAGAGGGACACATTTACAAGAAGACATAAGTCAACTCAAACACGCACTTCAACCTGTCCATACCAGTGAGAGGGACATATTTACAAAGCACCAGTAATATTTTCTGAAGAATTTGTCCAGTGAGAAAATTAATTCCCCCTGAACTTAAACATTTTTAAGAGAAAATATTTTTCAAGTCTTCCCTGGAATGTTGATCCAGAAATAAATTTTTGAATCTTTAAATCAAAGATCCTTAGTAGTACACAATGGCGTTCAATACCAAGGTTCCAGATTTAAGGGTTTAACATTCCCAACTCACCAACAAGATATTCAAAAGTTTTTACATCCAGTGGTTTAGTAAAAATGTCAGCGAGTTGTTTGTCAGTGGGAATAAAATGGAGTTCAATGTTGTTTTTCATAATATGATCGCGAATGAAATGGTACCTTAGATCAATGTGTTTGGTTCTGGAGTGCATGACTGGATTGTTGGAGATAGCGATGGCACTGGTATTATCACAAAAGATTGGAGTCTTTGAATACTTAATACCATAATCAAGCAACTGGTTCTTCATCCAGAGTATCTGAGCACAACAACTGGCTGCAGACACGTATTCAGCTTCGGCAGTGGATAATGAAACTGAAGTTTGCTTCTTACTGGTCCAGCTGACCAGTTTGCCACCTAGGAAATGACATCCACCAGTTGTGGATTTCCTATCTATCTTGCAACCTGCATGATCTGAATCTGAATAACCCATTAGATCCATTCCAGAGCCTTTGGGGTACCAAAGACCTAGACTGGGAGCACCTTTTAGGTACTTCAGTATGCGCTTTACAGCGAGCATATGAGATTCCTTTGGATTAGACTGATATCTGGCACATAAACATGTTGAAAACATAATATCTGGTCTACTGGCCGTTAAATACATCAGTGAACCAACCATGCCTCTAAAGACAGTGGTGTTCACTGGTTTGCCATCTGGATCCGAGTCCAGTGTCAGTGGTGCAGAAATTGGAGTTGGTTTAGATGGTGAAGAATTCATATCGAATTTCTTTAAAAGATCTCTAACATATTTTTCCTGATTAATAAAAATTCCATCTTTGTTTTGCTTAATCTGGAGTCCAAGAAAATATGTTAATTCACCCATCAAACTCATTTCATATTCAGTGGACATGATTTTAGAAAATTTCTGGCACATGTTTTCATCAGTAGACCCAAAAATTATATCATCAACATAAATTTGTACCATTAACAGATTACCTTTCTCATGGAGAATGAATAAGGTATTGTCAATTGCACCTCGTTTAAAACCATTTTTCAACAAATGTTTAGTCAGAGTATCATACCAGGCACGTGGGGCTTGTCTGAGGCCATATAGCGCTTTGTCCAGACGATATACCCAATGTGGATGCTTGTCATCAACGAAACCTGGAGGTTGTCTGACGTAAACTTCTTCTTCAAGCTTCCCATTCAAGAAAGCACTCTTTACGTCCATCTGGTAGACCTTGAACTGGTGATTAGCAGCGAATGCTAAGAAAATTCTGATCGCTTCAAGTCTAGCCACTGGAGCAAAAGATTCATCAAAGTCGACATCTGACTGGCAGTAGCCTTGTGCTACCAGTCTGGCCTTGTTTCTTATTACGTGGCCATCTTCATCTACTTTGTTTCTGAGATCCGCATTAATTACATCACATCACACATAAATGCATGACGGTTTACAGCCCACAAAAACAGTAACAACTTGTACTTTTTGTTTTCCCAAAGTAAAAAGACCATCATTGTTTTGAACAACTTACATGCCACGTAGGATTCAAGATAAATATCTTTGAAAAGGTTTGCTTACGTGGCACATACAAAGATCAAGTATTTTGAAAATTTCTGGCACATGTTTTCATCAGTAGACCCAAAAATTATATCATCAACATAAATTTGTACCATTAACAGATTACCTTTCTCATGGAGAATGAATAAGGTATTGTCAATTGCACCTCGTTTAAAACCATTTTTCAACAAATGTTTAGTCAGAGTATCATACCAGGCACGTGGGGCTTGTCTGAGGCCATATAGCGCTTTGTCCAGACGATATACCCAATGTGGATGCTTGTCATCAACGAAACCTGGAGGTTGTCTGACGTAAACTTCTTCTTCAAGCTTCCCATTCAAGAAAGCACTCTTTACGTCCATCTGGTAGACCTTGAACTGGTGATTAGCAGCGAATGCTAAGAAAATTCTGATCGCTTCAAGTCTAGCCACTGGAGCAAAAGATTCATCAAAGTCGACATCTGACTGGCAGTAGCCTTGTGCTACCAGTCTGGCCTTGTTTCTTATTACGTGGCCATCTTCATCTACTTTGTTTCTGAAGACCCATCTTGTTCCAATTGGTTCTTTCTTTCCAACTGGGAAAGGAACCAGATACCAGACCTTGTTCCTTTCAAACTGGTGAAGCTCTTCTTGCATAGCAGTCACCCAGTTTGGATCTTCCAGAGCCTCGTCAATCTTCTTAGGTTCTATCAAAGATAGAAAACTGACGTATAAGCATTGATTACTGGAGGCTCTTCTGGTCTGAACACCACGACTGGAGTCACCTAAGATTTGATCAATAGGGTGAGCTTTAGTCCATCTGGAGTACTGACCAGGATTGTTACTGACAACAATATCAGTGCAAGAATTCAGTTGAGTCTCCTCTGGAGTTGACTCTGGAGGAGGGTCTTGCCAAATTACTTCAGTATCTTCATCTGAGTCATTTAGATCACGATTTGCATCATGAAATTCTTCATTTGAAGGCATTTCCTGGAGTACTGGTTCAGTATGAAATTCTTCATCAGAAGACATTTCGAATTTGCATCATGAAATTCTTCATTTGAAGGCATTTCCTGGAGTACTGGTTCAGTATGAAATTCTTCATTTGAAGGCATTTCTGGAGTATTTCATATGAAATTCTTCATTTGAAGGCATTTCCTGGAGTACTGGTTCAGTATGAAATTCTTCATTTGAAGGCATTTCCTGGAGTACTGGTTCAGTATGAAATTCTTCATTTGAAGGCATTTCTGGAGTACTTTCAGTATGAAATTCTTCATTTGAAGGCATTTCCTGGAGTACTGGTTCAGTATGAAATTCTTCATTTGAAGGCATTTCCTGGAGTACTTTCATATGAAATTCTTCATTTGAAGGCATTTCCTGGAGTACTTTCATATGAAATTCTTCATTTGAAGGCATTTCTGGAGTACTGGTTCAGTATGAAATTCTTCATTTGAAGGCATTTCCTGGAGTACTGGTTCAGTATGAAATTCTTCATGAAGCATTTCTGGAGTATTTCATCATGAAATTCTTCATTTGAAGGCATTTCCTGGAGTACTGGTTCAGTATGAAATTCTTCATTTGAAGGCATTTCTGGAGTATGTTCATATGAAATTCTTCATTTGAAGGCATTTCCTGGAGTACTGGTTCAGTATGAAATTCTTCATTTGAAGGCATTTCTGGAGTACTTTCATATGAAATTCTTCATTTGAAGGCATTTCCTGGAGTACTGGTTCAGTATGAAATTCTTCATTTGAAGGCATTTCTGGAGTACTTTCATCATGAAATTCTTCATTTGAAGGCATTTCCTGGAGTACTGGTTCAGTATGAAATTCTTCATTTGAAGGCATTTCCTGGAGTACTGGTTCAGTATGAAATTCTTCATTGAAGAAGACATTTCTGGAATTTCATCATGAAATTCTTCATTTGAAGGCATTTCCTGGAGTACTGGTTCAGTATGAAATTCTTCATTGAAGACATTTCTGGAATTTGCATCATGAAATTCTTCATTTGAAGGCATTTCCTGGAGTACTGGTTCAGTATGAAATTCTTCATTTGAAGGCATTTCTGGAGTACTGGTTCAGTATGAAATTCTTCATTTGAAGGCATTTCTGGAGTACTGTTCAGTATGAAATTCTTCATTTGAAGGCATTTCTGGAGTACTGGTTCAGTATGAAATTCTTCATTGAAGGCATTTCCTGGAGTACTTTCAGTATGAAATTCTTCATTTGAAGGCATTTCCTGGAGTACTGGTTCAGTATGAAATTCTTCATTTGAAGGCATTTCCTGGAGTACTTTCATATGAAATTCTTCATTTGAAGGCATTTCTGGAGTACTTTCAGTATGAAATTCTTCATTTGAAGCATTTCTGGAGTACTGTTGCATATGAAATTCTTCATTTGAAGGCATTTCCTGGAGTACTGGTTCAGTATGAAATTCTTCATTTGAAGGCATTTCCTGGAGTACTGGTTCATATGAAATTCTTCATTTGAAGGCATTTCCTGGAGTACTGGTTCATATGAAATTCTTCATTTGAAGGCATTTCCTGGAGTACTGGTTCAGTATGAAATTCTTCATTTGAAGGCATTTCTGGAGTACTTTCAGTATGAAATTCTTCATTTGAAGGCATTTCCTGGAGTACTGGTTCAGTATGAAATTCTTCATTTGAAGGCATTTCCTGGAGTACTGGTTCAGTATGAAATTCTTCATTTGAAGGCATTTCCTGGAGTACTGGTTCATATGAAATTCTTCATTTGAAGGCATTTCCTGGAGTACTTTCAGTATGAAATTCTTCATTTGAAGGCATTTCCTGGAGTACTGGTTCAGTATGAAATTCTTCATTTGAAGGCATTTCCTGGAGTACTGGTTCAGTATGAAATTCTTCATTTGAAGGCATTTCCTGGAGTACTGGTTCATATGAAATTCTTCATTTGAAGGCATTTCCTGGAGTACTTTCAGTATGAAATTCTTCATTTGAAGGCATTTCCTGGAGTACTGGTTCATATGAAATTCTTCATTTGAAGGCATTTCCTGGAGTACTGGTTCAGTATGAAATTCTTCATTTGAAGGCATTTCTGGAGTACTGTTCAGTATGAAATTCTTCATTTGAAGGCATTTCCTGGAGTACTGGTTCAGTATGAAATTCTTCATTTGAAGGCATTTCCTGGAGTACTGGTTCAGTATGAAATTCTTCATTTGAAGGCATTTCCTGGAGTACTGGTTCAGTATGAAATTCTTCAAAGTTGACTTTTCTGGACAACTTGTTAATGTTTTTGAAGTTTAAATGGGATAACCTTTTGTGCCATAACCAGTTTGTGTCTTCATCAGCTTGAGTATAGAAACACTGCTCTGAAGGAGAGCTTTCCATATCCATCACGTACACATTCCCTTTTCTGGGAGCAATCAACACTACCTTCCAGTCCTTGTTGAATACGATGCCCTGAGCAACATTGAATAAGACTTGATAGCCATCGTCACACAGTTGACTTACACTGATCAAGTTATATTTCAAACCATTCACAAATGCAACTCGTCTGAACTTGACTTGTCCATTGTTCAGAACACCATATCCCTCAGTCTTTCCACAACCATCATTTCCAAACGTGATGGAGGGTCCATCAGAAATGGTGAACTCCTCCAGTAGGGTCTTACATCCGGTCATCGTCCTGCCAGCTGCACTGTCAAGATACCAGATAAGCTTCTTTCGATCGCCCTACACATACACCAGATATTGATCAGTTAGATTTGGGAACCCATCGACTGATGGGTTCACTGGACCCTCCCTTATAGGTCCCTGGGGCAATCTGGTCTAGTTCACTATGTTCAACAGTGGTCTTAGAAGAGAAGACCACTGGGGTTGATGGTTTTAAAACCTTTTCATTTTTCTCAACTGGAGAAATAAATTTGTCTTTCTTTGAAAAAGGTTTTGTATTTTGTCTAGGGCCAGATGAAGTACCCTCAAGAAAGTTTAATCTTGCATTAAAACTTTGTGATTGACGAGTCAGAATTTGAATCTGGCTCTCTATCCTGGACAAAATATTTTCGTCAGATGATACCTTAGCCTTTCCAGTCAAAGGCTTTGGTAAGGGATTGGTCTGAGGTAAAGGTCTATTCTGCTTCACCTTTTTAACTGGAGCAGTCATCTGGACAGCTCCAGTCTTAACCTCTGGGGATTGAACTGGGTCTAAATTGGTCTTGGGTGTTTCAGGCATATCATAAACAGTTGTGGGCCTTAACACCTCTGGTAATCGATCGATTACTGGTATTAATGATGCAACATTTGTATTTCCATCTAAGTATGCACGTTTTTGAGCAGGAAATTGTTTAACTGAAGCATCATATGGCTTTTTAGTTTCTAGCCATGACTTTATTACCAGTTTTTCTTTCTCTAAAATGATCTCAAGATCTTGCTTTTCTTGAATCAATTGTTCAGTTACCAGAACCTGGGCTTGAAATGCCAGTTCAATGTCTTGAAGCTCTTTTAATTTTGATTTTAAAGCATTTATTTCAGAAGAATCTGTTTCTAGACCATTTACACAATCAGATCTAACAGTTTCTACAAAAATTAAATCAGAATTTAAAGCTTCAGCTATGTCCAGTTTTAGTTCTTGGTCAGTTGCATTATCATAATCACTAACCTTTTTAATAACAATGTCCACCCATCGTCCAGATGTGACATCTTCCTTCACCAGGTGCTCATCAACTTCCAGAGCCATGTAACAGCAATCTCTTTCTTCTTCTTCATCAACAGATGAGTCATCAGAAGGAACCCACTTCTCTTCAGTTGTAGCAATCATGCACTTATTATTGTCTTCAATTTGTTGTGCCATGAGAGCAATTTGGGCCTTAAGCTTTTTATATTTCATTTTATAGCTATCATCAGGCTTATTATTAGAAGAGAATGGACCAGGCTTGGATGCAAACTGGTTGGACCTGCACTCTTTCATGAAATGACCCTTTTTGCCACACTTAAAGCATGTCAAATTGGTCTTGTCAGTGGAAGAACTGGATGCAAATTGTCCAGATGGCTTATTTGCTCTTGCTTTGAAACGGTTAAACGTTTTAGCAATCATGCACTTATTATTGTCTTCAATTTGTTGTGCCATGAGAGCAATTTGGGCCTTAAGCTTTTTATATTTCATTTTATAGCTATCATCAGGCTTATTATGAGAAGGGAATGGACCAGGCTTGGATGCAAACTGGTTGGACCTGCACTCTTTCATGAAATGACCCTTTTTGCCACACTTAAAGCATGTCAAATTGGTCTTGTCAGTGGAAGAACTGGATGCAAATTGTCCAGATGGCTTATTTGCTCTTGCTTTGAAACGGTTAAACGTTTTAGCAATCATTGCAATAAGGTCATCATCTTCAGTTTCATCACAACAGTCTGGAGAGATTTGACTGGCCTCTCCAGAATCCATAAGTTCAGACACCATCTTCTTCATAGAAAATACATTCTCAGAAGATATCAGTGCTGTACTTGGTGGTTCAGAATAACTAACCACTTTAGGAGTACTGGAGGCATGGTTAAAAGCATCTTGTTCTGCAACCACTCTCTGGGCTTGATTTTCTTCAGTGTACCTGAAGGCTCCATATAGAGTTGAGAGAGTGTGTGTGTGCAGAGTTTTACCTTGTCGTAAAACAAGTATCATGTGAGACCATTTGGTGGGCAGAATGTCACAAAATTTCTCCAGAAGTATATCCTTGTCCTTCTCAACCCCAAGACCTCTCAATTGGTTTATGATACTCATAAATCTGGTGTAAGTACCAGTGAGAGACTCGTTAGGTTGAGCAAAAAATGACTCATACCTCTTGTTTAAGGAGACCTTTCTGGTGACAATGGTGTCATCTCCTCCTTCATGTTGGTTAAGTAGCTCATCCCACATGGTTTTGGCACTAGGAAAAAGAACTAGTGTGGGAATTAGGGTTTCTGGAACGGCCCCGAGGATCATGTTTTTAAGGAGGGTGTCAAGATTCACCAATCTCCTCTCCTCTTCTGACCAGTGTTCCTCCCTCTTTTCCCTTCCCCTTCTAGATCCAGAAGGATCAAGAAGTGGATTGAGAGGTGATGTAGGTACATATGGACCTTCGTTTAAGATCTTCATCATGTTCCTCTCAATACCAGTGACATGCAAAATCATCCTAGCTTTCCACGTACCAAATTCATCACTGTTCCCACTGAATTTAGGAACAGGATTATTCGAGTAGTGCACATGCACGTGTGGAGAAGCAGGATTAGGAGGAGGAGGTGGAGGATTAGTGTTATTAACGTTTTGTGGTTCATTTTGATCATGAATATTTACATTAGGATCGGGACCAAGACTAAAACCTTGTGTATTTTCTTGGTTAGCCATCAAGAACAGATCTAGGCAATGATTAGCCTTCTGCTCTGATACCAAATGTGAGTCCCTTAAATAACGAGATGGTTAACCAATAGAAAGTGTAAAATACAACAAGTCTAATAATCACTAGATATGGACTAGTATTACTTGTAAATAAAGATGCAAGATATATAAACAAAGTAATACAAGACTTAAAGCAATAAACAAATAAAGTGGACCATTATGTATGTTTCATGGGTATTTCATTTATTGATGTTTAAATAAAATACAAGGTTGTTGCGGAATCAAGATAACACGATTAAGTGAGTATCCTAACAACCTATGATTACAAATGATCTATATTTGTCAAATAGCTCTTTAGGATCGAGATACTTAAAGTTGTGAAGTATCCCTGTTTAAGATCGAGAGTATTTTAGACAAATTCACTTTCTTGCAAAGTATATGCTAAGTAAGTTTTTGTTCAAGGAATGACTTAGTATTTATAGACAACAAATTCACCAGTGAATTTGTGTCGTACAAATCTGGTTGTATACATTTAATGATCCGACAAGAACATTAAATGTATTAGATAAGAATAAGGATAAAGTCACATCAAGTGCAAGTGTATCCTTATTACCCAACCACCTTAACACACGTATACTTTTGTTAAAGAACAAGTGGATTGTTCTTTGGAAAGTGTGTTAAAGGCTAAAGTCAAACCTCGATATTAGTGTTCAGACTTGCAGGATCTAGAACACTAACAATCCTCCAGTGTGCAGATCTGGTAAGACTTTCCAGTGGACTCCGCCATTTGTTAAGTCTTCTTCCTTCAGACTTCAGTCTTTGACTTCAGTCAGAATGTCTTCAGTAGAGTAGATCTGGACTGGGGTGAAGTCTTCAGTGAGCTAATCTGGAGAATGCTCCAGATTACCTGTACAAGTAAATGCTCACTAGTCTTCAATTATTTCTGGACAAATCTTCAGAGGGACTCCAGATTCCAAGTCTGGAGTAGGTCCAGTAGAATATGTTTTCTGGTCAGATCTTCAGTGAGGCTCCAGTAGTCGGGTCTGGAGCGAGACCAGCAAAACAAGTTTTCCTAATAAACCTAAGTAAGGTTCCAGTAGTCCAGTCTGGAGCCAGTCCAGTAAGTCTGGACTAAATCTGGACCTAACATGGTTTATTAATGATCGTTAAATGTTTACAAAGGGTGGAATTTGGTTGATCGATGTATCTAAGTGATAATAAAAATAAGAGTGAAGTGAGAGTGAGTACAAGTGTATAATGATCAGTAAGTAAAGTGAGATTCAAGTGCCTAGATCGATCAACCTCATTCATTATTTATAGGTCTAAGAACTAACTAACTATCCGAAATTGTAGGGATCTTCCGGGTCTTCGATAGTTGAACGTTGTGGAGGATCTTGCCCAGTCAAGTGGCCGTTACAGTCTTTCTCCTCGTGTGGAAATTGAGTTGAACTCCGAATATCCTGGCAGACCAAGTCGTCTTTGCGTGAAGAAGTATTTTCCCATGTGTGAATTCTCTTTGTTACTGTTAGGTCCAGATTTACTGGACTCGCTCCAGACTCGACTACTGGAGCCTTACTGAAGATCTGTCCAGAAATGATAATTACTGGACCTACTCCAGACTTGGAATCTGGAGTCCCTCTGAAGATTTGTCCAGAAATAATGGAAGACCAGTGAGCAAATACTTGTATAGGAAATCTGGAGTATTCTCCAGATTAGCTCACTGGACTTCACCCAGTCCAGATCTACACTACTGAAGACATTCTCACTGAAGTCAAAGACTGAAATAAGAATAAAGAAGACTGACAAATGGCGGAGTCCACTGGAAGTCTTACCAGATCTGCACACTGGAGGATTGTCAGTGTTCTAGACCTTACAAGTCTGAGCACTGATATCGAGGATTTGACTTTAAGCCTTTACACACTTTCCAAAGAACAACCCACTTGTTCTTTACCAAAGTATACGTGTGTAAAGGTGGTTGGATAAAAGGATACACTTGCATTTGATGTGACTTTATCCTTATTCCTTATCCAATGCATTTAATGTTCTTGTCGGATCATTAAATGCATGTAACCATATTTGTACGGCACAAAATTCACTGGTGAATTTTGTTGCCTATAAATACAAAGTCATCTCTTTGAGAAAATCACTTTTTAGCAAATTGGTGAACTTGCTTAAATACTCTCGATCTAAACAGTTATACTCACAACTCTAAGTATATCGATCAAAGGAGTTTATTTAGCAAGTATAGATCACTTGTATTCAAAGATTGTTTAGATACTTACATACGTGTAATATCTAGGTTCCGCAACGATCTTGTATTTTGTTTATACATCAATAAAGAAATACACTTGAAAACTACATTTGTGTTCCACCATTTATTTACTTGTTTAAATATTGCTTAAGTCATTTATTACTTCGTTTATATTCTTGCATATTTATATTGAAGTAATACTAGTCCAATTCTAGTTCACACTTGTCTTGTATTTTACACTCGTGGGTTAAACCATCGTGTGAGGGACTCTACAGTTGGTATCAGAGCAGAAGGTTAATATACTTACCTAGATCTGTTTCGCGATGGCAATCCCAGAAAATCAACAAGAAACTCATGAAACTAATTTTAATGAAACACCCACTGGAAATAACAATCCACCACCTCCTCCTCCTGCTTCTCCACATGTGCATGTGCATTACTCGAATAATCCTGTTCCTAAATTCAATGGGAGTAGTGATGACTTTGGTACGTGGAAAGCTAGGATAATATTGCATGTTACTGGTATTGAAAGGAATATGATGAAAATCTTAAACGAAGGACCCTATGTGCCAAGACTTCCTATCAATGCACTTCTTGACCCTACAGGATCAAGAAGTGGGAGGGAAAAGAGAGAGGAACACTGGTCCGAAGAGGAGAAAAGATTGGTAAATCTTGATACACTTCTTAAAAATATGATCCTCGGGGCTGTTCCAGAAACTCTTATTCCCACACTAGTTCTCTATCCCAGTGCCAAAAGCATGTGGGATGAACTAGTAAACCAGTATGAGGGAGGTGATGATACTGTTGTTACCAGAAAAGTCTCCTTAAACAAAAAGTATGAGTCATTTTTTGCTCTCCCCAATGAGTCCCTTACTGGTACTTACACCAGATTTATGAGCATCATAAACCAGTTAAGAGGACTAGGGGTAGAAAAAGACAAGGATATACTTTTGGAGAAATTTTGTGATTTTCTTCCAACAAAATGGTCTCACATGATTCTGGTCTTGAGGCAAGGTAAACCTTGCATTCCCATACTTTGTCAACATTGTATGGAGCCTTCAGATTCACTGAAGAAAATCAAGCCCAGAGGATTGAGGCAGAAAAAGATTCTTTTAATCATGCTTCCAGTAGTTCCACAGTGGTCACTAATACTGCACCACCTTGTGCGGCATTAATATCTTCTGAGAATGTATTTTCTATGAAGAAGATGATGTCTGAACTAATGGATTCTGGAGTCTGTAATGATATCTCTCCAGACTGTGATGAAACTGACAGTGATGACCTGGTTGCAATGATGGCCAAAACGTTTAACCGTTTTAAGGCCAGAGCAAATAGGCCCACTGGACAACATGCACCCAGTTCTTCCACTGGCAAGACCAATCTGACATGCTTTAAGTGTGGAAGAAAAGGTCATTTCATGAAAGAGTCCAGGTCCAGTCAGTTTGTCTCTCAGTCTGGTCCAACTGCTTCTTATAACAAGCCTGATGATAGCTATAAGTTGAAATACAAAAAGCTTAAGGCTCAGATTGCTCTCTTGTCTAAACAGATGGAAGACAATAACAAATGCATGATAGCAACTACTGAAGAAGCATGGGTTCCCTCTGATGATTCATCAGTCGATGAAGAAGAGGAAAGAGATTGTTGTTTTATGGCTCTGGCAGATCAAGAGCATCTGGTGAAGGATGATGTCACATCTGGTCATTGGGTCGACATTGTTATTAAAAAGGTTAGTGAGTATGATCTTGAAGCTAATCCTGAACTTAAATTGGACATCGCTGAAGCTCTAAATTCTGATTTAATTTTTGTGGAAACTGTTAGATATGACAGTCTAAATGGTCTAGAAACAGATTCCTCTGAAATGGCTGCTTTAAAATCAAAATTAAAAGAACTTCAAGATATTGAACTGGCATTTCAAGCCCAGGTTCTGGTAACTGAACAATTGATCCAAGAAAAACAAGATCTTGAGATCATTTTAGAAAAAGAAAAACTGGTGATTAAATCATGGCTTGAAACCAAAAAGCCATATGATGCTGGAGTAAATCAATTTCCTACTCAAAAACGTGCATATTTAGATGGAAATACTCATGTAGCATCATTAATACAGTAATCGATCGATTACCAGAGGGATTCAGGCCCACCACTGTTTATGATGAGCCTGTAACTCCCAAGGCCAATACTTTCCCAGTTCTTTGGCCAGAGGTTAAGACTGGAGCTGTCCAGATGACTGCTCCAGTTAAAAAGGTTAAGCAGAATAGACCTTTGCCTCAGAACAATCCCCTACCTAAGCCTACAACTGGAAAGGCTCAGGTATCATCTGATGAAAATGTTTTGTCCAGGTTAGAGAGCCAGATTCAAACACTGACTCGTCAATTTCAAAGTTTTAATGCAAGATTAAACTTTATTGAGGGTACTTCATCTGGCCCTAGACAAAATACTAAACCTTTTGCAAAGAAAGACAAATTTATTTCTCCAGTTGAGAAAAAGAGAAAAAGGTTTCTAAACTATCAACTCCAGTAGTGTTTTCAACAAAAACTACTGTTGAAGAAAGTGAACTCAACCAGATACCCCCAGGGATCCATAAGGGAGGATCCAGTGAACCCATCAGTCGATGGGTTCCCAAATCTAACTAATTATATCTGGTGGATGTGCAGGGCGATCGAAAGAAGCATATCTGGTATCTTGATAGTACAGCTGGCAGGACGATGACCGGATGTAAGACCCTGCTGGAGGAATTCATCATTTTTGATGGACCCTCCATTACTTTTGGAAATGATGGTTATGGAAAGACTGAGGGGTATGGTGTTCTGAACAATGGACAAGTCAAATTCAGACGTGTTGCATATGTGAATGGTTTGAAATATAACCTGATCAGTGTAAGCCAACTGTGTGATGATGGCTATCAAGTTCTATTCAATATTGTTCATGGCATTGTATTCAACAAGGACTGGAAGGTAGTGTTGATTGCTCCCAGAAAAGGGAACGTGTATGTGATGGATATAGAAAACTCTCCTTCAGAGCAATGTTTCTACACTCAAGCTGATGAAGACACAAAATGGTTATGGCATAAGAGGTTATCCCATTTAAATTTCAAAAATATTAATAAGTTGTCTAGAAAACAACTGGCAAATGGGATACCTTCAGTTTCTTTCAAAAAGGAAAGGCCATGTCCAGGATGTGAGATGGGAAAGCAGAAACATGCCAGTTTCAAGACCAGACAGAATTTCAGCATTACTGAACCACTTCACATGCTTCATATGGACCTCTTTGGTCCAGTGAATGTTTCAGACTCGTGCTGGTAAAAGATACACCCTGGTGATCGTAGATGAATTCTCCAGATATTGTTGGGTGGTCTTTCTCAGGTCTAAAAATGAAGCTGCTGCTGAAATCATCTCTCTTATCAAGCAGATTGAACTGAAGCATAAGCGAAAAGTGTGTCAGTTAAGAAGCGACAATGGAACAGAATTCCAGAATGCAACTCTGGAGAAATTCTGTACTGACACTGGCGTCTCCCAGAACTTCTCATCAGCACGCACTCCAGAGCAGAATGGAGTGGTAGAAAGGAAAAATCGAACGCTGATAGAAGCTGCCAGGAGTATGCTAGCTGAATCTGGTCTTCCTACCAGTTTCTGGGCTGAAGCAATTGCAACTGCTTGCCACACCCAGAATCGATCAGTGTACGTGAAGCGACACAAGAAGACTTCCTATGAAATATTGAGAAATAGAAAACCAAATATTGGTTATTTTCACGTTTTTGGATGTCCAGTTTACATCCTGAACGACTCCACTCAGTTAGGCAAATTTGATGCCAAAGCTGATGAAGGATATTTCTTAGGATATTCAACCATTCGCAAAGCCTTCAGAGTTTACAACAAGAGACTGGAGAAAGTACAAGAATCCATACATGTTACTTTCGATGAATCAAATGCTGCAATCAACAAACCAGCCCTTGACACTCCCCCAGTAACTCCAATTGTCTTCTGTGAATCTGATCTTATCAACTACAATAAAGAAGATCCAGAAGATAAAGTTTCTAGTCATCCTGATCTGGAACCTATTCAGAAGAAGAAACAATCCAGTAGTACTCCATTCTATCCTTCTATTATTTTCAAACTACCCTCTGAAATTAATATTGGTTCAGATGTACGTACTACTCCCCCAGTATCAGTGTCAGTTGAGAATAGACCAGAAATGTCTTCTTATGAAGAATTTATCAAACTGAACCAGTACTCCAGGAAATGCCTTCAAATGAAGAATTTCATGATGCAAATCGTGATTTAAATGACTCAGATGAAGATACTGAAGTAATCTGGCAAGATCCTCCTCCAGAAGCAACTCCAGAGGAGACTCAACTGAATTCTTGCACTGATATTGTTGACAGTAACAATCCTGGTCAATACTCCAGATGAACAAAAGCTCACCCTATTGATCAGATCATAGGTGACTCCAGTCGTGGAGTTCAGACCAGAAGAGCCTCCAGTAATCAATGCTTATATGTCAGTTTCTTATCACTGAATGAACCAAAGAAGATTGACGAGGCTATGGAAGATCCAAGCTGGGTGACTGCTATGCAAGAAAAGCTTCACCAGTTTGAAAGGAACAAGGTCTGGTATCTGGTTCCTTTCCCAGTTGGAAAGAAAGAACCAATTGGAACAAGATGGGTCTTCAGAAACAAAGTAGATGAAGATGACCACGTAATCAGAAACAAGGCCAGACTGGTAGCACAAGGCTACTGCCAGTCAGATGTCGATTTTGATGAATCATTTGCTCCAGTGGCTAGACTTGAAGCGATCAGAATATTCTTAGCATTCGCTGCTCATCATCAGTTCAAGGTCTACCAAATGGATGTAAAGAGTGCTTTCTTGAATGGAAAGCTTGAAGAAGAAGTTTATGTCAGACAACCACCAGGTTTCGTTGATGAAAAGCATCCACATTGGGTATATCGTCTGGACAAAGCACTGTATGGCCTCAGACAAGCCCCACGTGCCTGGTATGACACTCTGATTAAACATTTATTGAAAAATGGTTTTAAACGAGGTGCAATTGACAATACCTTATTTATTCTTCATGACGAGGTAATCTGTTAATGGTACAAATTTATGTTGATGATATTATTTTTGGGTCTACTGATGAAAACATGTGCAAGAAATTTTCGAAAATAATGTCCACTGAATATGAAATGAGTTTGATGGGTGAATTAACATATTTTCTTGGACTCCAGATTAAACAAAACAAAGATGACATCTTTATTAATCAGGAAAAATATGTTAGAGATCTTTTAAAGAAATATGATATGAACTCTTCACCATCTAAACCCACTCCAATTTCTGCACCACTGTCACTGGACTCCGATCCAGATGGTAAACCAGTGAACACCACTGTCTATAGAGGCATGGTTGGTTCACTAATGTATTTAACTGCCAGTAAACCAGATATTATGTTTTCAACATGTTTATGTGCCAGATATCAGTCTAATCCAAAGGAATCTCATATGCTTGCTGTAAAGCGCATACTGAAGTACCTTAAAGGTGTCCCCAGTCTTGGTCTTTGGTACCCCAAAGGCTCAGGCATGGATCTAATGGGTTATTCAGATTCAGATCATGCAGGTTGTAAGATAGATAGGAAATCCACAACTGGTGGATGTCAATTCCTAGGTGGCAAACTGGTCAGCTGGACCAGTAAGAAGCAAACTTCAGTTTCATTGTCCACTGCTGAAGCTGAATACGTGTCTGCGGCCAGTTGTTGTGCTCAGATACTCTGGATGAAGAACCAGTTGCTTGATTATGGTATTAAGTATTCAAAGACTCCAATCTTTTTTGATAATACCAGTGCCATCGCTATCTCAAACAATCCAGTCATGCACTCCAGAACGAAGCACATTGATCTAAGGTATCACTTCATTCGTGATCATATTATGAAAAACAACATTGAACTCCTTTTTATTCCCACTGACAAACAACTCGCTGACATTTTTACCAAACCTCTGGATGTCAAAACTTTTGAATATCTTGTTGGTGAGTTGGGAATGTTAAATCCTTAAATCTGGTGACTGCTCAGATATTGAACGCCTTTGTGTACTATCTTTGCATTATTAGATTTCTGGAACAACATTCCAGGGAAGACTTGAAAATATTTTCTATTAAAAATGTTTTAAGTTCAGGGGGAATTTATTTTCTCACTGGACAAATTTTTCAGAAAATATTACTGGTGCCTTGTAAATGTGTCCCTCTCACTGGTAACTAGACAGGTTGAAGTGCGTGTTTGAGTTGACTTATGTTGGTGAAGTGACAACCATGGCAGAGACAGAAATACGAAACAAGGTAAGCGTAAAAAGAATATGGCAAAAGGAGTAGGAACCAAAACACAATAAAGAAAACACACTACAAGTTCATAAAAACGAAAAACAAAAGGCAGTGAAAAAAAATAACGAAAATAATGAAACAATAAAGTCAAGGGTAAAGTAGGAAGGGCACCTCGAAATTTAAGAAGGTGTTCGAAAAAGTCATCGAGAGACAGATATGGCAAAGTGCGGGAACAATCACAAAATAAACCAACCACAAAAACGAAGGGTTTGAGTTTGACTTATGTCTCCTTGTAAATGTGTCCCTCTCATTTGTCTGTATTAGTTGACGTGCACGTTTGAGGTTACCAGTCTTTCAAAAATGTTTTTCACTGGTACTTTACTGGAGTGTCCCTCCAGTGTACCATCATGCATACTTCACTGGACTAATCCACCAGTGATACTGGAGTGTCCAGTCAAACCCCAGATGCACTGAAATATGTCATAATATTTTTACATACTTGGTTTTTGTGTGTGCCACGTAAGCAAACCTTTTTGAAGATATTTTAATCCTACGTGACATGTAAATTTTTCAACGCAATGATGGTCTTTTTACTTTGGGAAAACAAAAGGTACAAGTTGTTACTGTTTGTGGGCTGTAAACCGTCATGCATTTATGTGTGATGTGATGTAATTAATGCGGATCTCAGAACCCGATCAAAAATGCTATTGATAATTTCAAATAAACCGTTTGAGTTCCACATTCCTTCTCCTATATATACCCACTTTCAATTTCAATTAGCATTTACTTCGAACATATTTACTCCCAAATCTTTCAAATTCCTTCATTAATTTTCTTCATTCAATTTTCCAATCATATTTATCTCTCTTATTTACTCCATTTTCATTCATTCTTTCATCATAACCTATATATATTCAATTTCATTTTCATCTATTCTTTTTTAAATGGCACCTAGACAGTCAAGATCTCCTAAAAATTTGCTTGCCAATGAATATGCTCCTTCGGAAAATGTTGCTAGGGCACCTCATATTAATCTTGAGGCAAGTGCCATAAGAATCAATATGAATAACTGGATGGCAAGACTCTCTCTGTCCAGTGTTCATGATGCCCAATCGATCATTGGGAGATTAAACTCATTCTTTCTCTCTTGCCCATTATATGGTGCATTAACATTGAATCCAGGAAGGATGTACCACGAGTATTTGTGTGAATTCTGGTACACGGCTACATATGACGATGAAACTTCATCGATCAACTATACTCTCAAGGGAGGTACCAGATCCCTTGGTTTTACCGCTAGTCTTCTCAGGTCTGTTCTCCAGTTAAACTATTTAGAACAGAATGAGTTGCCTATTGAGCTTCCCACTGGAATAAATACCAGGGAAGTATGCAGACTGATGGGACATACGGATATATTGGATGAGCATGGGCAGCTATCCAGAAAAGGGACTATCTACATGAGCAAGCTGTCAGACTCATGGAGATATTTCTTTACACATATTGTTGAGTGTCTAGGAGGCAGCTCTGGAGGATTAGACCAGATCAATCAAACCCACCTCCAGATTGCCTATTGCTTGTGGTTTGGGCTTAGGGTGGACTTTGCCCAAATTCTTTTTGACGACCTGGTTGAGCGCCTAAGAGTGAAAGGAAGAAAACCATTTGTGCCTTATATTCGATTCCTTTCACTGATGTTTAAGAATGCACTTGGCGACCATATGATATGGATACTACTCACTTTTCTGTGAGTGAGTATATGAGGGACCTGGTCAACCTCAGGTCTCCAGTGGATGAGGTAGATATTCCTCAGTCCATGCTTTCCTTCCAAAGGGAAGAAGCTGAAATGGGTCCAGATAGAGTTCAAGATGTTGAAGGACCATCTGGTGATGATGTACAGATAATAGAGGCTGTACAGCCCATAAGACAAGTTGCTCCAGAAGGTCAAGGTCAAGAAGTTGTTGAACCTTCCAGACGACCTAGAACTAATAGGCGTCTGATGAGAGCTGGACTCCAGGTTATTCCAGAAAGACATCCAGGTGATGTTATGAATCTGGATGGGTCACCAATCTTTGAATCTGAAGAGGTTGTTGGGCAGGAAACTGATGAACACGCTGAACATGTTGCCCAGGTTGTTGAAGAAGTTGTTGAAGATGTTCAGACTGATGAACATGCTTCTGGTGAGCAAGAGGCTACAATTGACTTAAATGTTCAGGCTGGTGATATGGCTGGTACTTCGGCTGGTGATGCTGGTGATAGGTTTTGGGATGAGGCTGATTCTCCCATTTCTGAAGGTCAGAATTTTGATATAAATATGAACTTTCTGAGTGAAAATGTTGAGCAAGTTGAAAATGCACCAGAAATGCCACCACCCCCACCAGAATCAAATCAACCACCACCAGAATCAAGTATGCCACCACCACCACCACCTTCAATTCCAGAAAACACCCAATACTTCACTCCAGCAACCATTCAACCTTCAGAATCTCAACCTCCTCCTCGTGCGCCGGAGTCACCAGTTGCAACGTCTGAAGCTGCAACTGAAGAGGACTGGGCACAGTTCCTCTAATGACCAGATTACCCAACTCTTGAACCTCCCAGTGGTCTCTCACTTCATCTTCTGCCGAGGTCCAAGGCCTTCTAAGTAAGGTGGCGGACCTGGAGAGATCACTCCAGAGCTCTTCCCAGGTTATTTCTGATTTCAAATCCTTATTGTCAATAATTTAGCATCAGAAATGAACCTATTTGCTGGGAATGAGAAGTTGGTGTTTGAAAAGTTAGATGAGCTGGTACTGGCCACCAATCGCAATTCTGAAAACATAAGAGTGGAAGTACAGGGATTGGAAGAAAAGGTTGTTAGTTCTGTTCAGACTGCAGTGGAAAGTAAGGTTGTTCAGCCACTGGCAGGTCTGAAAGAAGAGGTTGAGAAGCTGGTTACAAGGGTTGGTTCACTGGAGAGCAGGCCAACATTAGATCAAAATGATATTGTCAGCACCCTTAGTGATGAAATTGTTAGAAAATTTAGGGGTGATATGCTGAAAACATCACTGATGATATCTCTGCTTCTGTTCTAAGAACCATTCAAGATAGCTTGTTGCCTGAAGTTGTTCAGATGATAGAGACTGAGTTGCCAAAGCATTTGCCAGAAGCAATTGAAAATATGAAGAAAGAAGTGTTGGCACTCAAGAAAGGTATGACTGATTCCATGCCAGAACAAGGAAGAACATTTGGTGAGCTGGACAGACAAATGATTGAACAGTTATGGAATGATTTCAAGTCAAGATCTAGAGATCATTCCAAGGGGGAAAAACCATCTGTTCCATCATCTGGTGACCAAAGGGTTAATAAGAAAGAAGAAGGAAGTTGTAAGGGCTGTTGCCACTGAAAGTGTTTTGCAAAGAAAACAAGTGACTGGTACTGATGCCAGTGCACGATTGGCACAAAGAGCACTTAGCACTGAAGAGGCTACTGGTACTGATGCCAGTGAGCCCAGGTTTGAATCTTTTCCAGATATACCAACAACTTTGAAATCTGTTAAGAGAAAAGGAAAAGAACAGGTATCTGAAGAAGAAGAACAAAATGTTGAAGGGTCATCAGATTTTCCAAGTGTTGATGATGACACCTCGAAGAAACTGCAACAACAATGCATCATGATTGAAATTTTCAAGAGAAACCAAAAAGATGAACTGCTGGCCCATCAAAGGGATATGGCAACATGGGAACTCTGGACTCTTACAATGCTGGAAGGTTAGGCATTAACATTGAAGTGTTCAAGAAGATGAAGGATGATCCCAGAGTTCATCAATGTCTAGATGCATTGAATGATGTTCATATACGCTCGTTCTACGCTGAAGAAGAACAGGTATATGATTCATTAATTTATGGTGTTACCATTCCAGAATTGATAAGGCAGAGAAGGGAGGAACTGGTGAACCTCCAGAGAAAGATTAGAAAGAACGCTGGTACTCTGGAGTTAGAGTACAGAAAAAGATTGACTGGTCTGCCGAAGCTTACTGCCAAACAAATCAAGGCAATAAAGGATGCTGATGTGAGCACTTTCATTCCCCTGGATACTTCTCTGAGAAATAATCGCCAACAACTCCAGTCCACTGAAGGACAACAGAGTGGTGTATCCAAGGAAACTGAATATATGGTCCAGATGGCGAAGCAGAAGGCATCTTATGATCAAATGATGAATTTCAGGGCTAATGCTAGAAAATTGTTGATGCTGAAATTAAGTTGGCTGAAAATCATCAAGGAATGACCAGATTTAATATAAAGTTGACCAGGGAGGGTAACTTTACAGATGAAAGGAAAGATACAACAGTCCAAGCTTTTGGATGGACTGAACTGAAGGAGATAGGATTGACATTTAAAGGTAAAACTGATTTATCTCCAGATGTTAAGGCGTTTATGAAGAGAATTGAGAAGGTCTGGAGAAGAATACAACAAATGGAAGCTGTGTTGGGTTTGAGACCACCAGTGTCTGTTCCATCTTCTCCATCACCAAAGAGAAAGGCTACTGAAGATGCTCCAGGACAGACATCGAAAAGAAGGGCCTGACTCTTATCATTTACTTGTTGTAATTTATTGTTTGATGAAAATTGTAACTATTTATCAGTTGATGTATGTAATATTAGTTGCAATTTTTGATTCATAAAAGTAAATGATCAGATTTAGTCTAAGTTAGAACTTAAAAGATGAAACTGAAAACACTCATGATCTATAAAGTGTTTTCCAGTAACTTAGATTTTTTAGACTAAAATCAAAACTTGTGTTTTTTCAAGCATACAAAATTGTATAGATTTAAGCTTGAAAACACTTGCATTATTTCTAAACAAATAGGGGGAATTTGTTAGGTCCAGATTTACTGGACTCGCTCCAGACTCGACTACTGGAGCCTTACTGAAGATCTGTCCAGAAACGTGTTCTACTGGACCTACTCCAGACTTGGAATCTGGAGTCCCTCTGAAGATTTGTCCAGAAATAATGGAAGACCAGTGAGCAAATACTTGTATAGGAAATCTGGAGTATTCTCCAGATTAGCTCACTGGACTTCACACCAGTCCAGATCTACTCTACTGAAGACGTTCTCACTGAAGTCAAAGACTGAAGTCAGAATAAAGAAGACTGACAAATGGCGGAGTCCACTGAAAGTCTTACCAGATCTGCACACTGGAGGATTGTCAGTGTTCTAGACCTTACAAGTCTGAACACTGATATCGAGGATTTGACTTTAAGCCTTTACACACTTTCCAAAGAATAACCCACTTGTTCTTTACCAAAGTATACGTGTGTTAAGGTGGTTGGATAAAAGGATACACTTGCACTTGATGTGACTTTATCCTTATTCCTCATCCAATACATTTAATGTTCTTGTCGGATCATTAAATGTATGCAACCATATTTGTACGGCACAAAATTCACTGGTGAATTTTGTTGCCTATAAATACAAAGTCATTTCTTTGAGAAAATCACTTTAGCAAATTGGTGAACTTGCTTAAATACTCTCGATCTAAACAGTTATACTTCACAACTCTAAGTATATCGATCAAAGGAGTTTATTTAGCAAGTATAGATCACTTGTAATTAAAGATTGTTTAGATAGTTACATACTTGTAATATCTAGGTTCCGCAACAATCTTGTATTTTGTTTATCATCAATAAAGAAAATACACTTGAAAACTACATTCGTGTTCCACCATTTATTTACTTGTTTAAATATTGCTTAAGTCATTTATTACTTTGTTTATATTCTTGCATTTATATTGAAGTAATACTAGTCCGATTCTAGTTCATACTTGTCTTGTATTTTACACTCGTGGGTTAAACCATCGTGTGAGGACTTTACAATTTACCGTAAGAGGTATTCTCCTTAGCTTTATATTGAATATTGTATAACCTGCATATTTATCTCACGTGGAAATATACTTAAAACATATCGTTAGCAAAGTATTAATATATAATCAGGATATTCTACTAAGTCAGGATCCTGGGACGTCAAGATCTTGGACCTTCAGGATATTGGTACTTGAAATTTCACCAATAACAGCTATCTTCATCCTATTGTGCAAAATGACAAAGAACCTACTAGTTCGAGTGTTGGGAAAGCAGCTTCGTATGAACAAATGACTGTCGATCAAAAGAAAGACTACGAGGCAGAAAATAAAGCTTTAGGCTCACTCCGAATGGCTCTCCAAGGGGAATTCTTGCACTTGTTTGAAATGTATGATAGTGCAAAAGGCTTATGGGATGCACTCAAAGAGCATTGTGAAGGTGATGATGATCTCAAGAAGGAAGGAAGGATTTGCTGAAGAAGCAGTATTATGTCTTTACTTGCTTCAAAGATGAACCTCTTGATGAGATCTTGATTCGTTACAGTCATCTGCTGGTTGAGCTTGCATACTTTGGGTACAAACCTGATCCAGAAGATGTCACCGAGAAGTTGTTGGAAGCTCTTCCAGTTAAGTGGGAAGGGTTTGTAACTTCAATCCAACAAAATCCCGAATTTAGCACATGGACTCTGGATCAGATCATTCGAAAGCTGAGAGGTCAAGATATGAAACGAAAGTCGAAGGAAGCAGGTAGCAGTGATTTTGTTCAGCGTCCTGAACTTTATCATAGCAAATCAAGCGTTCCTTCTGCAAAATCTTCAAGTTGAGGGATTACTGCCTTCTATAGTGGAGATGATGACAAGAAAGATGTCAACGGATTCTGATAGCAACTTGATGTATGTAACTTCTCCAGAATCGGCATGATAGTGCATAATGGGAGTCAGAATGGTAGTTCTCCAAGTTCGAGTTACACAGGGATGCCGATGAGCATAAGATCTGCTGAGAGACAGTTGGGCATGCTCGCTTCATTTGTGTCTGCTCATGAAAAGTTAATTGGAGGAAAACTAACTGATCCTGATTTGGTTAGGGAGGATTACAAGCAAGTTGATCCAGATGACTTGGAAGAAATGGATCTGAACTGGCAATTAGCTATGTTAACATTGAGAGTTCAACGTTTCACAGATAGAACCGGAAGGAAGGTTGTGAATGGCAAAGTAGGGTTTGACAAGACCAAGGTGAAGTGTTATAACTGTGATGGTTTTGGACATTTTGCAAGAGAGTGTCAGAGGCCAAGACGGGATAACAGTTCAGCTATCGCCGTCAGAACTTCAATCAAAGTGGTTCTATAGTGAGTCAGAATTCGGACATCAATATGCTAATACTGGGAACCGAAGCTCAGGAGAAGCGGACAACTCAAGAGCCTTAGTTGTTCAATCTGATGGTACATATAATTGGGGTTCGACTAGTACCGATGATCAGAATCATGCATTCATGGCAATAATTCAGGACCTTGATGAAGAAATGAACGATCTTGCTGATAATTCATTTGATCTTACGATATGCGCCAATGATCATGATAGTGTTCATCAGAGGGTAGAAGAGGAACCTGAATCATCAGAACCAGTAAGAGCTGAAAGCCAAGATGTCGTTGAAGCTGAGACAAGCTTGATGGCACATCTTGAAGTGTTGAACATAAGGAACCACTAAGGAGAACTGAAGGGTTAAGCAAAATGAAACGATGACATTAATGGAGTATAACATTCGGTAACCGTAGAGGCGACTGATCAACAAATCGAAAGTTATAATTCAATGTATAATGTTAGCAAACGAGTCAAG
>CM067174.1:47367216-47436703 GCA_034093135.1 Erigeron breviscapus | reverse complement strand
TGACGTAATGTTTTAAAGTGACGTGTTAATGGATGAAATGTTTTGCTTAAACCTGGTGTTATCTTACTTAGCTTTATAGCTAACACTTGTTTCTTTTATGTGTTGACACCCCTCAGGTTAAGCAGTGAGATGTCGTGTGAAGCTTTGGCGAGAGATGGGTAGATGATCAAGATGGTTTTAGTTTACCCAATAACTTCGCATAGACTTAATGTTAATGATTTCCTTTATGGAACTATTGTAATGACTATGTTATGGTTGCTTTATGTTGGGCAATCTTATGGATTTCTTTTATTACTGATTTGATGCTATTAGTAACACCACTTATGTTTCTCAATTGTTTCCATTGGTTGAGGTTTTTAATAAACTGTTTCCGCTTTATTGACGCCGTTAGGCGAAAATTTTTGGAAATCCATATTTTTACGAAACGGGTGTTACAATAACAAAATACCATTTCTTCATCTCTTCAGGAGAGATGACAGCAGACGGAGGAATAGAAATTTCAGGCTTCACCTCATCATTGAACAAGTCAGAAAGAGAGGCAGCGGCTTTAAAGTCACCGCCTATTACTGCCTGAACTTGGGCAGGGACTTGTTCGTTTAAACACTGGTGGTGAAACCTGGAAGCTTTTGACCAGGAGGTCACAATCTTCTTAAGGTTGGCAACTTCAAGCTTGAGTCTTTCATTCTCAAGTTGAACCTTTGTGCCAACAACTCATGAGATTGAAGTTCAACGTGAACATTTCTCAACTCATTGAGTTTTTCAGATTTTTCACTCAACTCTGAACAGACAGAGTCGAGTTTGGATTGGATATCAGCTCGTATAGATTCAACGAACTGGATATCACAAAGAAGAGATTCGAAGATTTTAGGTTTATCTTCGTCAGAGGCAGAAGAATGAGCACATACCTTTTTAATGGTGACGTTTACCCACTGACTGGAAGAGACTTGGTCTTTAGTCAGAGCATCACCATCAGCGAGTGCCATAAGACACATGGCATCGACGTATTCTTCACTGTCTGAATCATCTGATTCAGCCCAGTCGTGCTCTTCAGCTACCAGCCCTTTTGCTGGGGTTTTTGCATCTTCCATTTCAGCAACCTTGGCTTTTAGCTGATAGTATTTGTTCCTGTACTCATCAGCAGGTTTGGAAGGGTTAGTTTTAGGAGCAGCAGGAGTTGGTAAAGCAACTCTGCACTCCTTTTGGTAGTGTCCCTTTCTACCACATCTCCAGCACTCCTCTAGTTTTGTCAACAGGAGGCTTGTATGGAGCAACCGACTTACGGTTGTTCCATTTTACGAGAGTACCTCTTACCAGCGACTAAGGCAAAGTCCATAAAGTCGCTGAACATCTCTTGTTTCTCATCAGCGTCGAGATCATTAACAAGAGACTGAATAGGAGGTGGGAGATGAGAAGAGCTAGCACCATTATTAAAATTAATGGGCTCAGCAGAGATAAGGGCAAGGGGGTCAGTAGCAGTATAAGCAGTAGAGGTTGAAGAAGAGGAAGAGGAGGGACCAGCACGATGTTGTGCGTCAGCAGCGGCTCTTAAAGTTTGAGCAAGAGCTCTCTCTTTAAATTGAAGAATGCCGAAGAGAGACTCAAGATCAAGCCATTAAGACGCTCTGTGGTCCTGAGGATTTGTCTTAGACCTTGCCACTTGATAGGTAAACTATCAAGAAATTTGTGGCATACCTCAAAATTCGTCATGGGTGATGCCAACAGTGGTCATGTCATTTAGCAACCCTTTAAATCGGGTATAGTGCCATTGAGACCTTCATTTGGAAGAGAGAAGAATTTTTCATAAGCTCTTTTGAGGTCTATCTTTTTAGTGGAATGGTAGCAGCAGAGCCTTCATACATGCTACAGAGCCTATCCCACACTTCTTTAGAAAAGGGATATCTGATGACGACTTTCATGATATCAGAAGGAAGAGTGCTGATAATCATGTTCTTAAGCCTTGCATCAAGATTAACAAGTCTCCTCTCATCGTCAGTCCATTGAACCTCTGGTTTGACAATGTCAATCACAATCTCAAGAGCATCGACAGTTGCTCCTGGTGTTCTTTGCACCAGAGTAGGAATATATGGACCAACGGTCAGAATTGACATAAGGTAGGGTTCCACACCCACTATGTGAAGTAACATCCTCTCCTTCCAAGACCCAAAGTCATCGGGCTCGAATCTTGGAGGGACAGATACGTAACCAAAGTCACGTGTGTTAACGAGGGTGGGAACAGCAGTCATGTTCTTGTTTTAAGAAAAGATTAAAAAAGATAAGAAATTTAAGAAAATAAGTATGCAAACGGATCTTGTTTCAATAACTTAGAAACAGTGGCTCTGATACCACTTGACAGTCCACAATTTGCACACTTATATTTGTTTTAACTAGACAAGAAAGTAAAGAACAGTAAGTAAAGAACATGAACAAGAATAAGTTCAAATGCAAATATCTAAGCAAGTCTAATCATATGTATCATTGATTTAAACGATGAATACATGGTCGATATTACAACTTGTCTTACAAGAATACAAATGAACTAAATAATTGCTAAGTCTGGACACTCTATAAACTTAAGCAATTACAAGAGAAAATAAAGTGACACACACTTTGTGGTGACAAACACAAAGTATAAATGATGCGGCTGTGTTGCTTTATATAGGGAGGAATTAGGGCAACACAGCCTTACAATGATAGTGATAGAATGGTGGTTGTCAATTTCTCATAGGCTCGTTGTACTTGGATCCAGGAGCCTTTGTCTTCTTTACCAAAACGGGTATGAAAGAGAAAACCCTTGTTTTGGTCCCAACTGTACCTTTGCCATATAAGGTAATGTTCAGTTGGAAGAACCACCATGTGACTTCTTGTCTTCTTATGATTTGAAAACTTCCCGCCTTGACACACAACTTGGAAAGTAAACCACCCGCTGACAAGAGTCATTGACTCGCTGATGACTTGCTGACGACTCACGTCAGCGACCAAGTCTGGTCAGCGAATCCTTGACTCAACAATGAGCTATACTTTAATAAATCTCCTTATATACTTCCAATGAAGTATAATCAAATGAATATTCATATAATTACTATTCACCATCTGTGAATTGTTTCGTATTTTCGATTTGTTTGGTTTATGGATAGAATATATCCTTGATACGCTTTTAACCAATCTATATTTCTAAACGTGATTGCCATTGACCTTGGGCATCTCTGGGGTATACCAACGGAGCGGATTGTAGTTGACAAACGGTTTGCGATTCGCATTCTAAACGCAACTTGGTTCACCGTATGGATACTACACGACCCAACGTCAACCCTAACACAACTTGAAATATAATGTTGGTATTTTTCCTACCATTTAAGGTATCTCTTCATTTTATAATTAATACATTTTTGTATTGATTATAATCCTACTATTTAAAGTATCTCTCCTTTATATATTAAATATATATACACACTCGTATTCGTCTCCGAATACATTCCGTATCAATTCAAAGAAATACTATCAAATGTGTCTCTTTATTCTCATTCATATCTTAAGCTAATTGTTAGTTTATTATTTGCATTTCAACAAAAGCTTTTTAAGGATTTCTGTAAAGATAAATGAGATTTCATTTATAAATATTTCAAATAAATTACAAAGGTTATTGAAAAGAACCCAAAGTCTCTTACGTTGACAAGCGTATTAATAAATAACATTATAAGATAATTTAAGTCTAAACCGAGAAGTAAATCAATCACATTATGTTTAGGGATACATACTTTTGCTAGTTGACTTGCTCGTCATCATTGTCATCATCAACATTTTTACATTACTAAGCAATCACCGAGCTAAGGTGAGTTTCATGGATCCCTATTTATTATTTTGGGACTGAGAATACACAACTGTTTTTATGGACACAATTGTTTAAAATGGTCTATGCTTATATTGTTACTATGCTCTTGATTGAAATCCCCTATTGAACTTGAACCGAGAAATTTGCAGCGCGAATATTATAAATAGTACTATTTGGGTTGACACCCCTATCCGGGTTAGTCGCGCTAACTTGTCTAACGGATATATAATATTTGAATGATATCGTGACTGCATTGAGCATAGTGTGACATGGATTTGCTGAATCCATACTTTACATAGATTTGCTGAATCTATATTTTTATGATATATGTATGCATGCATTATCATATGAGAAAAATCTTGTGATCCAAAGGTAAATCCTTGTTATAACACTGTGAACTCACCAACTTTATGTTGACGAAATTTAAACGTGTATTCTCAGGTACTTGAGCTAGATGACGCATAAGATAGATGCATACTTTTGGAGTCACAATTGCATACTACAAGAAAATATATGGAGATGTCTTAGTTTATATTATCATGTTTAAAGAATCTCATTTGTACTAGTTGTAAACTCAGTTATCACTTTGTGATCAATAAAGAAAAATCTTTCGGATATATTCTAAAAACGTCTCATTCTAGAGTTCGTTTGTTATAATGTGTGATTTGTTTATGAATATTTTCACACCTTCGATTCCGCATTTTGGGGGTGTGACAGATTGGTATCAGAGCCACAGGTTATAGACCGATGCACGAGGCCAAGACCGAGATAGGTCCGCGCCAGGGTCACAAGGTCAAGACCGAGGTAGACCCGTGCCGATGCACCGAAGCCAAGACCGAGACAGGTCCGCGCCAGGGTTACAAGGTCAAGACCGGAGATGGACCCGTGCCGATGCACCGAGGCCAAGACCGAGACAGGTCCGCGCCAGGGTTACAAGGTCAAGACCGAGATGGACCCGTGCCGATGCACCGAGGCCAAGACCGAGACAGGTCCGCGCCAGGGTTACAATGTCAAGACCAGAACCCCTCCGGATCCGAAGGAAAGCACAGTCACATAAGGATACCCTCTAGCCAGGCAAGCCACAAATTAAGATATCAAGGATATCGAAGCAACCCAGAAACACAAACTAGGTGCCAACATTAGTAGATAGGGAAATTACCGATGCATACGTGCAAGCAAATTATGACGTGTTGTGCGCGATAATTAGGCGTCTGAGGGACACAGGTCAGGTGTATGAACCAGAACCCGTGGTCCCTTACGCCTACGACGTATACCAAACAAGGGAGATACAAGAAGGACCCGAACAAAACATACTCACTGGACCATCAACCACGAAACACAGTTTTCCAAACACACGAGGGGACCCCTACAATGGAGAAGTACAGAATCCCCAAACGGGATCTGCGGAAGGCAGACCTGACCAAGGAAATCAGACTCAAAGCCAGCCCAGACGAAAAACAGGAACAGGAGAAACAGGTGGAGATAATGATCATGCATCCTCCTCACCCGAGTGGGAACCTATGGACACGTCACATCTAAAGAATATAAACACCCCATTTACCAGTAACATACGAAACCACCCGATACCAGTAAATATGAAGTATCCCCAGCACCTAGGGTACTACGACGGAAAGGGAGATCCAGATGACTTCCTGAAGAAGTTTATCGGAGCTGCAATAATCCGAAGATGGGACATGCCAACCACTTGTCAGGCTTTCTCCTACTCCTTAACGAACGATGCAAGAGAATGGATCGATGGCTTACCAGCTAACTCAGTAGACAACTTTGAGACCCTAAAGAGCAAGTTTCGATCACAATTCAGTATGCAGAAGAAACACCGAAAGACACATGTGTCGGCACACAACATAAAGCGACATAGCGAAGAAACACTTAGGGATTTTATCGCAAGATACACACATGAAACCCAGGAGATAAGTGGACTGCCGGAAAGCCAGAGGATATCAGGACTCATTCATGGGCTACGAGCAGTCGAGTTAGTCGAACACCTCACGACGAACCTGCCAGAAACATACGATGAGCTAACAATCAAGGCTCATGTTTGGATAGACGTCAAAGGGACGACCAGAACGGAGTACACCCTAACAAAAAGGAAAAGAGATCCGACGGACAACGGAACCGAAGGCCCTGTCGAAAATATCCCAGGTGGGGAGGCAAAGCTAAAGAAGGCAGGAGAATAATACTGTTGAAACTAACAAAATCACCAAAGGACATTCTCGCAACGGAACGGGTAGCGCAAACATTTCCAGCCCCACCCAGATTAACAACCCGAAAAAGGGATCGAGGAAAATATTGCGCATTTCATAAAGATTATGGACATGACACAGATCTGTGTCGAAATCTCCAAGAGGCCATAGAAGAAGCAATAACTGCAGGAAAATTGCAGCACCTCGAAAGGAAAATAGACGAAGCAACAATAAAAGCGGAAACAAAAAACATATCAAGGGACATTCCGCAAGAACAAACCCTCACAATGAGAAAAGGACCGCCAACTGAAGAACGGAGCCACCATGATGGAAACTAACAAATGAGGTCAGGAAGAGGCCAGAGTCAAGAGAAGTACTGGCTTGGCCCCCAAAAGGGGAGCTACGGATGACAGTAAAAGATGAACTACAGTCGTCCGACCCTTTGAAAAAGATTCCAACGTGGCAAGGAAACGCGGCCGCACCAGCAGATGAGAAAACTGGTACAGTTATACCAAGGTGACAACTCGCTCTGCAAGGAGATACACCCTCCGAAGAAGCAAGTAAATTCTTGCACGAGGCAGAAAAGACTCCGAATAAATACGGAGCAACAAATGAAAGCTAGCAGTTAGGAACTTTACTATGTAATGTCCTCCTGCCAATTATTTTTACGAAAATAAAAGCTTTCAAAGATCGATTAAAAACAAAAACGCGCGTACTAATAAAATATACATGTATAACAAAAGACTTTATGAGAAGTTAAGGGGACGCCCGATAACACTTCCATAAAGCAACAACGTCATAAGACGACTTCCATGAGACATCCACGTCATAAGACGACTGTAATAAGACAAACACAACAACGTCATAAGACGACTGCCATGAGACATCACGTCATAAGGCGACTGTCATAAGACAACCACGTCATAAGGCGACTGCCATAAGACAACAACGTCATAAGGCGACTGCCATAAGACAACTATGAGAAAAATCACCAAAACAAAATAAAGAGAAGAATTTACAGAACCAAGTGATAGCAGCAATATCCAGCAAAGCAACAACCAAAAGTATCAAAAGAAACAGTAAAGATTATATCCAACAAACAGAGAGATCCAAGAAGCAATCTATGAAGTAGGAATTTGCATCAGCTGAGTAGGGGACACATCAGGATCTGAAGAAAGAGCGCGAAGATAGAAAGAATGCATATCCTCAAGCTCACTCATAGCTTTGTTCAGAGGACCCGCAGTATCCTTAACAAGCTCTCCACCGCTAAGAGTAATACGACCCTCCGCAGCAAGGGTACGGATCAATTCCGACTCAGCATCGACCCGGTTAGCGTTACATAAGTTTGAAATCCTTTTCCCAACCTCAGCACCGTTTAAAAAAGACTTACAGACATGGGGAATCACCTCAACAATGAGCCGCCTATACTTCTCCTTCAGATCAACAAAAGCAGAACGATCCTCCCCCAACAATGCATTCTTGGCAGCCAACTCCTCCTTCAACACATTAACTTCATCACCTTTAGCTTGCACTACCTCCCGAGCAGACTTCAACTCCGCAGTCAAACCGCTCACATTAACCTCCAATTCTGACACTTTGAACTCTAAAGACAACTTCTCTGCTTTGAGCTTATCAATTTGCTCAGACGACGGACCACCATCCTCTGAAAATTCGCGTAACTTCGAATCCAATACATTCCCAATTATAGAAGCACAAAAAGAAGACTGATTGAACAACTCGGAAAGCTTTGCCAAATCCATGCCCATCAACTTTGGAATCCACTCGGAAGGAGCAATAGATCCGACGCTATGATGACAAGATTGACCATCAGGAGCCTGGAGAAAAGGGTTAAACCCTACACACACAAAAAAAAACACAAATAGATAAGAAGACAAACAAAAAATCTGAAGAACGGGCATATAAATGCATACCGATATTTTCCCCTGCATCCTCGGATCGTCTCGCTCTTTTCCTGGACGAGGGCACACCGGGCCTCTTTGCAGAAGTTTTCTTTCTGCTCCTAAGACGACCAGCAACGGTGCCCTCCTCATCAATAGCCTGATCGCAATTATCCCCACTGGTAGGGCAGTCAGACACTTCAACAACAGGATGAGAAGTTGGGTCATTTAGAATGGCCTCGCCTGCTTGGCAAATTGCCTCCAACCCGGCACGATCAACGGCCTGGGCATCAGAACCCCCGGCAGAGGCCTCCGAACCTGAAGCCGCAACAGATGGAGTAGCTTTCACGATAAGATGAGCAAGGGATGATTGCCTATTGATCATCTGTTTGAACGCCATTACTGCAAAAGAAATAACAACAGGTGACACACAAAAAAGAAACAGGGGGAAAATGGAAGAACCAACGGCACACAACGGGCAAAATCCTAAGAGCAGACAAACAACAATATCAGAAGGGGAGTTGATCAAACAAGAAATATAGCCAAGAAGTCATCGCTACCCCAATCACAAAAAAAAAATAATAACAAGGGGAAGGAGAGCGGGGCAACGCCAACTAAGGATTACAGAATCAGGCAACAAGACACAATCAAGGGAATACTAAAATAGGGTTGAGAAGATAACAGAGAAACCTGGATCTAAAGACCCCCATTGGTCAAAGACAATACTAGGGTTTCAAGTTGTAAAACTCAAATACATCCCTATTAATCCTACGATATGAGAAGAGGATTTGAAGAATAAATCAAGATTGGAAGCACATACCTAAACAAAAGAACGATGGCGAAAGGAAGAAAGAAATACGGGAGAACCGCCGAAGAAGATATCGCCTCTAAGAAAGGTAAAAAACTTCCTATTTTGAACACAGTAAAGAAAAATATACATATGAAGCGTATTTATAGCTAAGGTTGTTAGATAGATCTTAACCGTTCAAGTAACATTACGGGATAAGTATTTCAATCAACACACGTTGTTTGTGAAGGACCTCCGAAAGGATGGCCTGAGAAGCGACCCTTGTTTTTGAAGTCTAATAAGGCAGTCTACAGATAGCCTCTCCAATTAGAATGGGGGGCTTGATGATATACCCTATACGGAGCTTTACCTCCGTAATCGAAGAAGATACCTTCGAACAGGTAAAAATGCTTATACGGAGCACACCTCCGTACGTAGATATAATCCCGGAGCACCTAAGTTAAAGTTACGTAGCTCCGGAGGAAACATATATTTAGACGCAGCCCGTTACTATCATAAATCTTCCTAAAAGATAGAAGATATTTTTAAAAGAGGAAGAGATTTACCCTAATTCTCTTACCCTCCTCTCCAAGTTTCTACCCTCTATATAAATAGAGGATGTGCCATACGGCAGAGGATCATCTCATTCGATATATTAAATCCTAATCATATTCAACACATTCGACCTCAGAATCCCTAACTCCCGCAAATAAACCCTAAGCCTTACGAATCGGCGAAGGGTTAACAATCATAGGCGTAAAGCGGCCTACGGCCCTCTGACCGGAAGGGAATCACCAACAAAACACCCAAAACCCCTCTCACACCTTCGGTTGAGCCATAGTGCGATTATTTGATCAAACCCAAAAATCTGAAAAAGCTAAATATGTGCCACATGCATTTCCTACGTGCCACATATTTGCTAATTATGTATATTTTGTGTTCTAAAGTGTCTAATCCTTAGTTGCTTAACCCAAACTCATTCTTACATCTTAATGATCCATAACAAGGCGCGTGTAACACTTTGATTTCTCCGTCAAGATTTAGTGCCAAACCTCAACTCGTGTTCAACCAAAACCTTTATATCTTTAACCAAATGTTCTAAATTCATCTTATAAACCATCCTTGGGGTTGTGGCATAGTGTAGGATATAATGTGATGATAAGATGTTGATGTAATAGGTTTGTGATCGTTGTGCTCCCCACTCACCCGCTTAAGCTCATTCTAACGACATCTAAGGCTAAGGTGAGTTCCGTAGCTCCCTACTCGATTGAGATTCGGGCTGGAAAGTGCACACATACGTGTTTGATTGTTTGATTGATTTATTGGTGGTTTGATTGGATTGTTGGATTTATTATGCACTCGTTTATGATTATATATTGTGATTAGGATAGTTGTACATACATGGAAGTCGATTATGCCTTCAAAGGGTTATAGATGTGGTGGGAAGGCTGCGGGTGACCCTATATATAAGCATCTATGATTCGATGAAAGTAGAATCCTCTGAAGTGTATGTACATATTGTTTTGGTTGTTGGTTGAACGTTTGACTTGTGGTTGGACTTGGGGAAACCGATCTATGGGAGTCGGTTGGATGCATGACTTGTGGTTGAATTGGGGAGACCGATTTATGGGAGTCGGTTGGTGGACTGTTTGATGAGATTGAGTTGGACACACGCAAGCATACTCTATTTGTGCGGTACACTCGCAAGCATACTCTATTTGTGCGGTACACTCGCAAGCATACTCTATTTGTGCGGTACACTCGCAAGCATACTCTATTTGTGCGGTACACTCGCAAGCATACTCTATTTGTACGGTACACTCGCAAGCATACTTTATTTGTGCGGTACACTCGCAAGCATACTCTATTTGTGCGGTACACTCGCAAGCATACTCTATTTGTGCGGTACACTCGCAAGCATACTCTATTTGTGCGGTACACACGCAAGCATACACTATTTGTTGCATTGATGACGTGGTTGACTCACATATGATATACATTATGACATTTGCATACATTCGGCACATAATTTGATATTGACAACACTTGTGCTCATTTATTACACGTGCTTACTATACATCGTATATTCTTGTTGTGATTGATATGTGACGCTTAAAGGCTACTTGTAAGTTGCGATTCTCCTTTACCTTATGCTTATATGTTATTTGACGATGGTTCCTTGTGAACCATTACTACGAACTCACCAACCTAGTGTTGACCTTGTTTAGTGCACTTTTCAGGTATACGTGTGAAACTGGAGACTTGATGGCTTCTTGTTACTTCTGCTAGGGCTTGGACTGGGACTTCCATGGATCCGTGATCCATTTGCCCACTTTTAGAATTTTATGCTTAGATCCATTAGGATTTAGTTGTATTTGTGATGCTTTGTAACCGTTGGACGACTTCTTGGTTATTTAGCCTTATGTACCTAAAATGTTGGCTTGGATTCACCGAATCCTTTTTATTCATGTAGTTCATGTTCTACGATAATTCCACTGTGTGCTATATAATTTCGGTAATATTCCGGGCCTAGCTTGGGGTGTTACAGAATGGTGGCCCATGCGTGGTCATAGAGAATTAGGCGGTTTGACCTAGACTACGGCTTAAGTTAAAACTCTTCATATAGCATGCATGGTTAGGAATTTTGTGTGCAACGTGAATTATGTGAACCCTGAAAAGTGTACATTGTGAGTTCGTTGACAAGACCAACTATGTGATGAACGTGTGATGAGTACAATGTGGTCAACGTATGCATTGATTTGAACTTGATTGTGGTTGAGATGGATTGTTGTTGTTGATTGGTGATAGTTTGATGATTTAGGGCAAAATGAAGTTATGGCATTAACTTAGTATAACATTGTGGCAACCCTAAAATAGCCTGATCAACTATTTTATGGTCACCCGTGTTATATGCAAGTTAATGACATCACGGATTGCACATGTTGGCTTAGAGTATAATAGGAAACCGATATGCTTAATGGGAGTTGATTGGGTGGAGGGAAAGCCGATGGTATCACCTGTATACAAACCCGTTCAATAACTAGAGAGCATATCGGATTCGGATTATACTTTAAACCGCTTGTTTTAGTTGCTTGTTTGTGTGATGTGTTGAACATGAGTGGGACAACTATTATGAAATTAGCATGAGAAAATGATAGACAATTGTTGTAAACTTGGCATGATGGCATGATAGATAACGATCCCCTTAGAACATTAGTACTCTTGCCTTAGCGTAATGATATGAATTTTGTATATTATGTCGGCATGAGAGCATTAACTACTTGTGTGACTAACATGTGAGCATTTTGAGGCTAACTTTCGGGTCAACGTGTTCCTTGCTTTATAGAAAACGACGGGATCAAGAAGGAGTATGACTAATCATAGCGATGAGCCGGATTTGGCAACCGTGATCGCCCAAGCGGTCGCAAATGCCATACCTACTATTGTTGCCCAAGTCACGTCAAGCCTTCAAGGAAGCAATGAAGCACATGAAGCTCGTGTAAATGTGGGTGATGGTGGTGTGTTAAGTGGGTCGTTAATCAAAAGAAAGGATGTCGGGGAGTCTAGTGGGACGAAGAAAGTTGGTAGGTTCGACTCTAAGTATGCTAGTAAGGGAAAAGCGTTTGCGGCATTTAAGCCGGGGAGACGAGAGTATTTGGGTTCTTTACCTAGGTGCGGGAGATGTTCTCGACATCATGCTCCTACCTCTTCTTGTGGGGCATGCTACAATTGTAACAAGATTGGGCATTTGACTAGGGAGTGTAGGAAATCAAGAGTGGCTCCCTTGAATGCGGTTCCTCTTCAAGCCGTTCATCCCCAAGCCAATCACCCACGGAGCCAACGGGGTACTTGTTTTGTGTGTGGTAGCCCCGACCACTATAGAAACGCTTGTCCTAGATGGGTTGAACCACAAGTCCAAGTGACGGTTCCTCATAATCAACTTCAAATTGCCATTTCTACCCAAAACCACGGCCAACCAAGCCGTCAAGTGCAACCCCGAGGACGAGCCTTGGCGGAAAATGCTAATGAAGCCCGCAACGATCCAGAAGCGGTGACAGGTACATTCCTTCTTCCCGACCATTACGACGCGATGTTAGTTGATTTTAGGACCGATTATAGCCTTACCTCTTTTACTTGACTTCCTTGATTGACAATTATCCGTATGCCTAGATTTGAATCTCGATCTTTAAATGATTTGTGATGTGCTAGATAGTTCTAGCCGAATTGCTTGATAATGATAGTTTGACTTTAAACGATATCAAACTCTTTATGGGCCTTACCCTTGACTTGGAAACTTTGATTTATTGCAAGCATGGATTGGATGACGGTGGTTAATGCGATTAGTGATTGTGGCAAAAGAGTTGTTAAAAATGTCCTTGTCTAACGGTAAGATTCTTAGGGTCCAAGGCGAAATATCCGATCCTACTAACTCCAAGTCCTTAGTGCTACCGTCCCAAAGGTAGGATTAGGGACCGTTCCTATTGTTCGTGAGTTCCCGATATCTTTCGGATAACTTACGGGATTACTTCCATCTCAACAACTATACTTTTGTATTGATTAAATTCCTAAACGCCGCACCCGTAGCTAAAGCTCCTTATAGGCTTGCCATAACCGAAAAGCAAGAATTGGAAACACAACTCAACTTACTCCAATAAAAAGGTTTATTCGTCCTAACTAACCGCCATGGGAAACTCCTATCTATGGTAAAAAGAGAGACGGTTGTTTAGAATGTGTATAGACTACCAGAGTTGAATGAGCTTACGGTAAAGAACCGGTATCCACTCCCCCGAATAGATGACTTGTTTGATCAATTCAAGATGCCAAGTATTCCTCCAAAATTTATCTTCACTCGGGTTATCATCAACTCCGGGTACATGAAGATGACATTCCCAAAACGGTGTTCCGTACAAGGTATGGACATTTTGAATCCACCATTACGCCTTTCGGGTTGACTAATGCACCGGCGGTGTTCATGGATTTGATGAACCGGGTGTGTCGACCTTACTTGGACAAGTTTGTCATTGTCCTCATCGATGCCATGCTTGTTTATTCTAAACCTAAGAAAGAACATATTGAGCACTTGCTCAAAGTGCTTGAATTGCTAGAAAGGAGAAGTAGTATGCTAAAATCTCCAAATGTGAATTTTGATCGGAGGAGGTCCACTTTCTTCGTCACATAGTGAGCAAGGATGGTATTCATGTGGACCCAAGCAAGATTGAAGCGGTCAAGAATTGGAGAAGACCCGAGACGCCATCCGAGATTCGTCAATTTCTTGGATTGGCGGGTATTATAAAGAATTGAAATTCCCCTGGAGATGCACAACCGTTTACCCTCTTGACTCAAAGAGAGAGAAGAATTGAATGGGGCAAAAGACAAGAATGAGCCTTCCAAATTCTCAAGGATATATTGTGTAGATTATGCCGATCACAAAAAGCCTCCAACACATCTTTAACCGAAGCGAGTTGAACATGAGACCAAAGGCGATGTTGAACTCCTTAGTGACTATGATTGTGAAATCCGTCACCATCCGGGCAAAACCAAGGTTGTGACCGATGCTTTGAGTAGGAAAGAGAGGGTCAAGCAGGAGCAAGCAAGAGTAGTGAGCCTCACGGTGGGGCAAGACATTTGTGACGGGACCAATTGAAACTCAAATGCAAACTACACCACCGGAGAACTTTGGTAGTGGAGAATTGGACGACGTGGGACAACAATTTGATCGTAAGGAAGGGAAGGGATCATGTTTAGTTGAGAGGCTCTAGGTTCCCATTTCAAGGCAATCTAAGAACATCCCTTGTGGATGAAAGCCACAATTTAGCTTATTCGGTCCATCCCGGACCGGGTAAGATGTATTTCAATTTAAAGAATTTTATTGGAGAGCCGGGCATGAAGCATGATGTGGCTAAATAGGTGAGTGAGTGTCTCACTCGCTTACAAGTTAAGGCCGATCATAAGGAGCTACCCGGATTGTTGGTGCAACATGTGAAGCTGGAATGGAAATGGGAACGAATCGCAATGAACTTCAACACGAAGTTACCGAAGACAAGAAATAGTTGTGATATGAGTTGAGTGATTGTGGATCGGTTAACGAAGTCGGCTCATCTCTTGGTCATCCGTGAAACCGATTAGTTTGACACCATGGCTCGTTTATATTTTAAAGAGGTGGTGTCTAAGCATGGAGTTCCGGTTTCTATCATCTCCGATAGAGATACCCGGGTTAACTCAAATTTTTGAAGAGCCTTTCAACAAGCTATGGGTACTCAACTCGATATGAGTACGATACTTCATCCTCAAACGGATGGGCAAGGTGAAAGAACGCTATAAACGCTAAAGGACATATTGAGAACGTGTACTAATGACATCGGTGGTAGATGGGGAGATCACTTGCCGTTGATTGAACTCTTGTACAATAATAGATATCATGCGAGTAATAAAGTGGCACCCGTTAGGGCACCTTATGGTAGGAAGTGTTGTTCTCCCCTAGCTTGGGTCGGAGATAGTGAATTAAAAGGACAAAGGTGTCCCTAATCAAAGGGGTATTGTAACTAACCCATGAATGACAAAGAGGTACGCCGAGGTGAAACGTAGACCATTGGAGTCTCCTCAAGAGCTTAGGGTATTTCATAATTGTAGATTACATAAGTGTTGGCGGACCCCACTTTTCATGTGCCGATGAACAAAGTCCAAGTAGACAAAAGCTTAATCTCGTGAAGAACCAGTAGAATCTCAGGTAGTGAGGTCAAGAAATTGAAGAAACAAACGCTACACGAATTTCAAAGATTAGAGATATGCTAGACGCGAAAACGAGTTCACTTGGGGCGAAAGGACCATGTGAGACCTAGGTACCCGCATTTGCTTAGTAATTAGGGTTTTGTTGAATTTCGGGACGAAATTCTTTTAACGGGGGAATGATGTAACATCCGCAATTTTGACCGTTTGACTTTATACGTAATTTGACTAACGAAATAAATTATTAATATTTATTTTGAGACTAAATGACTAGTGGTGGACTTGTCGGGTCGATTGATTTACTTATTATGTGACGCGAGTCTAGACGAAGCGCTAACTAACAAGAAACTTTAATGGGTCAACCATGAATCCAACCCATACCCATGACCCACCCCATATGACCCAACCATATCCCCTCCTAATCCTTCCATTCCTCCCACCCACCCATTTCATTCTATCTTCTCCACTCTCTCTCTAAACTCTCAAGAACACACTCTTACATCTCTCTCACTCTCTCTCTAAATTATCATCATCATTCATGGTTGTTCAAGCTAGATTTACACAAAAATAATCATCATTAGCATCATTTCTACATATCAAAATTTTGAAGTTTAATTGCAAGAAAATCCTTCCAACTAGTCAAATTCGGATTTCACACCTTGGAGAAAGATTTGGTAAGTTAAACTCACCCCAATTTCATCATTTTATGCTTATGAACATGTCTCTAGTCAAATCCAAGTGTTATTGATCAAATTGCAAGTCAAAACCGAAATGGGTCAAATTAGGGTTCCAAAGTGGGTAAATTAGGTCAAATTCGGGTTCAAGCATGAAATTGTTGTTATGGATTGAGTTTTGAAGTGGGTTGTGTCTAATTTCGTTCAACAAGTTCCAAAATGGTCAAAAACGAGTTCGGGGTCGATTTTGATGTGAAAACCCGTTTTGAGCAAGAACATGCCCAGGTGTGCCACATGCAGTAATGCATGTGCCACAGTTTTTGTGTAAAGTCTGAACAGAGTCAAATATGCGCCACATGCATGTATGCATGTGCCACATATTTGCCCAAAAATCTGAAAAAGCTAAATATGTGCCACATGCATTTCCTACGTGCCACATATTTGCTAATTATGTATATTTTGTGTTCTAAAGTGTCTAATCCTTAGTTGCTTAACCCAAACTCATTCTTACATCTTAATGATCCATAACAAGGCGCGTGTAACACTTTGATTTCTCCGTCAAAATTTAGTGTCAAACCTCAACTCGTGTTCAACCAAAACCTTTATATCTTTAACCAAATGTTCTAAATTCATCTTATAAACCATCCTTGGGGTTGTGGCATAGTGTAGGATATAATGTGATGATAAGATGTTGATGTAATAGGTTTGTGATCGTTGTGCTCCCCACTCACCCGCTTAAGCTCATTCTAACGACATCTAAGGCTAAGGTGAGTTCCGTAGCTCCCTACTCGATTGAGATTCGGGCTGGAAAGTGCACACATACGTGTTTGATTGTTTGATTGATTTATTGGTGGTTTGATTGGATTGTTGGATTTATTATGCACTCGTTTATGATTATATATTGTGATTAGGATAGTTGTACATACATGGAAGTCGATTATGCCTTCAAAGGGTTATAGATGTGGTGGGAAGGCTGCGGGTGACCCTATATATAAGCATCTATGATTCGATGAAAGTAGAATCCTCCGAAGTGTATGTACATATTGTTTTGGTTGTTGGTTGAATGTTTGACTTGTGGTTGGACTTGGGGAAACCGATCTATGGGAGTCGGTTGGATGCATGACTTGTGGTTGAATTGGGGAAACCGATTTATGGGAGTCGGTTGGTGGACTGTTTGATGAGATTGAGTTGGACACACGCAAGCATACTCTATTTGTGCGGTACACTCGCAAGCATACTCTATTTGTGCGGTACACTCGCAAGCATACTCTATTTGTGCGGTACACTCGCAAGCATACTCTATTTGTGCGGTACACTCGCAAGCATACTCTATTTGTGCGGTACACACGCAAGCATACACTATTTGTTGCATTGATGACGTGGTTGACTCACATATGATATACATTATGACATTTGCATACATTCGGCACATAATTTGATATTGACAACACTTGTGCTCATTTATTACACGTGCTTACTATACATCGTATATTCTTGTTGTGATTGATATGTGACGCTTAAAGGCTACTTGTAAGTTGCGATTCTCCTTTACCTTATGCTTATATGTTATTTGACGATGGTTCCTTGTGAACCATTACTACGAACTCACCAACCTAGTGTTGACCTTGTTTAGTGCACTTTTCAGGTATACGTGTGAAACTGGAGACTTGATGGCTTCTTGTTACTTCTGCTAGGGCTTGGACTGGGACTTCCATGGATCCGTGATCCATTTGCCCACTTTTAGAATTTTATGCTTAGATCCATTAGGATTTAGTTGTATTTGTGATGCTTTGTAACCGTTGGACGACTTCTTGGTTATTTAGCCTTATGTACCTAAAATGTTGGCTTGGATTCACCGAATCCTTTTTATTCATGTAGTTCATATTCTACGATAATTCCACTGTGTGCTATATAATTTCAGTAATATTCTGGGCCTAGCTTGGGGTGTTACATAATGAGTTTTATAAAGTATGAGCTTTTTCTTAAAATAAAAGCTTGAAGCTCCTAAAAGCTCCAAAAAGCTTCTGCCAAACATACCCTATATTACTAAGCTCATCAATGATTTGTTTTAGCCAAGTAATCATGTGATCATAGGATTCAGTTAAAGAGAAGTTTATTATGAAGATAACTACCCATGGGATCCGGGAATCTCTTGAAGCAACCTTTGAAGCCACACCTTGAGGACAAGGTGTGTTTTGGGGATGGGAGTAATGATACGAATCAGGAAGGTGGGTTGGGCCGCATAAGCAAAAGAAGTCAGGGGGGTTAAGTGTCACTTTTTATTAATTAGTTGTGTATTCTCCAAGTTAGGGTTGTGTCATATTTAAATTAGGCCATTGTGTCGTGTTGGGGAGATTATTATTGTGTCTAAGGACAATTAGGAGTCACTGGAACTCTAATCCAGTTTGTGAGTTGCTAGAACTCAAATCTAGTATCTATCATGCAATTATCGTTTCCTTAGTGTCTACTACTGGTGGTGTGATGGGGTGACGATGGCGGCGACGGGTAGAGGTGGTAGCGACTGGCGACAGCTATTGACGACGTAGTCTAGGTATATTGAGTATTCAATAATCTTATGGATTATGTTAGTTATATATTAAGAGCATTTTAGGTATTTTAAAGGTAGAAAATGTTGAAAATGAGGGGAAGTTTGCTTTATATAGTAGTAAAGATAAAACTAATTATAATTGTTATTTTGTTTTGGCATGTTCTTCTGTTCTTTTCTTCTCAGAATCTGTTAGTTACAACATCATAAAACATAGTATAAAAGCACGGATGAAAATACACCTGATGTGATTTGGGGCAATTTCATTCTGTAGGGATGAAAAGGTGATTTTTGAAAAACCGCAAGGACAAGTATTCATAATCTCATCTCATCCGATTGGGGGCTTGATAAATGGACCCGAAAAAATTGTTCACTGGACCCATAAGTCAAACAATACCTAATAATTTTCTCTCTCTTGTCTTCCCAAGAAAAAAAACACATCTTCCCAACTCTACAAACCCACCACCATCTATTTTTTTTTCTTTTTTCATATAAACCCATCTCTTTTTCCAAATCCATCCATCTCTTTCTCTCTCTCTTTTCTGATCAGGTGGTTTATACATGGTGTTGGTTAGATCTTGTAGTTTATAAATGATTGTGTATGTGTCCAGTTGGTGACGGCTGGTGGTGATTTCGGTTGGTGGTGGCCGGTGGAAGTGAGGGGCGGCTGGTGGTCGTTGTATGTGTTTTGTTGTCACTAGTTTGATTTGATTTGCAAAATCGCAGTCCGGGTTACTGGAGGTGGCAGCCATGGTGGTGGCGGTTGATTTGAGTTTGATGGTGGTCGGGTATGACGGTGACTGGAAGTTTGATGGTTGTGATGGCGGTGCCTGAAAGTTTGATGGTTGTGATAAGGCGGTTTATGGTGGCCGAAAGTGAAAGAGGGAGGTATAGGGTGGTGGTGGCCAGAAGAACAAGAAAGTTATTACTGAAAAGTAATAAAGTGACACAGACAAAGTTATGGAATACTGAAAAGGTGAAAAGTATATTTACTATGAGAAATATTTAAATATAATTAAAATTTTATTTTCAGTTAAATAAAAATAAAACTTAGGTTGACTTATGGGTACAATTAAGTAATTAACAACCCCTTTTAAAATATGTCACATTAATTTTAGATATGAATATTTTTAGTACGGTTGACTTTGGATTATTTTACTATTAATTTGAATCTAGTTTTCAAATAAGTATTTGTTTAAAAAAGCTTAAATAAATTAAAATAGGTTGATTTATGGGTACATTAACAACCCCTTTTAAAATATGTCACATTAATTTTAGATATGAATATTTTTAGTACGGTTGACTTTGGATTATTTTACTATTAATTTGAATCTAGTTTTCAAATAAGTATTTGTTTAAAAAAGCTTAAATAAATTAAATATTGCAAATATAATGAAAGAAATTAAATTAGACATAATATTTAGTACTAGTTAGGAATTTGAAAGTCTGTTGCCACTTGCCACAGTGACTCGGTAGGTTTTGGAGTTAAGCTCGAAATGCTAATGCATCTTTTGGTTTTATACATTTGTGTCATTGCTTTTTTATTAACTTTGTGGTACTTTTGATTAGATTCCGGCATTTCAGTCGGACCAATTCTATTTTTTTACAAAAAAGCTTTTTTTGGCCACCTATCTTTACACATTTTTCTATTAAATCATGGCGTGAAACCGAAAAAAAGTTCAGGCTAAAGTTTTCTATAAGTCATTGGTCTATCTCTGCCATTCTGTTCACATTGTGCTATCCATTGTGCGGGATTTGGAAATCCTTGAAAGTGACTTGCATACATTCGAGGTACACTAAATTACTCTTTATAGACATGATTTTGTACATGTTTAACTTTAATAATCGATTAGCCTGATATATGTAATCGCAGAACAGCAACAACGTAGATGGATCCGAGAGTAGACTTGGGTTCTGACCATGTCCTCAATATTATGAGCCAAGAGCAAGATTTTAACATTCCAAGCAGTTCAGATCCAAAGACTGCATCAGAAGCTATCGCAATTGATCATGACATTTTGATGGGCCAAGAGTACAGATTAACGTTCCAGGCACTCCTAGTCGCAGACTAAATCAGAAGTGGGCGGTTCAACCCATGATTTAAATACCGTGACCCAGACCTGAAGTACCGATGCAACAGTCGAGTCGACCAACATCCAAAAGAAAGGCTTGTAGAAGTCTACTCGATGGTAGCTTATATAACAACTATTAAAATTAAAAGTTTAGTAACACGATCCTTTTGCATATGTAACTTTTATATAACTATTTACGCGCACCCACAGTTAACTGTTCTGAGAATATTTTCATTAAATATCGGGAAATTTCACACCCCCGTGCGATAATAACAATCACCCTTACAAAATTTTGATTAAATAAAGTGGTAATCTAACAAGTTTTTTTTTTTTAATTACGTGAAGAGAATAAAGAAGAGTATATGGAGATTTGCGTTCCATTGTATGAAGCAGCAATTACTGGTGATTGGGAAGCTGCAAAGGTCATCCTTGACACACGTCCGGAGTTGGTACGGTTTGCTATCACTCCATGTGGTAATATAACACTTCATCTTGCAGTATTAGGTGAGGCTACCAAGCAGAGTGAAAGTTTTGTGGAAAATCTAGTAAAAATGATGGAAATTGAGGGCATGGAAATTCAGAATGACGATGGCGAGTTGGCTTTCATAGTTGCAGCTGCAAAAGGACATGTTCATATGTTTGAGGTAATAGTGAATAAGCACAAAGACCTATTGAGCAAATTCCCTAGAAACGTTGGGCGCACTCAATTCAAGTGCTTTAGGTGGAAATCATGGCATGACGTTGCATTTCTATAATGTTCTTGAGAAGACGCTCCTTTGGTTTTGGGGAGAGGTTAACTGGTGTTTGTTTTTCATCAATCGCGTTCAAGGTGATTTATGTGGTACGAAAAAGTAATAACCATTTAATTTCATTTTCTTGTTCTATTTCTTGTATGTCGCATCATTTTTACTCGAACCCCTATGATGATAACTGACGGCAGATATCGATTAAAAGTCTTGGAGGATCACACTCGATAATCGCGTACGAGCATCAAGACTTGTTTTGCGATAGATATTTGGGCCTCGAAGGCTGATACACTTAATAGAACAGAAGCTGGATACATATATGATTTGGAGAATCGCCGATTCAAGTAAGCGTCGCTACAATCATATTCTATACAAATATACAGATACCATATTGTTATGTGTACTTGCATTTTGGTAGCTGTTTTCTGAAATTTTCTGTTTTGTAAATTGTCTTTTGTTCTTGCTTTCTTTCATGTGAGGAAAAAGTCTCCATGAATGGATAATCAAGCAAAAAAAATTACGAGAAAGAAATGCTTAGGAATGGGGGTATGAATCCTTTTGGACTATTATTTACTGCCGCAGAAAAGGACAACACCAGATTTGTAATTGAGCTTGTTAAGTTGTTTCCCGGTATCATATACGAGACAAAAGATGGTGGCATAAGTATATTTCACATTGCTATTAAGCACCGGAACAAAGATATATACAATCTATTGTACGAGACAGGCTTACACAATGGTCCACTAGTTAACTGGGTAGATAATAAGCACAACAATCTTCTTCATTTAGTCGCGATGACCTCAAACGATAGAACACAACATCAGACACCGTCTGGAGCATCTCTACTAATGCAACGAGAGTTATTGTGGTATAAGGTACGTATTCACCCCCAAACTTTAATAAAAATGTTGCTATAAAGCATTAGAAACTAATATATATAATATCTAGACCTCTAATTAAGTTTACCATATACGTGTGTGTATATATATATCATTCCTAATATTTGTTCCAAACAGAGGGGTAGAGCTTGCGCGACTTGACGGATTGTATCGCTTTATGATATTAAAACTTAGCTGGGGCGACTTGGCCGGACTTGTACCATCTCCATGTGACACTGTGTATATATTATTCCGGACTTACTGAATACTCATAGATAAATGATCGCTTGGTCAAGTGGGAGAATGTTGGAACCACGTTAGTGTGACCGTCACTGATCATCTATCATTCCTGATATGATAATTGACAATAACTGAAATCCCTATGTCTAGTAAATATATAATGGGCGTATTTACTCTTAAAGACATACTATAGGGTTCCCATTAGATGATTGGAACTATGAGGACTAATGTTACACACATTAAACACCAGAGGGGTTGAATATGTAAATACTCTCATTATAAATAGAGAGCCATTAACCCTAATTAAGGTTAATGAATAATCACTAATCACACATAATACCCTCACTAAATTCGTGTGTGTATTCCTCTCTAATTCGTGCATCATGTTACAGCCGAATTTATCATCCCATTATTACTCAATCATCTTGTTTTGGGAACCCGAAATCAATAACAATTATGTTTAATGCTCTTACAGGTTCCACAGGACGATCGGATGTTTTATCACTTGAATCGAATCATGTTTATTCCAACATGTGGTATCAGAGCCGTGTTATAAACGATCAGTCATGATTTGGTTCGAATTTGATGAATTTCGCGAAATTAGAATCTGCAGAAAGAAGAACTCGTGCTGACGTCATCACGAATTCGTGCTGACGTCATCACGAACTTATGCCCACTTCGCGCTGACGTCATCACGGCTTCTGCTCATCTTCGCGCTTACGTCATCTTCGCGCTTACGTCATCATGAACTTCAGCTATCTTCATACGCGAATTACTGACAAACTCGTGCTTACGTCATCACGAGTTTATGACATCTTCGCGCTGACATCATCACGACTTTATGATATCTTCGTGCTTATGTCCTCACGACTTACTGATATTTTCGTGCCTATGTCATCACGACTTATAGATGTTTTCGTGCTTACACCATCACAAATTATTACTTAAGTTCGTGCTTACTTTATCTGCTCGATCCCAGCCAGGGGCTTTGCCCTTGGACCCCGCCAGGGGCTGCCGCCCCTTGGACCCCGCTTCCAGGGGCGCTGCCCCCGGACCCCCGTAACTGTTGGGGCTTCGCACTAATGTACATGGTTTTATCATTTGTGCCCAAAGGTCAAATGTGATTCTCATGTTGCGTTCTTTTCCTTTTGCATAATGAACACTTAGTATATTGATTCTGCCCAAAGGTGATTTAATATACTTTGTGTGCTAAAAGGACTACACGATTCTTGATTTTGTGCCCAAAGGTCAAAAGATAAGCGTTGTGTTGCATGACCCTAATGCTCATGTTTACTTAGATATTAGTTATTCTGCCCAAAGGTGATGTAAAATCTAAGTAGAGCCTTACTTTAGCTTATTGTTTTGGTGTTTACAATAGGCTTATCTATCACTAGCTTCCTTAGTATAATGGTCTTAGTCTCATTACTTTAGGAACATTATTATTAGCCCTTACTTATTTTAGGCATTACTTTAGTTCCATTAATATTAAGAGACATTACTTAGTCTGCCTTAAATATCTAATCATGTCATTATGAGGAACATTATTATTAGGCCTACTTATTTTAGGCATTACTCTAGTTCCATTACTATTAAAGACATTAGTTAGTTTGCCTTAGATAGCTAATCATGTCACTATAACTTCATTACTATTAGGCCTACTTATTTTAGGCATTATTATTATAATCTTCTATTGCTTGTATCATAAATTTATATCCTCCTTATTTCCACTGTAGTACCTAACTTAGGCATTAAGCCACTTACTGATGCAAACTTTGCTTCATGAAAGGATTAATTACCTCTAACTTTGGAGATGCTAGACCTTAACTATGCTATTCGCCATAATGGATCCACTGCTATTACTGCTAACTCTTTTGCAGCTCAGAAAGCGAATTTTAAGAAAGTGGGATAGGGCGAATCGCTTGTCACTAATGATGGTCAGGAACTTCATCAATCATAGTATCCGAGGGAATGTATAAGGCGTATGCAAGTAGCTTAAATACAAAGGAAATAGCAGTGTTTGTGAACACATAATGAAGATGACTGACATGACTCATAAGCTTAAGAGTCCTAAAATGAAGTCTTTGACAGTTTTCTTGTGCATTTTATAATGACCTCATTGTCTGCTCATTTCGACACCTTCAAAATTAACTATAGCGCTATGAAGGATAAATAGTCGATGAGTGAACTAATCGCAATGTGTGTGCAAGAAAATGGTCGCCTTAAGTTGGGCCAACCTGAAACTGTTCACTTAAGGTCAAAATTGTAATTTTTAAAGTTTAGGGATCAAAAGTGAAAAACGTGTCAACTTTAGGGACGAAAAGTGTAATTTACTCTAAATTAGATTTTGGGTTGAATTGCAATTGACTTTTGCAGCTTGTAATTATATCAGATATGGGGAAATTAGTAGAAAAGTACCATGTAAAAGGACCAAAATACCCCTCATGTGCAATGCATGTGAGGTACTTAGATTTTGGTGATACATATCAAACTTCAAGGATAGATGCTGATTAAAGAAAAACACAAGTGTTAAAACTCAAATAAGACAAAATCACCAGTAGGATTTGTAATAATCACTCTTCTATATAATCTTTGGTGTACTCTTCCACTCTTCATCCACATTTGCTTATCCATTGTCATAAAGAAATTATTAATGCAGGAAGGCCTTAAAATGTGACTTACATACTTTTGAGGTGCACTAAATCACTCTTATATGGACATGGTTTTGTATATGTTCAGTTTTAATGATCGATTTGCCTCATTTTTAATTTGCAGATCGTTAAGTAGCAACTAGTTAGATAGATGGATTCCAAAACTATAGACGTGGGTTCTGACCATGTCCTCAATATTATGAGCCAAGAAGAGCAAGAATCTAACATTCTGGGCGCTCCTGGTCGCAGGACTATATCAGAAGTGGTGGGTTCGAGCAATGACCTGAATACGGTGACCCAGGACCCTGAAGCTATTGATGCGAATGCAAATACTTCCGTAGAGTCAACAGCAAGCAAAAGAAAGCCTTGTAGAAGTCTAATCAGTGGTGAGTTTTACCTACAATTAAAACTAAAAATTTACTATCTATATCACAAGTATTTATGTGTATAAAAGTAAATTGTTCTAATTATGTGCATTAAATGCATCAATGTCTCAGGTAAAAACTGCTAAAGCTAAGAGTTTATTTTTTTTAACTTCCCTAAAGCCAAGACTTTAGAACCAACAATTTTAAAGCCCCAAACTTTTTATGCACCATATACATGTAAATTTCTTTTCAGCCTAGTAAAAGCTTGAGATGCCCTGATATGTAGCACTTGGTACTTGAATTCAAATTAAATAAAGTGGTAATCTAACAAGTTTTTTTTTTTTAATTACGTGAAGAGAATAAAGAAGAGTATATGGAGATTTGCGTTCCATTGTATGAAGCAGCAATTACTGGTGATTGGGAAGCTGCAAAGGTCATCCTTGACACACGTCCGGAGTTGGTACGGTTTGCTATCACTCCAAGTGGTGACACAACACTTCATATTGCAGTAAGAGCTGAAGCTACTAAGCAGGGTGAAATTTTTATGGAAAATCTAGTGAAAATGATGGAAATTGAGGACTTGGAAATTGGAAATGAAGTTGGCGACCCGGCTTATATGATTGCAGCTATAAAAGGAAAGGTTCATATGTTTGAGGTAATAGTGAATAAGCACAAAGACCTATTGAGCAAATTCCCTAAAAACACGTTGGTAGCACTGGATATGAGTGCTGTAAATGGAAATCATGACATGACGTTGCATTTCTATAATGTTCTTGAGAAGACGCCCCTTTGGTTTTGGGGAGAGGATAAACGGTGTATTTTTTTCTTGAATTGCCTTCATGGTGGTTTGTTTGGTACGAAAGTTATCCATATATATATATATATATATTACTAGTATGACATTTACATTTTTATTGATTCAAGAAATCAAAACTAGATACGAGTTGTATATTTTCAACATTAAACTTTTTGTTTTGTCATAACATATACAAGTATATTTCCACTTCGAACTTCACTTCGAACTTTAAGTTTTGTACTTATTCACCCCGTCATTATTATTTGATCGTCAGGTATTGCATTGAAAGTCTTGGAGGACCACCCGATTATTGGTACTAGTCGCAACACTTGTTATACTGCACTAGGTGATTTGGCTCGAAAGCCTGATAGAGTTCATAGAATTGAAACTGATACATATATTATTTGGAGAATTGCGGATTCAAGTTATACTTATAATCCTATGTTATATTATATGGTATGTAATATACATGAACCTTACCCTATATATATATATATATATATATATATATCCTCATTACACACACAAACATATTAAAAACTTATTCAATTATCACTACTTTTATGTAAACTTGCGATTTGGAAGGTTGGTTTCTTATTTTACTTTTGTTTGTTTTTAGTTCCTGCTTTCTTTCATGTGAAGAAAAAGTCTCCTAATGAAAGGGATAATCAAGCTTTGGAATTAGTAAGACGCCTTTTGAAACTGTATCTCATATCCTTTCAACATGAAGAGATAGTCGAAAATATCGTATGAATCCTCGTGTACTGTTGTTTACTGCTGCAGAAATGGGCAACACAGATTTGTCATAGAGCTTCTTAGAATGTTTCCCACATATATATATATATATATATATATATATATATATATATATATATATATATATATATATATATATATATATATATATATATATATATATATATATATATATATATATATATATATATATATATATATATATATATATATATATATATATATATATATATATATATATATATATATATATATATATATATATATATATATATATATATATATATATATATATATATATATATATATATATATATATATATATATATATATATATATATATATATATATATATATATATATATATATATATATATATATATATATATATATATATATATATATATATATATATATATATATATATATATATATATATATATATATATATATATATATATATATATATATATATATATATATATATATATATATATATATATATATATATATATATATATATATATATATATATATATATATATATATATATATATATATATATATATATATATATATATATATATATATATATATATATATATATATATATATATATATATATATATATATATATATATATATATATATATATATATATATATATATATATATATATATATATATATATATATATATATATATATATATATATATATATATATATATATATATATATATATATATATATATATATATATATATATATATATATATATATATATATATATATATATATATATATATATATATATATATATATATATATATATATATATATATATATATATATATATATATATATATATATATATATATATATATATATATATATATATATATATATATATATATATATATATATATATATATATATATATATATATATATATATATATATATATATATATATATATATATATATATATATATATATATATATATATATATATATATATATATATATATATATATATATATATATATATATATATATATATATATATATATATATATATATATATATATATATATATATATATATATATATATATATATATATATATATATATATATATATATATATATATATATATATATATATATATATATATATATATATATATATATATATATATATATATATATATATATATATATATATATATATATATATATATATATATATATATATATATATATATATATATATATATATATATATATATATATATATATATATATATATATATATATATATATATATATATATATATATATATATATATATATATATATATATATATATATATATATGTGGTATAAGGTACGTATTCACCCCCAAACTTTAATAAAAATGTGTATATATATACATATACATATTTATACATATATATAATATCGTTAGTATTTTGCTCAAAAAGAGCATTAATAAACCAATTTGTTTTGTTGTTGCTTTGGAAGAACACAAATCAATTATGTTTCGAAATGAATTGTAAAGTATAAATTTGATCTTGATTGATGCAATTGTGAATTCGGATTAGTGTGTGTAAAGTGTGTAATGTGTGTTTGAGTGTGTATCGAGAGAAAAGAGAGAAAACCGGTATTACTAAATATATTGATGTTGTTACATGTAAGCCTCCAAAAACAAAAGGTTGTGGTGGAGGGGTATTTATACCCAAACTTAATTACAATGAGGTCCTTCCTTAATTACACTAAGGCCCCCTCCACACTTAACTAAATTACAATTCAACACCACATAATTTTTTATAGCTAACAATCTCCCCCTTGGAGTTGAATTGTAAAGGATGCATCGTCTTCGGTCTTTAAATCTTGGTGGGCCCTTGTTGTAGAGAATCTTTGCTGAGGAATAGACATTGAGGCTTTCTCTTTGTCTTCATTGTCTTTGAGCAACTTAGACTTTTTGAATTCTCAAGCATTCAGTGAAGACGAAGACTTGGGTTTCTTGTGAATGCGGATGCTTGGTATGAACTGAGGAAGCTTGGCTTGGTGTAAAGTGCGGAAACTTGGCTTGGCTTTGAGTGTAGATTTGTCATTTAGCTCCCCCTCAAGTTGAGCATAATCTTCAGAACAAAGAATTGAACTTATGCATTTTGCTCCCCCTCAAACACACAATATTTTCAAAATATACAAATAAAACATACTAAAAAGATCTAAAAATATCTGACATTTAGCTCCCCCTCAAATTGAGCATAAATTTCGGAACAGAAAAACAAACTGTGCATTGAGCTCTCCCTCAAAAAGACAATCAATATCAATCTTTAACACATTTCTCCCCCTCATGATGAACATGTTTAATGTGTTCATCATGCAACAGCGATTGATAGCCCAAAAGGTGAATGGAAAGGTATAATTATGAAGTAGTGTCTCAATTAAACATATGTTGAACGGGTTGTACACTGAAATGTGTACAAGCTAAATCACAACCACCTACTTGAATCCAGACGTTGGAACCCATGTGAGGGTGGGTCCAACTGGATATTTGAAAAGAGAATTAGGAGGTTGTGCAAAATCAAGCACTTTTTGCACACGAGGGTGAATGACTCGTGGTGCAAACTTAAGCAACTCAGAGAAAGAGTATTTTATGGGAGCGGTTTTAGGTTTTAGGTTGGGTTTAGTATGAGAGAACCAACCATATTGATCTCTATAGCGAATGATTCCGGTGTTGGAATCCTTGAATATCTGGCAATGGTTGTTTAGAGGCTTGGGGATAGGTCTAGTTTTGCGAGGTGTGTAATAAGGGTTCATTTGTTTGAGAGTAGGATGAGGTTTAGGTGAAAGAGTTTTTGTTTTGGTAAAATGAGATTCTTTTGAGAATTTGGGAGTAGTATGAGCTGGTTTAGAAGATGGTTGTGGGTATTTATCATTTTGGTGAGATGGTTTGGTATTATGAGGATTTGTTTTGGTTTTGGAAGAAGGATGTTGTTTGGTATTGGTTGATAATTTTAGGTGATTGTGGTTTGGTTGAGCATTTGAAGGAATGGATTTTGTTTTAGTTGGAGATGGAGTGGTTTGGTTGGAAAGAGGTGATTTTGGAGCACGAGTCGAAAGAGAACTCACTTGATTTGACTTGGTTTCAAGTTGAGTTTCCAATGGCATGGAATCAGCTTGAAGTTGTTGGATTAACTTCAAATATGTTTGCTCATTATTCTTCGAATAAATGGATTTGATTTGCAATTCACTATTGAGCTTCGAAAGTTGTTGTTGCAAAACAAGTTCTTTAACTTGGGTTTCGAGGATGGTTTCACTGAGCTCTTTGAGAGAAGTATCCAACTCATTGGTTAAATTGAGAATCTTTGACTGCAAATGATCATTTTCTTTTTGAAGACTTTCCATAATTGACAAAATGAGATCATTTGCAGATTTGAGCTCTTTGTTCTCAGATTTGATTCGGTCAACTTCAGATTGAAGACTTTCCATGGCTGACAAAATGAGATTATTTGCAGATTTGAGCTCTTTGTTCTCAGAATTGATTCGGTCAACTTCAGATTGAAGACTTTCCATGGCTGACAAACTAAGATTATTTGCAGATTTGAGCTCTTTGTTCTCAGATTTGAGCTGCTTAATTTCAAGTTGAAAACTGTTGTGTTCTGTCACAATCGTTTTAAATGTATTCACATCGACTTGTTTTTCCTCAAAGATAACCACTCCACATGGAAACGAACTGGTACAACACATACAAATGTGATTATCATGACGACGTATTTCTTCCCAACTTGGCTCTTCACCCATTAAAAGATCTAACACCGTCGCTACAAAATTGTTCGGAATTTTAATTGACATTTTGAAACTAAACTTGATGACAACCCAATTAAACTCCAAATTGCAGCCCAATCCAAGAAGACTACAAAGTTCAGTCCAAAAAGAAATTTCAGCCCAACAGCTTAAAAACACAAATGCAGCCCAATTATCTATACTAGCCCAACTAACAATTCAATTAAATGATTAAAATAAAAAATGTTGTACTAAAAATCAAAGCCTTACGATAAGATTATTATGGAAGCCAGCTACTACCCCACTCAAAAATTTGACCAATCACAATTACTTTCACGTGACAACACCACTTTTCAAAGAAAATTTTGACACGGACTAGACACCAATTTTTTATTATTATTATTATAATAAGCAAAAACTAAAAAGACAATGCAATGTAAAGAAACAATTGTCTGAACACTATTTCTTGTTGACCAAAGGCGTGCCAGCTCATGCGCATCAAACACTAGAAGAACTCAAAATTTAACAACTGTAACCCACTAGTTCAAATACGTGTATCGATACACGTTACACCACTACTACACGTTATTCTACATATACTTGGCACAATGTTTCTTGGCACAAAACAATTTTCCCTTTGAAATCAATCTCTCTCTCATTCAAAGATATTCACTTTTCTTTCTGGAAAAAAAAAATGATGTCCTTTTTGAATCTTCTTTTATACGCACACACCGATCAACAAAATATCAAATGATTCGAGCAATCACCAAACGAGAACAACCAAGTTTCAAGCCTTGAAGAATGAAAACCACTTTCTGTTGTTGAACAAATACGATATACCAGCCACATAAAGATTATATCCACACCCACGACGACAGCAGCAGCAGCAGCAAGAAGACGACGAGTTGAAGAAGGTTGATTCAAGAAACTAGTAAGTGGTCCTTTTTCTCTTTATTATTATTTTTTTTTTAATAACGAAAATGGGTTTTGAAAATGATTTGTTTTAAGATTGGTTTGGGTCGGGTAAGGGTTTTGAGATGTAATGATGAACGAATACCGGTTTTTAGATAAACAGAACAAATACCGGTTTTCGTAAATTAAGAACAAATACCGGTTTTCGTAAATTAAGAACAAATACCGGTTTTCCTAAATTAAGAACAAATACCGGTTTTCGTAAATTAAGAACAAATACCGGTTTTCGTAAATTAAGAACAAATACCGGTTTTCGTAAATTAAGAACAAGCATAGGTTTTGAATACCGGGTTTGAAAGCCGGTAAATCAAAAGATAAACACTTCACTAATACCGGTTTTTGAATACCGGTAAATAAACAGTAGGAAAATTAGAAAGCCGGTATTATAACAAAATATAATTTAAATTCACGATATCTCTTTCATTACTTCGAATCAAAACAGAAAATCAGTACGAAAATGCTCAGAAGAAAGATCCGCACAAACCCCAACCAATTTTACGGTCAAAAGACTTTGCCGGAAGGTTCGCCGGAAAAGTGAACGCTGCGGAATCTCATCGAATTAGAAGAATCGGAAGGAATCAAATCATGGAACAGGTCGGGTTTATTTCCATCGTCTCTGATGCCAAATGTAAAGTATAAATTTGATCTTGATTGATGCAATTGTGAATTCGGATTAGTGTGTGTAAAGTGTGTAATGTGTGTTTGAGTGTGTATCGAGAGAAAAGAGAAAACCGGTATTACTAAATATATTGATGTTGTTACATGTAAGCCTCCAAAAACAAAAGGTTGTGGTGGAGGGGTATTTATACCCAAACTTAATTACAATGAGGTCCTTCCTTAATTACACTAAGGCCCCCTCCACACTTAACTAAATTACAATTCAACACCACATAATTTTTTATAGCTAACAAACATGTTGGAAAGAAAATTAATGTCTTTGTATTTAATTTCATTGTAACTGGAATCAAAAGTCGTAAAATTAGTTGGACGACTTGGACTTGTACCCCTTCTTTTTATAATAATTCTTATTGAGTTTTTTTTTTTGAGTAAATTACAAATTTGGTCCCTGTCGTGGGTCAAAAATTACCGTTTTCGTCCCTACCTTTCATATATTACCGTTTTGGTCCAAAAAACTTTGGTCCGTCAACGCTTTTGGTCCAATTCTCTAAACGGACGTTAAACACCCATCACGTGATCTGCACGTGATGGGTATTTTAGTCTTTTCATTAGCACAGGGACGAAAACGGTAATTTTTGACCCACGACAGGGACCAAAATTGTAATTTTTGACCCACAAAAGGGGGTATAAAAACAAAAATAAACCTAACCCTAATCTCATTTCTCACACTCCTCCCTCCTCCCTCTCTTTGGCAGCCGCCCCCTTCCCCTTTTTCTCTCTAACTTCGGCCAAGAACAACCACCATCAACCACCAACCGGCCGCCGCCAACCACCACTATATTCCGGCCGGTCGGCCGCCGCCACAAACCACCATCTACCTTCATAATTCTTCATCTTTTCTCCTTATTCTTTTACATTTGGGTAAGTATTGATTGTTGATCATCAAAATCACGAATCTTCTTTCATATTTTCTTATAAATCTCGGCTATGTATATATATATATATAGATCCGAAAATCTTTACAAATATATGTATTTAAACCCGTTTTTCTTGAGATTTGCTCATATATATATATTTTCGGATTGTGTTTGAGTATATATATCTTTAAATCCGAATTCTTTGACAAAATACATATGTTTTCGGTTGTATATGAGTATATGTATATGTATATATGCGAAATCCTTTAGATCCGAGATGTTTGAGCCAAAAACCTTTAAGATCCGAAATCTTTTCATAAATATATATGTATTTCGGTTGTCTAAGTGTGTAAGTGTATGTTTATGCCCGATATCTCTGAATCCGAGAATAATGAACCGAAATCCATGAAATCCGGAAACAATGAGTCCGAAATCCTCTAAATCCGAAACCTTTTGGTCCGAAATCTTTATTCTTGGTAAGATTGATGTTGTTATTTGATTTTTGGTTCTTATTGATGTACATACAAACCGAAATATTAAAACAAACGGGAATAAAGGTGATTTTTGGGTTGTTTTCGGTTAGATCTAGCCTAGATCCGAGATGTATTCGTGTGTGTGACTTTGAAATCGTGCTGTAACTTCATCCTTGTAACCGGATCTAGATTTGTCCTTGGATTTGGGTCAGTCAACGCCGGCCAAACCGACCGAAATATACATTTTTGGCTTCTAAAATCGATTTCAGTTTGGAATTGTGTTTGGATCTAGTTTTGGGAGTCGTGTCTTCGTCGGTCAAAGTTGGTCAACGCCGTTCAATGGCAGATTCAAATGATATTTTTTGTCAAAATTAGGTTTTTAGGGTATTTGGGTTTAATTTGGATTTTTGGTGGTCAAAATTGATTTAAGATTTGACAAAGTCAAAATTAGGGTTTCTGGTCAAAGTAAAAATTAAGGTTTCTTGGTCAAAGTTAAATTATGATCTAGTCAAATCGGATTATGTACAAAATCGAATCTTAGTTGTCATAATATCGGCATAAAGTGGACATGTGACTATATATATATATATATAAGGACTTCAAAAGACTATATAAAAGAGGAATCCAGAAATATGCACATTGACACCTAAAACATACCCTAAGATGGAATCCAGAAATATTTAAACAATAATAATAAACTGCGCATAAGTGTTTATCCCCAATTGTTTGAAGATAAAAGAGATTTGAAGAATTTTGGAAAAGAAATAAGAACATAGAAATATTTATATGGATATAGATTTATATCCTGATAGATATAGATATTGATTGAAAACAAAAAATAAAATAAAGAGTAAATTACAATTTTGGTCCCTGTAGTGGGTCAAAAATTACCGTTTTCGTCCTTGTGCTAATGAAAAGACTAAAATACCCATCACGTGCAGATCACGTGATGGGTGTTTAACGTCCGTTTAGAGAATTAGACCAAAAGCGTTGACGGACCAAAGTTTTTTGGACCAAAACGGTAATATATGAAAGGTAGGGACGAAAACGGTAATTTTTGACCCACGACAGGGACCAAATTTGTAATTTACTCTTTTTTTAATTAATATTAGCAGGCCGACTTGGACTTGTAACCCATTTCATGTGATTTGTTCAAAAACAGTAGTGGTGTCTATACACATATAATCGTTAAAGTTCCAAGTTACCCACAATTATATATTTGGTCAGTTGGTAATCTCAACTTTGACCGGTTTGTCAGTTGAAAATCTCAACTCTGACCGGTTTTCTTGTAGACGTGATGTCTTTACCATAATGGTCTATTTGGACAACGTTGTAACGTTTTTGTGACCTTATAACCCTTATTTTATAACAACAAAAGCATATATGCATAAGAGTAGCAAATGTTCTGTCCAATGCTAAATAAGTAAATATTCTTAAGAAAGTAATGCTTTACTGTTGACTATAAAAATTATTGTTGACTACAAGTTTTGTCCTGTAGGAGGTAGAGAAGATAGTGCCGCCTGCGTACACAAATGCAAGGAACGATGATGGTAAAACGCCCTATGAGTTATTCTCAGAGAATAACAAAGAGTTGGTTTCCAAAGGTTTGAAATGGACAAAAGATTGCATGGTGGTTGCCACCCTTATAATCACCGTAGCATTTGCAGTTGCTTTCACGGTTCCTGGTGGCTACAACCAAGAGACTGGGATTCCTATCTTCCATCATAACGCTGGTTTCCTGGTTTTCATAATAGCAGATGCATTTTCCTTATTTACTTCATCAACTTCACTCCTAGTGTTCTTGTCTATCCTCACATCTCCTTATGGTCAACGTGATTTTTTGTACGCGATGCCTGTAAAGCTGATGATAGGTCTAGTGTCGCTATTTATGTCTGTAGTTGCTATGATGGTCACCTTTGCTGCCAGCTTCTTTGTGATATATAAAAACACATACAAATGGCTACCAATCCTTATCAGTGTATGTGCAGCTACACCGGTCATCATATTCGCTGTATTACAATATCCTTTTGTGATGGATATGTATCGTTCCATGTTTGATTCTAGGTATCTGTTAATACTGGGAGACGTGTACTTTACTACAAAAACAATAGGTTGTAAATGTTCAATCTTCTGCTAGACAAGTGAAGTCATTCTTTGTAGGGTGTTAGTATCCACTTGGATTATGTATCTGTTTAATAAAGATCAATGCATATTTATGATTCGGTTGCTAGCAGGTGTAGTTTATGTATTCTTAGGTGTGTTCAGTTCATTGCATGATATACTATTTTAACTTGTTTGTATATCTTTGCATCCCATTTTCAGAGTTCTCATCAGTAAAATTTGCTTTGCTCTGCTTTGCTTTGCTTTGCTTTTATTAAGATAGCCAGCTGGTCACATATTATTGTCATCGTTAACTAGAAGAAAAATCCTCATTACGTACTACATTGACTTAATTTAGAGGGAACCCGATGGGGACTCGATGGCAGCTTTTCTTTATATTTTACGCTATGGAGGGATTGCATGTGGCTATTGAAGATTTGAAAGAAGCAGACTATATTCGTGGTATCCAGGTTGGTAACATTTCTTTATCCCATTTAATTTATCCAGACGACGTGTTATTCATGAGAGAATGGTCAGAGGAGAATTTAACAAATGTAGGCTTTTTCTTGTGTTCATTTGGCATGGGGTTTGAGAATTAACTTGCAAAAGTCTAAACTTTTCGGCTTTGGGGTTCGGGGTGCTTATATTGAGCACTTTGCACGTGTGGCCCGTTGTGGTAGAGGCATTTCTGTTTACTTATATGGGTATTCCCATTACCAATGGGGTGAAACCCTACTGGTATCGCCATCATGTGACTACATGGGCCCAAAAATGAAGGCTAGAGGTTACAGATTCAAAACTTGCCAAAGGTAAATATCTTGTGATCAGAGACGGATCTAGGAATTCGATTGTACGGGGGCAAAAAAATTTCCGTAACGACTAAATGACAAAAGTATAGCGGCATGATATTAGCTACACAAATTGTTATATTGCGGCAACAAAGCCATGAAATGGCTACACCGAAATAAAGTACGACAAAAGTAATTAAAAAAAATAGCTTATAAGCTTGACGTTATTGGTAGAAAACACATCATGTATAAAACTAAAACAAGTCTTCAATAAATTTAAAAAATTATAAGCTACATAACTTATATGGAGTATATAGTTAATCTTCAATAAACTCATAATGTGTAGATGATAGCAAAATTTATATGCTCTGTTATGTAGAGATATGTTTGTACTGTAGGGTTATTTTTATCATTAGCTAATAACGAGACAAAGTATCCGTGCGTTGCGGCGGTGAGATGGTGGGGGTGATAGGTCATAAAGTATGATAGGTCATAGGAGGTGATAGGTCATAGAGTGTGATAGCCAAATGCCTTAGCCGTTCGGGCTCCGCCCTCGGATTTAAAAATTCGTCGAAAGTATATCGAATGACATCTCTAATGAAAGAGCATGAAATTTTAAGAACACCCATATAATTTATATAATTTATCGATGTACGGTTTTTGAGATAAAAGATTTTAAATGAATTAGAGGAATAAAATGATTTATGGAGAGAGAAAAAAATGAGTGGTTGAGATTTCTTCTAAGGATATTATGAATAAGTGATAGGGGTATTTTGGGTTTTCACTTACTTAAAGTTGAAAAATTGGAGGGAACAAATGCTTTATAATGTAGTAGAGATAGACAGATACATACAGTGTGTGTATATATATATATGTGTGTGTGGGGGTGGGGGGGGGGTGTGTACATGCAAAATAATTGAAAAAGGGGTTAAATATCACTAACCGGATTGTTTGAATGCGACAGGGCATAGGAACTGAAAAAGATGGAATGAGTTTGCATCATCAGACTGCAGAATTAAGAAAGGTAGAAGATGGCGGTTTGGAAGAGGAGCAGAGGAACCATCATGAAAAAAGGATAGGCAAAAGACGCTTAGTTTAATGCATCGTAAAATACTTCAAGCGGGCTTTATTTCTTGGGCTGCATACAAAAAATAATAATAATGAGTAATTGCTTAATATTGTATATTGCTTAAATTATAGAGTACTCTTAATACCTCCTTAACCTCATTTAATACCCTAATGAATGAAGTGCCAAATAACCAACTTTCATTTAACTTTTGTGTATATATATAGATATAGATAGATAGTTAGGCCATAAGATAACGTTGTAAATGATTTTGTCAAATCGCAATCTTTTTTAATGTACTAAAACACAGTTGCTCTAATAATTTATTGATCAATCACAGCTCTTAATTTTCTCAGGTTAACTTTTATTTTAAATTTTGACTTTAATTTATACTCTTTTTTTTTTCATCATAAATATACACTTTTTAACTAATAATTCCAATATAATAAATCAAAAATAATAGTTATATATCCAATAGAATAATAGCTAATACACTAGATTTTAGACCTGTGTCCAACACTGGACACGGACTTTATGATATTATCAATATTAGATCTTCATACATTTAAGTCATAAAAGTTATAATTTTGAAGATATACGGTTTCAAGTGTTATACTTTGCAAGTTGTAGTACAATAATCACAGGTTTGTCAATATCATTATTAGCCGAGACATATTGATGGAATTCTTTGTCGTAGTCATTCCACAAGGCACATGCTACAATAATTTCTCTATTATAAATTTTTTTGAAACCAGTTGTACTCATAATGTGATATTATTATGAAAGATAATTAAGAATTAAAATATAAACATACTTGTGATCCTTTACTTGACATTCAAGTATATGTCTTTGATCATGATGCGAGCCCATAACACGTATAAGTTTATTTTCAGTCACATGTTCTATGATAATTAGATAACAATTAGGATTGTTTTCATATTCTTTGATAACAATTAGGACTCTTTATTTGAGTGACAATTGTAACTGTAAACATTAATACGCAAAACTAATATATAAAAAGGGAGAAAATTTTGTACCTTTTTTTATTGAGAGATAGAATGAATCTTGAATGGAGTTCATATTGATTTGGATTTAGTATCCAAGTAACCATATGTTGTAAATTGTGCTTTGTTCCATGATCGTCCCATGTTCCGTGATTCCTATTATGTTTAGGATAAGGATGTTGTATACCCAAACTCAAAGGAGGACCACAAGCTCGGGGCTCGACGAAAGATAAAGTCTCATCATCTGTTATTGTGTTTGGGATAAGTATCTAGAATTCATATTGTGTTTATATTAAATATTATTAAATATTGGGATAAGTATCTAGAATTCGATGATATAAAAAATGGGTTTTTTGTTGTAATTTATCTTTTGTTGTATATATATATATATAGAAACTGGAAAATGGATTTTTTTAAGATGATGATGATTAATATAAATACATAAAACGATCAAGTTTGGTCCTTTATATTCAGGAAAGTACGAAAATGCCCCTCACGTGACTGGCACGTGGGGTGTTAACGGAGGTGGCTTGACGGTCAATAACTCAAAGGACGAAACGTGAAACTTTCTTCCTATAAAGGACGATCCATGACGTTTTTGAAGCACAAGGACGAAACGTGATTATTTGAGTAAACCGGGGGGACGATTTATGTCTATAACTCTAAATATTAAAATAAATATTAGTATATTATAATTAAAAATAAATATAAATTAAGTATTCAAATTAAAAATAAATATAAATTAAGTATTCAAATTAAAAATAAATATAAATTAAGTATTCAAATTAAAAATAAATATAAATTAAGTATTCAAATTAAAAATAAATATAAATTAAGTATTCAAATTAAAAATAAATATAAATTAAGTATTCAAAGTTTTAAAAAAAATATAAATTAAGTATTCAAATTAAAAATAAATATAAATTAAGTATTCAAATTAAAAATAAATATAAATTAAGTATTCAAATTAAAAATAAATATAAATTAAGTATTCAAATTAAAAATAAATATAAATTAAGTATTCAAATTAAAAATAAATATAAATTAAGTATTCAAATTAAAAATAAATATAAATTAAGTATTCAAATTAAAAATAAATATAAATTAAGTATTCAAATTAAAAATAAATATAAATTAAGTATTCAAATTAAAAATAAATATAAATTAAGTATTCAAATTAAAAATAAATATAAATTAAGTATTCAAATTAAAAATAAATATAAATTAAGTATTCAAATTAAAAATAAATATAAATTAAGTATTCAAATTAAAAATAAATATAAATTAAGTATTCAAATTAAAAATAAATATAAATTAAGTATTCAAATTAAAAATAAATATAAATTAACTATTCAAAGTTTTAAAAAAAATCTACTCAAGTTGATGTTTAAAAATAAATATAAATTAAGTATTCAATTAAAAATAATTTTAATGATTAAATTTTAAAAAATTCTCTCAAGTTGATGGCTAAAAATAAATATAAATTAAGTATTCAGGGCTAAAAAGTGTAAATTATTGATGGAAAACAAAAAAGTGTAAATTAATGAGACTTTTTCTACAAATATTAATATAAATACTAATATATAATAATATATTTGGATAATGATTATTAGATTTTTAATTTATAGTTAAATTAAATGATGACATAAGCGAGAGTCAATTTGATGAAATTAAGCGATTTGATTGATTGATAAGTTATTAGTTCAACTGTTTTATAGTATATATTAAGATTGTTAGACTTAGTTTGTAATTAGTTTAATTTTCATTGTATTTAAGCCCACTTATGGCTTCTTTTGAGGTTAATGAAATTATCATTCTCCAAATTCTCTCTATTTTCTCATGGCATCAGAGCCAATTGTTTGATCCATTTTTTCATTCATTCATTGAATTCACTTCAATTTCAAATACAATCAATTCGACTTCTAAAACAAATTCTATTCTTTCATTATTGTGTTCTAATCTTTTCTTTGACAGCCACCACGATTTCTTCTATTGTGTATTTTATATTTGCCAACTTTTCAAATAATTAAAATTCCTTCGTAGCTGATTGGTGGTTAATTTATCTAAATCCATTGTATTTTTCGATCCAAGCCTTCTTCTATATTCATGCAGTAGTTATTGTTAATTCATTCATTATTTGTTCAACCTTCTTTTTCCTATCTCTCGCCATCTCAGCCGCATTTTTTTTATTATTAGACAAAACCCAATTTCTTTGTGTGAGTCCCTTAATTAACGAGATGGTTAACCAATAGAAAGTGTAAAATACAACAAGTCTAATAATCACTAGATATGGACTAGTATTACTTGTAAATAAAGGTGCAAGATATATAAACAAAGTAATACAAGACTTAAAGCAATAAACAAATAAAGTGGACCATTATGTATGTTTCATGGGTATTTTATTTATTGATGTGTAAATAAAATACAAGGTTGTTGCGGAATCAAGATAACACAATTAAGTGAGTATCCTAACAACCTATGATTACAATATGATCTATGTTTGTCAAATAACTCTTTGAGATCGAGATACTTAAAGTTGTGAAGTATCCCTGTTTAAGATCGAGAGTATTTGGACAAATTCACTTAAATGCAAAAGGAATGCTTAAAAGTATATTTGTTCAAGGAATGACTTAGTATTTATAGGCAACAAATTCACCAGTGAATTTGTGCCGTACAAATATGGTTGGCATACATTTAATGATCCGACAAGAACATTAAATGTATTAGATAAGAATAAGGATAAAGTCACATCAAGTGCACGTGTATCCTATTATCCAACCACCTTAACACACGTATACTTTTGTTAAAGAACAAGTGGATTGTTCTTTGGAAAGTGTGTTAAAGGCTAAAGTCAATCCTCGATATTAGTGTTCAGACTTGCAGGATCTAGAACACTAACAATCCTCCAGTGTGCAGATCTGGTAAGACTTCCAGTGGACTCCGCCATTTGTAAGTCTTCTTCCTTCAGACTTCAGTCTTTGACTTCAGTCAGAATGTCTTCAGTAGAGTAGATCTGGACTGGGGTGAAGTCTTCAGTGAGCTAATCTGGAGAATGCTCCAGATTACCTGTACAAGTAAATGCTCACTAGTCTTCAATTATTTCTGGACAAATCTTCAGAGGGACTCCAGATTCCAAGTCTGGAGTAGGTCTAGTAGAATATGTTTTCTGGTCAGATCTTCAGTGAGCTCCAGTAGTCGGGTCTGGAGCGAGACCAGCAAAACAAGTTTCCTAACAAACCTAAGTAAGGTTCCAGTAGTCCAGTCTGGAGCCAGTCCAGTAAGTCTGGACTAAATCTGGACCTAACAAATTCCCCCTATTTGTTTAGAAATAATGCAAGTATTTTTCAGACTTATAGATATACAAATTTGTATGTCTGGAAAACACTTGGTCGATTTAAGTCTAATCTAAGTTACTGGAAAACACTTTATAGATCATGAGTGTTTTCAGTTTCATCTTTTAAGTTCTAACTTAGACTAAATCTGGTCATTCTACTTGTAAATATAAAAACTTGCAACTATTATTACTTTCATCAAAAAGGAAAATAATTACAACTTTCATAAACAAATAATTACAACAAGTACAATGATAAAAGATTCAGGCCCTTCTTCTTGATGAATGCCCTGGTGCATCTTCAGTGGCCTTCCTCTTTGGAGATGATAATGGAACAGACACTGGTGGTCTCAGACCCAACACAGCTTCCATTTCTTGGATTCTCTTCCAGACTTTCTCAATCCTCTTCATAAAGGCTTTCACATCTGGAGAGAGATCAGTCTTACCTTTGAATGTCAATCCAATCTCCTTTAGTTCAGTCCATCCAAATGCTTGGACTGCAGTATCCTTCCTCTCATCTGTAAAGTTACCCTCTCTGGTCAACTTCACATTAAACCTGGTCATACCTTGATGATGTTCAGCCAGTGTGATTTCAGCATTTATTATTCTTCTTGCATTGGCCCTGAACGTCATCATTTCTTCATATTTAGCCCTTTGCTTTGCCAACTGGACCATCTCTTCAGTATCCCTGGATACACCACTCTGATGTCCTTCAGTGGACTGGTGTTCTTGTCTATTGATCTTCAGAGTTGTATCCAGAGGAATAAAGGTGCTCAGATCACCATCTTTGATAGCTTTCAGTTGCTTGGCAGTTAACTTGGGTAGACCAGTTATCCTCTTTCTGTATTCCAATTCCAGAGCACCAGCATTTTTCTGATCTTTTTCTGGAGGCTTACCAGCTCCTCCTTTCTCTGTCTGATCAACTCTGGAATGGTTACACCATAAATTAACGAGTCATATACCTGCTCTTCTTCAGCATAAAACGAGCGTATATGGACATCGTCCAGTGCATCAAGACATTGTTGAACTCTGGGATCCTCCTTCATCCTTTTGAAAACTTCAATGTTTACGCCTAACCTGCCAGCGTTATAGGAGTCCAGAGTACCCATTGTAGCCATATCCCTATGATGGGCCAGCAGTTCATTTCTTTGATTATCTTTGAAGATTTCTATCATGATACACTGTTGTTGTAACTTCCTGGAAGTCTCATTGTCAACATCTTCAACAACTTGTTCTTGTTCTTCACCAGACACCATTTTTTCTTTTCCTTTCACAGCCTTCAGTGTAGTAGGGATGTCTAGGAAGCTTTCGAACTGGGGCTCACTGGCTTCAGTACCAGTAGCTTCTTGTGTTCTTTCAACCATACGTGCACTGGCATCAGTACCAGTCACTTGTCTCTGTTGCACGACGCTTTCAGTAGCGACTGCTCTGGCAACTTCTCTCTTTCTCCTTATTAACCCTTCTTGTTCACCAGTAGATGGAACTGAACGTTTTCCCCCCTTGGAATGATCTCTAGTCCTTGACTTCAGATCATTCCACAACTCTTCCATCATATGTCTATCAAGCGAACCAAAGGTTCTTCCTTGTTCTGGTAATGAAGCAGTCATACCAGTTTTGAGTGCCTGGACTTCCCTTTTAATACTTTCAATTGATTCTGGCAAGTCCTTGGGCAGCTCAACTTCAACCATCTTTACAACTTCTGGCAACATAACCTCCTGAAATGATCTAAGGAGTGATCCAGATATTTCATCAGATATCTCTTTCAGCATATCACCCTTGAATTTTCTGACAACTTCATCACTGAGGGTGTTGACCAGATCAGTCTGGTCAAATGTAGGCCTGCTTTCCAGAGCACCAACTCTTGTAACAATCTTCTCAACCTCATCTTTAAGACCTGCCAGTGGTTGTACAACCTTATTCTCCACTGCAGTCTCAACAGAGTTCAGAATCTTTCCTTCCAACCCTTGTACTGCCACCCTTAAATTTTGAGAATTAACATTCGTGGCCAGTACCAGTTCATCCAACTTATCAAACACCATCTTTTCATTCCCAGCAAAAAGGTTCATTTCTGACGCTATATTATTTGACAACATTGATTTGAAGTCAGAAATAACCTGGGAAGATGACTGGAGTGATCTCTCCAGGTCCGTCACCCTACTAAGAAGGCCTTGGACCTCGGTGGAAGAAGAAGTGGAGAGACCACTGGGTTGTTCCAGGTGAGAAGTCACTCTGGTCATCAATGGTACTTGTGCCCAGTCCTCTTCAGTTTCAACATGTGAGACTGGCACACTTTGTTCGGTTTGGTGTACTGGTGATGATTGAGTTTGTGTTGGTGTGAAGTATGGGGTTGATTGAGGAATTGATGGTGGTGGTGGTGGTGGTGGCATTGAAGGTTCTGGTGGTGGCATATCTGGTGTAGGAAGTGGTATTTCTGGTTGAGGTGTTTCGGTTTCTGGTGGAGGAGGTGGCATTTCTGGTGAAGTTTCAAACTGTACATCTTCGCCCAAAAAATCCATATTAATATCCAAATTCTGACCTCCAGAAATAGGAGAGTCAGCCTCGTCCCAAAAAGAAGCACCAGCAACATCTATCAGTTCACCAGCTTCCACATTTAAGTCCAGTGGAGCCTCTTGCTCACCAGAAGCTTGTTCTTCAGTCTGAACAACTTCAACATCCTCTTCTCGTACAACAGCCTGGACTTCAGTGTCCACTCTCTGTTCAGATTATACAGAAGGATCAATATTTTCCTCTTCAAAGATGGGAGACCCATCAATATTCATAATATCACCAGGATGGGTTGATGGGTTTACCTGGACTCCACCTCTCATTAGACGCCTATGTGATCTTGGTCGTCTGGAGAGCTCAACTGTTTCTGGTTGCACACTTTCCACTGGAGCCACTTGCCTTATAGGTTGTATCATTTCAACAATCTGAACATCTTCACTACCAGTAGGTACATCAACAACTTGTACCCTTACTGGTGCCACATTCTCTTCAATTCTTTGAAGTGTCAGCATTGCTGGAGGAATATCTACCTCTCCATCTCTGGACCTTAAATTTGCCAGGTCTCTCATATACTCACTCATTGAAAAATGAGTAGTTTCAAAGTCATACCCCTCTCCAAGGGCATTTTTGAATATAAGAGAAAGAAAGCGAATATATGGCACGAATGGCTTTCTCCCCTTTGCCTTTATACGTTCCACCAGATCATCAAAGAATATCTGGGCGAAATCAACCCTTAGCCCAAACCATAAGCAATAGGCAATCTGGAGGTGTGTTTGATTAATATGAATGAAATTGAATGAATATTTAAGGTTTATGAAGAATTTAATGAATTTGAAGTTTAAATGCGAGTATTATGATTGGAAAATGAATGAAGAATTGAATGAATTTTAAGGTTTATGAAGAATTTAATGAATTTGAAGTTTAAATGCGAGTATTATGATTGGAAAATGAATGAAGAATTGAATGAAGGAATTTGAAGATTTGGGAGTAAATGTTCGAAGTAAATGAAATTGAATGAATTTTAAGGTTTATGAAGAATTTAATGAATTTGAAGTTTAAATGCGAGTATTATGATTGGAAAATGAATGAAGAATTGAATGAATTTTAAGGTTTATGAAGAATTTAATGAATTTGAAGTTTAAATGCGAGTATTATGATTGGAAAATGAATGAAGAATTGAATGAATTTTAAGGTTTATGAAGAATTTAATGAATTTGAAGTTTAAATGCGAGTATTATGATTGGAAAATGAATGAAGAATTGAATGAATTTTAAGGTTTATGAAGAATTTAATGAATTTGAAGTTTAAATGCGAGTATTATGATTGGAAAATGAATGAAGAATTGAATGAATATTTAAGGTTTATGAAGAATTTAATGAATTTGAAGTTTAAATGCGAGTATTATGATTGGAAAATGAATGAAGAATTTAATGAATTTGAAGTTTAAATGCGAGTATTATGATTGGAAAATGAATGAAGAATTGAATGAAGGAATTTGAAGATTTGGGAGTAAATGTTCGAAGTAAATGAAATTGAATGAATTTTAAGGTTTATGAAGAATTTAATGAATTTGAAGTTTAAATGCGAGTATTATGATTGGAAAATGAATGAAGAATTGAATGAATTTGAAGTTAATATGGAGTATTATGATTGGAAAATTTATGAAGAATTTAATGAATTTGAAGTTTAAATGCGAGTATTATGATTGGAAAATGAATGAAGAATTGAATGAAGGAATTTGAAGATTTGGGAGTAAATGTTCGAAGTAAATGAAATTGAATGAATTTTAAGGTTTATGAAGAATTTAATGAATTTGAAGTTTAAATGCGAGTATTATGATTGGAAAATGAATGAAGAATTGAATGAATTTTAAGGTTTATGAAGAATTTAATGAATTTGAAGTTTAAATGCGAGTATTATGATTGGAAAATGAATGAAGAATTGAATGAAGGAATTTGAAGATTTGGGAGTAAATGTTCGAAGTAAATGAAATTGAATGAATTTTAAGGTTTATGAAGAATTTAATGAATTTGAAGTTTAAATGCGAGTATTATGATTGGAAAATGAATGAAGAATTGAATGAATTTTAAGGTTTATGAAGAATTTAATGAATTTGAAGTTTAAATGCGAGTATTATGATTGGAAAATGAATGAAGAATTGAATGAATTTTAAGGTTTATGAAGAATTTAATGAATTTGAAGTTTAAATGCGAGTATTATGATTGGAAAATGAATGAAGAATTGAATGAAGGAATTTGAAGATTTGGGAGTAAATGTTCGAAGTAAATGAAATTGAATGAATTTTAAGGTTTATGAAGAATTTAATGAATTTGAAGTTTAAATGCGAGTATTATGATTGGAAAATGAATGAAGAATTGAATGAAGGAATTTGAAGATTTGGGAGTAAATGTTCGAAGTAAATGAAATTGAATGAATATTTAAGGTTTATGAAGAATTTAATGAATTTGAAGTTTAAATGCGAGTATTATGATTGGAAAATGAATGAAGAATTGAATGAATTTTAAGGTTTATGAAGAATTTAATGAATTTGAAGTTTAAATGCGAGTATTATGATTGGAAAATGAATGAAGAATTGAATGAAGAATTGAATGAAGGAATTTGAAGATTTGGGAGTAAATGTTCGAAGTAAATGAAATTGAAAGTGAAAGTGGGTATATATAGGAGAGATAATGTGGATTTCAAACGTTCAATTTGAATTTATCAAATAACATTTTTGATCGTGTTTTGAGATCCGCATTTAATTGTATCACATCACCCATAAATGGTTGATGGTTCACCGCCCACAAAAACAAGCAAATTTGTACTTTTTGTGTTCCCAAAGTAAAAAGACCATCATTGTTTTGAACAACTTACATGCCACGTAGGATTTATAAGATAAATATCTTTGAAAAAGTTTGCTTACGTGGCACATACAAAGATCAAGTATTTTGAAAATATTATGACATATTTCAGTGCATCTGGAGGTTGACAGGACCGTCCAGTATCACTGGTGGATTAGTCCAGTGAACATGTACTGATGGTACACTGGAGGGACACTCCAGTAAAGTACCAGTGAACAACCAATTTTGAAAGACTGGAAACCTTAAACTTGCACGTCAACTAATACAGACAAATGAGAGGGACACATTTACAAGAAGACATAAGTCAACTCAAACACGCACTTCAACCTGTCCAGTTACCAGTGAGAGGGACATATTTACAAAGCACCAGTAATATTTTCTGAAGAATTTGTCCAGTGAGAAAATTAATTCCCCCTGAACTTAAACATTTTTAAGAGAAAATATTTTTCAAGTCTTCCCTGGAATGTTGATCCAGAAATAAATTTTTGAATCTTTAAATCAAAGATCCTTAGTAGTACACAATGGCGTTCAATACCAAGGTTCCAGATTTAAGGTTTATGAAGAATTTAATGAATTTGAAGTTTAAATGCGAGTATTATGATTGGAAAATGAATGAAGAATTGAATGAAGGAATTTGAAGATTTGGGAGTAAATGTTCGAAGTAAATGAAATTGAAAGTGAAAGTGGGTATATATAGGAGAGATAATGTGGATTTCAAACGTTCAATTTGAATTTATCAAATAACATTTTTGATCGTGTTTTGAGATCCGCATTTAATTGTATCACATCACCCATAAATGGTTGATGGTTCACCGCCCACAAAAACAAGCAAATTTGTACTTTTTGTGTTCCCAAAGTAAAAAGACCATCATTGTTTTGAACAACTTACATGCCACGTAGGATTTATAAGATAAATATCTTTGAAAAAGTTTGCTTACGTGGCACATACAAAGATCAAGTATTTTGAAAATATTATGACATTATTTAGTGCATCTGGAGGTTGACAGGACCGTCCAGTATCACTGGTGGATTAGTCCAGTGAACATGTACTGATGGTACACTGGAGGGACACTCCAGTAAAGTACCAGTGAACAACCAATTTTGAAAGACTGGAAACCTTAAACTTGCACGTCAACTAATACAGACAAATGAGAGGGACACATTTACAAGAAGACATAAGTCAACTCAAACACGCACTTCAACCTGTCCAGTTACCAGTGAGAGGGACATATTTACAAAGCACCAGTAATATTTTCTGAAGAATTTGTCCAGTGAGAAAATTAATTCCCCCTGAACTTAAACATTTTTAAGAGAAAATATTTTTCAAGTCTTCCCTGGAATGTTGATCCAGAAATAAATTTTTGAATCTTTAAATCAAAGATCCTTAGTAGTACACAATGGCGTTCAATACCAAGGTTCCAGATTTAAGGGTTTAACATTCCCAACTCACCAACAAGATATTCAAAAGTTTTTACATCCAGTGGTTTAGTAAAAATGTCAGCGAGTTGTTTGTCAGTGGGAATAAAATGGAGTTCAATGTTGTTTTTCATAATATGATCGCGAATGAAATGGTACCTTAGATCAATGTGTTTGGTTCTGGAGTGCATGACTGGATTGTTGGAGATAGCGATGGCACTGGTATTATCACAAAAGATAGGAGTTTTTGAATATTTAATACCATAATCAAGCAACTGGTTCTTCATCCAGAGTATCTGAGCACAACAACTGGCTGCAGACACGTATTCAGCTTCAGCAGTGGATAATGAAACTGAAGTTTGCTTCTTACTGGTCCAGCTGACCAGTTTGCCACCTAGGAAATGACATCCACCAGTTGTGGATTTCCTATCTATCTTGCAACCTGCATGATCTGAATCTGAATAACCCATTAGATCCATTCCAGAGCCTTTGGGGTACCAAAGACCTAGACTGGGAGCACCTTTAAGGTACTTCAGTATGCGCTTTACAGCGAGCATATGAGATTCCTTTGGATTAGACTGATATCTGGCACATAAACATGTTGAAAACATAATATCTGGTCTACTGGCCGTTAAATACATCAGTGAACCAACCATGCCTCTAAAGACAGTGGTGTTCACTGGTTTGCCATCTGGATCCGAGTCCAGTGTCAGTGGTGCAGAAATTGGAGTTGGTTTAGATGGTGAAGAATTCATATCGAATTTCTTTAAAAGATCTCTAACATATTTTTCCTGATTAATAAAAATTCCATCTTTGTTTTGTTTAATCTGGAGTCCAAGAAAATATGTTAATTCACCCATCAAACTCATTTCATATTCAGTGGACATGATTTTAGAAAATTTCTGGCACATGTTTTCATCAGTAGACCCAAAAATTATATCATCAACATAAATTTGTACCATTAACAGATTACCTTTCTCATGAAGAATGAACAAGGTATTGTCAATTGCACCTCGTTTAAAACCATTTTTCAACAAATGTTTAGTCAGAGTATCATACCAGGCACGTGGGGCTTGTCTGAGGCCATATAGCGCTTTGTCCAGACGATATACCCAATGTGGATGCTTGTCATCAACGAAACCTGGAGGTTGTCTGACGTAAACTTCTTCTTCAAGCTTCCCATTCAAGAAAGCACTCTTTACGTCCATCTGGTAGACCTTGAACTGGTGATTAGCAGCGAATGCTAAGAAAATTCTGATCGCTTCAAGTCTAGCCACTGGAGCAAAAGATTCATCAAAGTCGACATCTGACTGGCAGTAGCCTTGTGCTACCAGTCTGGCCTTGTTTCTTATTACGTGGCCATCTTCATCTACTTTGTTTCTGAAGACCCATCTTGTTCCAATTGGTTCTTTCTTTCCAACTGGGAAAGGAACCAGATACCATACTTTGTTCCTTTCAAACTGGTGAAGCTCTTCTTGCATAGCAGTCACCCAGTTTGGATCTTCCAGAGCCTTTGGGGTACCAAAGACCTAGACTGGGAGCACCTTTAAGGTACTTCAGTATGCGCTTTACAGCGAGCATATGAGATTCCTTTGGATTAGACTGATATCTGGCACATAAACATGTTGAAAACATAATATCTGGTCTACTGGCCGTTAAATACATCAGTGAACCAACCATGCCTCTAAAGACAGTGGTGTTCACTGGTTTGCCATCTGGATCCGAGTCCAGTGTCAGTGGTGCAGAAATTGGAGTTGGTTTAGATGGTGAAGAATTCATATCGAATTTCTTTAAAAGATCTCTAACATATTTTTCCTGATTAATAAAAATTCCATCTTTGTTTTGTTTAATCTGGAGTCCAAGAAAATATGTTAATTCACCCATCAAACTCATTTCATATTCAGTGGACATGATTTTAGAAAATTTCTGGCACATGTTTTCATCAGTAGACCCAAAAATTATATCATCAACATAAATTTGTACCATTAACAGATTACCTTTCTCATGAAGAATGAACAAGGTATTGTCAATTGCACCTCGTTTAAAACCATTTTTCAACAAATGTTTAGTCAGAGTATCATACCAGGCACGTGGGGCTTGTCTGAGGCCATATAGCGCTTTGTCCAGACGATATACCCAATGTGGATGCTTGTCATCAACGAAACCTGGAGGTTGTCTGACGTAAACTTCTTCTTCAAGCTTCCCATTCAAGAAAGCACTCTTTACGTCCATCTGGTAGACCTTGAACTGGTGATTAGCAGCGAATGCTAAGAAAATTCTGATCGCTTCAAGTCTAGCCACTGGAGCAAAAGATTCATCAAAGTCGACATCTGACTGGCAGTAGCCTTGTGCTACCAGTCTGGCCTTGTTTCTTATTACGTGGCCATCTTCATCTACTTTGTTTCTGAAGACCCATCTTGTTCCAATTGGTTCTTTCTTTCCAACTGGGAAAGGAACCAGATACCATACTTTGTTCCTTTCAAACTGGTGAAGCTCTTCTTGCATAGCAGTCACCCAGTTTGGATCTTCCAGAGCCTCGTCAATCTTCTTAGGTTCTATCAAAGATAGAAAACTGACGTATAAGCATTGATTACTGGAGGCTCTTCTGGTCTGAACACCACGACTGGAGTCACCTAAGATCTGATCAATAGGGTGAGCTTTTGTCCATCTGGAGTACTGACCAGGATTGTTACTGACAACAATATCAGTGCAAGAATTCAGTTGAGTCTCCTCTGGAGTTGATTCTGGAGGAGGGTCTTGCCAAATTACTTCAGTATCTTCATCTGAGTCATTTAAATCACGATTTGCATCATGAAATTCTTCATTTGAAGACATTTCTGGTAAATTCTCAACTGACACTGATACTGGGGGAGTAGTACGCACATCTGAACCAATATTAATTTCAGAGGGTAGTTTGAAAATAATAGAGGGATAGAATGGAGTACTACTGGAGAGTTTCTTTTTCTGAACAGGTTCCAGATCAGGATGACTGGAAACTGTGTCTGGTGAATCTTCAAATTTGTCGTTTATAGGATCAGATTCACAAAAGACAATTGGTGTTACTGGGGGAGTAGTACGCACATCTGAACCAATATTAATTTCAGAGGGTAGTTTGAAAATAATAGAGGGATAGAATGGAGTACTACTGGAGAGTTTCTTTTTCTGAACAGGTTCCAGATCAGGATGACTGGAAACTGTGTCTGGTGAATCTTCAAATTTGTCGTTTATAGGATCAGATTCACAAAAGACAATTGGTGTTACTGGGGGAGTGTCAGGGACTGGCTTCTTGTTGATTGAGGCATTTGATTCATCAAATGTTACATGAATTGACTCATGGACCTTCTCCAGTCTCTTGTTATAGACTCTGAAGGCCTTGCGAATGGCTGAATAGCCTAAGAAATACCCTTCATCAGCTTTGGCATCAAATTTGCCTAGCTGACTGGAGTCGTTCAGGATGTAAACTGGACATCCAAAAACGTGAAAATAACCAATGTTTGGTTTTCTATTTCTTAAGACTTCATAGGCTGTCTTTTTGTGTCTTTTAATGTACACTGATCGATTCTGGGTGTGGCAAGCAGTTGCAATTGCTTCCGCCCAGAAACTGGTAGACAGTCCAGATTCAGCAAGCATACTCCTGGCAGCTTCTATCAGCGTTCGATTTTCCTTTCCACAACTCCATTTTGCTCTGGAGAGCGGGCTGAAGAGAAGTTCTGGGAGATGCCAGTGTCAGTACAGAATGACTCCAGAGTTGCATTCTGGAATTCTGTTCCATTGTCACTTCTTAACTGACACACTTTTCGACTGTACTTGAGCTCAATTTGCTTGATAAGACTGATGATTTCAGCAGCAGCTTCACTTTTGGACCTCAGAAAGATCACCCAACAATATCTGGAGAACTCATCTATGATCACCAGGGTGTATCTTTTACCAGCACGAGTCTGAACGTTCACTGGACCAAAAAGATCCATATGAAGCATGTGAAGAGGTTCAGTAATGCTGAAATTCTGTCTGGTCTTGAAACTGGTACGCTTTTGCTTACCCATCTCACATCCTGGACATGGTCTTTCCTTTTTGAAGGAGACTGAAGGTATCCCATCTGCAAGTTGTTTTCTGGACAACTTGTTAATGTTTTTGAAGTTTAAATGGGATAACCTTTATGCCATAACCAGTTTGTGTCTTCATCAGCTTGAGTATAGAAACACTGCTCTGAAGGAGAGCTTTCCATATCCATCACGTACACATTCCCTTTTCTGGGAGCAATCAACACTACCTTCCAGTCCTTGTTGAATACGATGCCCTGAGCAACATTGAATAAGACTTGATAGCCATCGTCACACAGTTGACTTACACTGATCAAGTTATATTTCAAACCATTCACAAATGCAACTCGTCTGAACTTGACTTGTCCATTGTTCAGAACACCATATCCCTCAGTCTTCCTACAACCATCATTTCCAAACGTGATGGAGGGTCCATCAGAAATGGTGAACTCCTCCAGTAGGGTCTTACATCCGGTCATCGTCCTGCCAGCTGCACTGTCAAGATACCAGATAAGCTTCTTTCGATCGCCCTACACATACACCAGATATTGATCAGTTAGATTGGGAACCCATCGACTGATGGGTTCACTGGACCCTCCCTTATAGGTCCCTGGGGCAATCTGGTCTAGTTCACTATGTTCAGTAGTGGTCTTAGAAGAGAAGACCACTGGGGTTGATGGTTTAAAACCTTTTCATTTTTCTCAACTGGAGAAATAAATTTGTCTTTCTTTGAAAAAGGTTTTGTATTTTGTCTAGGGCCAGATGAAGTACCCTCAAGAAAGTTTAATCTTGCATTAAAACTTTGTGATTGACGAGTCAGAATTTGAATCTGGCTCTCTATCCTGGACAAAATATTTTCTTCAGATGATACCTTAGCCTTTCCAGTCAAAGGTTTTGGTAAGGAATTGGTCTGAGGTAAAGGTCTATTCTGCTTCACCTTTTTAACTGGAGCAGTCATCTGGACAGCTCCAGTCTTAACCTCTGGGGATTGAACTGGGTCTAAATTGGTCTTGGGTGTTTCAGGCATATCATAAACAGTTGTGGGCCTTAACACCTCTGGTAATCGATCGATTACTGGTATTAATGATGCAACATTAGTATTTCCATCTAAATATGCACGTTTTTGAGCAGGAAATTGTTTAACTGAAGCATCATATGGCTTTTAGTTTCTAGCCATGACTTTATTACCAGTTTTTCTTTCTCTAAAATGATCTCAAGATCTTGCTTTTCTTGAATCAATTGTTCAGTTACCAGAACCTGGGCTTGAAATGCCAGTTCAATGTCTTGAAGCTCTTTTAATTTTGATTTTAAAGCATTTATTTCAGAAGAATCTGTTTCTAGACCATTTACACAATCAGATCTAACAGTTTCTACAAAAATTAAATCAGAATTTAAAGCTTCAGCAATGTCCAATTTTAGTTCTTGGTCAGTTGCATTATCATAATCACTAACCTTTTTAATAACAATGTCCACCCATCGTCCAGATGTGACATCTTCCTTCACCAGGTGCTCATCAACTTCCAGAGCCATGTAACAGCAATCTCTTTCTTCTTCTTCATCAACAGATGAGTCATCAGAAGGAACCCACTTCTCTTCAGTTGTAGCAATCATGCACTTATTATTTGTTTCCATTTGTTGTGCCATGAGAGCAATTTGGGCCTTAAGCTTTTTATATTTCAATTTATAGCTATCATCAGGCTTATTATAAGAAGAGAATGGACCAGGCTTGGATGCAAACTGGTTGGACCTGCACTCTTTCATGAAATGACCCTTTTTGCCACACTTAAAGCATGTCAAATTGGTCTTGTCAGTGGAAGAACTGGATGCAAATTGTCCAGATGGCTTATTTGCTCTTGCTTTGAAACGGTTAAACGTTTTAGCAATCATTGCAATAAGGTCATCATCTTCAGTTTCATCACAACAGTCTGGAGAGATTTGACTGGACTCTCCAGAATCCATAAGTTCAGACACCATCTTCTTCATAGAAAATACATTCTCAGAAGATATCAGTGCTGTACTTGGTGGTTCAGAATAACTAACCACTTTAGGAGTACTGGAGGCATGGTTAAAAGCATCTTGTTCTGCAACCACTCTCTGAGCTTGATTTTCTTCAGTGTACCTGAAGGCTCCATATAGAGTTGAGAGAGTGTGTGTGTGCAGAGTTTTACCTTGTCGTAAAACAAGTATCATGTGAGACCATTTGGTGGGTAGAATGTCACAAAATTTCTCCAGAAGTATATCCTTGTCCTTTTCAACCCCAAGACCTCTCAATTGGTTTATGATACTCATAAATCTGGTGTAAGTACCAGTGAGAGACTCGTTAGGTTGAGCAAAAATGACTCATACCTCTTGTTTAAGGAGACCTTTCTGGTGACAATGGTGTCATCTCCTCCTTCATGTTGGTTAAGAAGCTCATCCCACATGGTTTTGGCACTAGGAAAAAGAACTAGTGTGGGAATGAGGGTTTCTGGAACGGCCCCGAGGATCATGTTTTTAAGGAGGGTGTCAAGATTCACCAATCTCCTCTCCTCTTCTGACCAATGTTCCTCCCTCTTTTCCCTTCCCCTTCTAGATCCAGAAGGATCAAGAAGTGGATTGAGAGGTGATGTAGGTACATATGGACCTTCGTTTAAGATCTTCATCATGTTCCTCTCAATACCAGTGACATGCAAAACCATCCTAGCTTTCCACGTACCAAATTCATCACTGTTCCCACTGAATTTAGGAACAGGATTATTCGAGTAGTGCACATGCACGTGTGGAGAAGCAGGAGTAGGAGGAGGAGGTGGAGGATTAGTGTTATTAACGTTTTGTGGTTCATTTTGATCATGAATATTTACATTAGGATCGGGACCAAGACTAAAACCTTGTTTATTTTCTTGGTTAGCCATCAAGAACAGATCTAGGCAATGATTAGCCTTCTGCTCTGATACCAAATGTGAGTCCCTTAATTAACGAGATGGTTAACCAATAGAAAGTGTAAAATACAACAAGTCTAATAATCACTAGATATGGACTAGTATTACTTGTAAATAAAGGTGCAAGATATATAAACAAAGTAATACAAGACTTAAAGCAATAAACAAATAAAGTGGACCATTATGTATGTTTCATGGGTATTTTATTTATTGATGTGTAAATAAAATACAAGGTTGTTGCGGAATCAAGATAACACAATTAAGTGAGTATCCTAACAACCTATGATTACAAATGATCTATGTTTGTCAAATAACTCTTTGGGATCGAGATACTTAAAGTTGTGAAGTATCCCTGTTTAAGATCGAGAGTATTTGGACAAATTCACTTAAATGCAAAAGGAATGCTTAAAAGTAAATTTGTTCAAGGAATGACTTAGTATTTATAGGCAACAAATTCACCAGTGAATTTGTGCCGTACAAATATGGTTGGCATACATTTAATGATCCGACAAGAACATTAAATGTATTGGATAAGAATAAGGATAAAGTCACATCAAGTGCACGTGTATCCTATTATCCAACCACCTTAACACACGTATACTTTTGTTAAAGAACAAGTGGATTGTTCTTTGGAAAGTGTGTTAAAGGCTAAGTCAATCCTCGATATTAGTGTTCAGACTTGCAGGATCTAGAACACTAACAATCCTCCAGTGTGCAGATCTGGTAAGACTTCCAGTGGACTCCGCCATTTGTAAGTCTTCTTCCTTCAGACTTCAGTCTTTGACTTCAGTCAGAATGTCTTCAGTAGAGTAGATCTGGACTGGGGTGAAGTCTTCAGTGAGCTAATCTAGAGAATGCTCCAGATTACCTGTACAAGTAAATGCTCACTAGTCTTCAATTATTTCTGGACAAATCTTCAGAGGGACTCCAGATTCCAAGTCTGGAGTAGGTCTAGTAGAATATGTTTTCTGGTCAGATCTTCAGTGAGCTCCAGTAGTCGGGTCTGGAGCGAGACCAGCAAAACAAGTTTCCTAACAAACCTAAGTAAGGTTCCAGTAGTCCAGTCTGGAGCCAGTCCAGTAAGTCTGGACTAAATCTGACCTAAAACATTTGCCTTAATTCCTTTGAAGTTGATTTCTGTTAACTTATCCCATTGAAGTTAAAGCTTTGAGGTTAATCTAATCTATCGAAGTTATTTTAAGCCTTTGAGCTTAAAGATTTCTCTTTGAAGTTAAGTTCCTTTGATGTTAAACTTAAGTTCCTTTGATGTTAAACTTAACTGATTTATAAGCATCGACCTCCTTGAACTTAATTTCCTTCCGAACTTAATTGCATTGAAGTTAATTTCTCATTGGAGTTTTCTCATTGAAGTCAAAAATTCGTTCAGTATGTCAGGTAATGCACAATGGCTTCATAGTTGGTACAAAGTTCTCATTAATAATGAAGGGGTTGTATTTGGCATAGCTCCCAATGGGAAGAAATCAAAATTTTTCTGTACAAATTGTCGTATTTGGGGTCACTGCATTGAAAGATGTTTCAAAGTTCAACCCAATAATCATGAAAAGAAAGATACACCATGTGTTTCTGCACCTGCAGTTGATACACCACCCGCTGCCACTGGAATAGTTTCTCCTGCTGCTCCGGTATTTACTCAAGAGCAGATGCGTCTATTAATTGCTATGATGTCACAGCATAATTTGACTCCTAGGACTGGCATAGGAGTAGATTTGTCTGCTGCTTATCTAGCTGGTAAACGATTCTCTTTTGTTTCATCTTGTTTTGAAAAGAGTTGGGTTGTTGATAGTGGTGCTACTGATCACATGACACCAGATCTTCACATGTTTCTTGAATACACAGTTCTTGTTGAACCATGTTACATTGAAATGCCAAATGGTCAAAAGGCAAGAGTTCATCACATTGGTTCTGTTCGTCTAAATGAACATGTCATTCTAAAAAATGTGTTTCATGTTCCATACTTTCAATTCAACCTTCTGTCTGTGTACAAAGTCTTACATCAGTATAATGCTTCCATCACCTTTACTACTGCTTGTTGTGTTCTTAACATTCCTACGATGCAACAACCTCTTGTTCTTGGGAACGTTCAGAATGGGTTATACTTTGTAGCACCTTCTGACAAGGTCACCTCCACTTCGCTTTCTCTTACTGCTTTCAACACCAAGTGTTCAGCTCAACTTTGGCATTATCGTCTCGGGCATTTGCCTTTTGATCGAATCAAATGTATTGATTCTTTGCATTGCTCTTCTTCTGTGACTTCAGATATTTGTACTACTTGCCCGAAAGCACGAATGAACAGACTTTCATTCCCTTCTAGTTCTATCAAAACATCTGCCATATTCGAATTAATTCATGTTGACATATGGGGTCCTTATTCTAGACCTACTCATAATGGTTTTAGGTATTTCCTAACCATCGTTGATGATTTTTCTCGCTCCACCTGGACTCATATGCTTGCCACTAAGTGTGCTGCTTTTCAAACTCTTGTTGGTGTCATTGCTTATATTGAGAACCATTTTAAGACAACCGTTAAAATCATTCGAACAGACAATGGAATTGAATTCAAAGATACGAAAGCAAATGAATTCTATTCAAAGAAGGGAATTGTACATCAAACTTCATGTAATGCCACACCACAACAGAATGGTGTAGTTGAGCATAAACACAAACACCTTCTTGAAACTGCACGAGCTCTTTTCTTCCAGGCCAACCTGCCAATTTCATATTGGGGAGATTGCATTCTGACTGCTTCATATTTAATTAACCGTTTTCCTTTGTCAGTTCTAAACAACAAGACACCCTATGAGATGTTAACAAACGAAGTGCCTTCCTATGAGCACATTCGATCTTTCGGTTGCCTTTGCTATGTTTCCACCCTTCAACATGCCAGGCTTAAATCTGAGTCTCGTTCTATCCAATGTGTTTTCTTGGGATATCTATTCGGTAAGAAAGCCTACAAGTGTCTTAACCTTCAAACTCGTCAAATCATGTATAGCCGTGATGTTGTTTTCCATGAACAACACTTTCCTTTTCACTATTTGCCAAAGCATCCCGATACAATCGTATTTCCATTACCACTTGAGGACCCTTCTCACAATTTTGTCCCTAAAATCACTACCCCTATTGTACCTTCTGATTCAGTTTCACCACAAATTCCTGATAATACCCCTTTACAAGATGAACTTTCTGTACTTGTTTTTTCAGATAATCCTACTGGAAATACATCAGATTCCATAAATGCTTCCGCACCTGTTACTTCTGCACAGATCCTGTTCGTCGCTCTGAGCGAATTCCAAAGCAACTTACTCATCTGAAAGATTTTATAGTTCCTAAATCTACAACTCCTAAACACTGGTGTAATCTAGTTTCTTTTTCCAGTTTGCCAGTTTCACATCAAGCCTTTTCAATTCATGCTAGCACTTTCACTGAACCTAGATCTTATAATGAGGCTTCCAAAAATCCTGATTGGGTACAAGCAATGAATAAAGAAATTGATGCTCTTCAAGCTAATGGCACTTGGGAAGTGTGTGATCTTCCTCCTGGTAAGAAAGCACTGGGTAATCGTTGGGTTTACAAGGTTAAGCTCAAATCTGATGGTTCACTGGAACGTTTCAACGGCAGATTGGTTGTTCAGGGTAATCATCAACGCGAGGGCGTTGATTATTTTGACACTTTTTCTCCCGTTGTCAAAATGGCAACTGTTCGTAGTATTCTTGCTATTGCTGCTTCTAAGCATTGGTAAATACATCAGATGGATGTCAACAATGCTTTTCTTCATGGTGATCTTTCTAAAGAGGTTTATATGAAGATGCCTCTTGGTATTCCTAATCCTGAAAACAAGGTTTGTCTACTTCGAAAATCTCTTTATGGTCTCAAACAAGCAAGTCGACAGTGGTTTCAGAAACTTTCCACTGCACTTCAAGATCAAGGTTTCACACAGTCCAAGAATGATTATAGTCTTTTTCTCAAGACTATTGATAGTGAAATGACTATTGTCGCAGTTTATGTTGATGACATTTTGGTTACTGGTTCAGATTCAACTTCTGTTTCTCAACTCAAGGCTTTTCTACATCAGCAGTTCACCATTAAAGACTTGGGTTTTCTCAATTATTTTTTAGGGTTGGAGGTTCATTATCCTGACAATGGGATCATTCTGACTCAAAGGAAGTTTACTCAAGAATTGCTCGCTGAAACAGGTTTCTTGGATGCTAAACCTGTTGTTACTCCTCTTCCTCAAAATATGAAGTTTTCAGATCCTTGTAGCCCTTATCTGAAAGACCAGTCTACTTATGATCATTGATAGGCAAGCTTAATTTTTTGACTCACACACGTCCGGACTTGGCTTTCGCGGTTCAGACTTTAAGTCAATTCATGCAAAATCCACAACAAATTCACCTGGACGGTGTTTATCATTTGTTAAGATACTTAAAGGGCACCAGCGGTCAAGGTATTTTACTCAACGGTTCAACGAACCTGAGTCTTCATGCTTACTCAGATTCTGATTGGGCAGCATGCCCTATTTCTCGTCGTTCCGTCACAGGCTATGTTATTCTATTCGGAGGTTCTCCAATCAGTTGGAAGTCCAAAAAGCAGTCTACCATTTCTCGTTCTTCTTCAGAGGCTGAATATCGTGCCATGGCCAATGTTGCTGCTGAAATTACATGACTGGTTCGTTTATTGGAAGAGTTGGGTGTCACCAATTAAAACCAGTCACTCTTCATTGTGATAACCAGTCTGCTATTCACATCGCGAAGAATCCTGTTTTCCATGAGCGTACGAAACACATTGAGCTTGATTGTCACTTTACAAGAGAAAAAATCATGGAGGGATTAATCGAGCTCACCTACCTACCAACACAGAATCAGCTGGCTGATGTTCTTACTAAGATTTTGCCTTCAAACCAGTTTCAACAATTGCTATCCAAGCCGGGGATGTCAAAATCCCATCCTCCATCTTGAGGGGGGGTGTAGAGATATGTTTGTATACTGTAGGGTTATTTAAATCATTAGCTAATAATTGTTAGACTTAGTTTGTAATTAGTTTATTTTTCATTGTATTTAAGCCCACTTATGGCTTCTTTTGAGGTTAATAAAATTTATCATTCTCCAAATTCTCTCTATTTTCTCATGTTACGAATAAAAAAAGTCCATAACGTACAATTATATCACAAATTCAAAGTAGTATAAGTTTACATAGTTGTTCCCTACTAACCATAATTATGATGATAACATGAGATAAAAATAAAAGAATGTATTATGTATTTATGTGTAGAATTTTATTAATAAACAAATATTTGGCCAATGCCAAAAAAATGAAAAAAACTAATAGAATTAAGTCAATGTGAAAATATATGAGAAAAGAAAACAATACTAGCATTATCGCACACTGTCTAAGAAACTAAAATTTTCTATATTTCATCTCTTATAAAATATACATATAGTACTTGATTAACATGATAAACTATAAATTTTGACGACTTTCCAATTTTTTATTCATCACGAAGAGGGCATGACATATTTGTGTTGAGGGCATTCCTACTAAACCCTATGTATAAATGTTTTTGGCATATATAAGATAAGCTATTTATTTTTAAGTCATTGGGGGCCATACCCCTCGTAAGTAATAATTTATATAGACGCATTATTAAAGTGAATGGAATCAAACAAAGAGTAGTGGACTGGGCCCACCATTAGCTTCCTTGATTGATGTCCATGATTGAACTGAAATACGTCATTTTCTAAAACATAAACTGGGTTTCTTCAAGGGCCTTGTATTGGGCTTCCATGTTTCTGAGCTGGGCCAAGTTGTTATAGTATTCCTCTGATTCTTCATTTCTTGGGCTTTCATGGGCTCTGTTGATTCCCACTGTGATGTAGGCTTGGGCCAACAGTATTGCGAATTCATTTCTAACTCTTTGTTTTTGGGCTTGAAAGATGTTAAGCATCTGTTGTCTTTCTTTGAAGCTTGTATCCAAATTTCTTGGTCCTGGTAACATGCTTTCTTGGGCCAGTCTTTTGAATTCTTCCATTGAATCAGTAGTGAACTCATGACTTTCTCTGTTTGTTCTTCCTGTTTGGAAACATTGTAACCCATATTTTTCCTAGTTTGTAGCTCTGCGAAAATATATTCCAGCTGATTGAGGGGTTCCGTCATCGAAATTGGGTCTTGTTCTTGACATCCTTCTGCACAAAGAACAGTTACTAATCTTGATAAGTTATCAGCTAAAACATTAAGTTTTCCTTCAATGTGTTCTAACTTAATGTTAACTCCTGTTCCTGTTAAGAAGTCTACAAAGCTTAGCCAACGAACTCTTGACGGTTTGTTTTGTGTGGTTTTGTTGTAAAAGCTAATGATAGCTTGACAATCTGTTCTAAGAATTGCTTCTTCCTTTCCAATATAATACAGCTTGAAGGATTTAAGTCCTTCCATAGCTGCATATATTTCAGCATCGATAGTGGACTTTATTGGATTGAATTTCCCACTAGCGTATGCACAAACTTTTTCAGATGATCTGGGGTCATTCTTCTTTCTCTTCCATTTGCAGATGGCACCCCAACCTTCCATACAACCATCTGTTTCAATAACAATGTAAGCATCTTCAGGGGGGATTTCCATATCAGGTAACCTTTGAACCTGAGCCTTAATTTGTCGTACAATCTCCCAATCTGACTGCTTCATTCTTTTATCTCCATGGGGATTGGTCTTTTCATACAAAGGGGCTAGCAACTTTCCAAGCCCAGGTATATATGATCTAGCATAATTTAATATGCCTAACCAAGACCTTAATCCCTTCTTTTCTTTCAAGGTTTCTTCCTTAAATTCCACAATCTTCTTGATTACATGTGGTTGGAGCTTTATTTTACAATTTCCAATTATTGCTCCCAAGAACTCTATCTCCCGTACAGCAACCTTCATCTTGTTTTCTGATAGGACCAGACCGTTTTGTCTACATACCTCAAGCATTCTTTCCAGGTGTTGAGCATGACGTTTCTCATCTTTAGAGAAGACAAGAATATCATCAATGTACACAGCAATATATTCTTCGTGTCCACGGAAACAATTATCCATTTTTCTTTGAAAAATGGCCGGCGCATTCTTTAAGCCAAATGGCATAACTAGCCATTCATAGAGACCGTCTGGTGTGATGAACGCTGTCCATGGGATGGATTCTTCATCCATTGCTACCTGGTGGAAACCACTTTTGAGATCAAACTTTGAATAGATATTCGAGTTTCCCACCTTCTGCTTGATCATATCAATACTAGGTAGAGAGTATTGATCCTTGTAGGTGTTATCATTCAGAGTACGGTAGTTAAATACCATACGCTCTTTTCCTTTCTTCTCTTTACCTGTTTTTGGATCAACAGACGTTCCTGAGTTTACCATCATTGCCATAGTTCTGTGACGACTTTTACTTGGTCTAATTACTCCTAGTCTGAGTAATTCTTTAACATGCTTCTGGAATTGCTCCTTCATTGCAGGTGTCACGTGGCTTAATGGTTTATCTTGTACTGTTACGTCTGGGTTTATGATTTCGAGTTTGCATTTAACCTTGTTTTGTTGCCAATGCTTAAGTGGTTCATCCCCAATGTATCCTTGATCCTTTAAACCTTGCAACAGGGGCTGAAACCTTTGTTGAAAGTTTTGACTTGTATGCCCCAGGTTAAAGTACACAGATTCTTTGATCGATATGTATTCATCTTCATTCATTTCCAGCTCTTCAATTGCGAATCATGTAACTTCAGTATGTTGTGTTGTTTCAATTATGGTTACATTTTTGTAGAAAGTAACCACATTGCCTTCCAATCTAACACCTCCTTGCATATTTCTGATGAAGTTACAACCAATTAGCATCTCAATTCCATCACTTATTTCCATTTTGAAAATATAAGTGAAAGGAATTCTGAATCTATTATCACCAATCTCCATTTGCCCTTGCCTCATCTTCTTGTCAGCAATTTGCACAAAATTTATACCCGTAAATTTTACAGGTAAAGGGCAATCTTCTAATGCTTCTTCTGGAACAATTCTCATATTGGCACTACAGGTTGTACATCCTGTATCCAATATTGCTTGAATAATAAATTCATCCATTCCAGGAATGATGAATTTTACCTTCATGTTGTATAATTTATTCACCACTCTTCTTGCAACGCCATGTTTAACAACTTCTATTTCTTGAAGATGGCCCACTGCTTCTGTTATTTCTTGAGCACATTTTTCAGCACCTTCTATTAATGGATATGCTCCTTCTTCTTGATACACTGGTTGTGGTGGCATTGGTGATAAGTTTTCCTCCTTGGGTATATCTTCTGGTTTAATACCCCTTCTGGTCATTGTTCTTCGATCTCGTTCATCTTTAGGATCTAGGAATACCTTATCAGAATAGCTACTTGTTTCAGCTATTTTGAGCGGCTGATTCTTCCTTTTGGCCATTTCTTCTTCAAATTCTTTTACCAGGTCCTCTTTCTCTTTTTCCTTGTATACACCTTTTCCTTTGAGATCTTCAATATCTTCTTCCATTTTCTCTGTAAGAGCCCTTTCCAGCCTTTCATTTTCTAATTGCAAATGCATGCAGTATAGTGTCAGTTCTCTGATCAACTCATCCTTGTTACCAAATATTTTCTTTTCTGGTGGGGCTGGTTTCACTTGAATCTTTAAGTAATGCTTTGCACACATAGGACATGCTATGAGTGTGCATTTAGGGCAATGTACACGCATTCTTTTCATTGTTCTGGGCCCACAGTATGAACATAGCTCGCTTGATTCAATTTCCCATGTGATTTCTTCATTCATTTTTAAATCATGAGGATTGCACCTAATTTGTTCTTTTTTTAAAGGAAGTGAAGCTCGCCATTGTGGTGTAATAGCAACTGGTGTTGGTGTTTCTTCAATATTTGCATAACCAAATTCCTCCGGTAATCCTGAGATTAGAGTATTAACAACATACTCTGTAGTTTTTCCAGCTTCTCCTTCTGACAGACTGCAAATATGGTCTGAATCTTGATCCCCTAAATCCACAGACACTATGTCATAATCGTCTGGAATTTCTGCTTCTTTGAGAATGTTTGCTCTAACCATATTGCCATTCTTTGAAGTGCATTCTCTGGCAAAATGACCTTCATGCCCACATATAAAGCATTTGCATTTTCTCATTTGCCCAGAGTATTTCTTCTTGAAAATCCTCACATGTGAATCATGAGGCTTCCCTTTGTAATTCTTTGCCTTCCTTAAACCATACTTTTTACCAGAAGAGTACTGTCCTGGTATTGGTATCTTGTTGCAGAAAGATAAATCTTTGATGCTTCTTTGAAGTGCTGCTTGTTGGCACATTTCTTTCAAGTAATTGTAAGTAAAGTAGATCACAGGTACCACAGCAACATTTGTAGTTGGATGCTTAGCATACCAGGCATCGCGAACTGCATTTCCCAATAATGGTGACATCTTTCTGAATAACTTCTCAGTGGTTTCTGGAAAGAAAATTCTTCCAGACTTTGCAGCCAATATCTGAAACTGTCTAAGATATTCAAGAATATCTTTAGAATTTTCACAGTTTAATCTTTCCAGATCATTATAGGCTCTATTCTGCTCTTCTGTATTTCCTTGAAAAGGATCTTCTAACAGGAACATTCTTTTTATTTGTGAAAGAACATTCTGCGTTTCATCCGCGGTTTCTATGACAATTTTATAGTCTTCTGGGCACGCCATTCTCCATTGAATCCATATCTTCTTTTCAACTTCTCCCAGTAGATTCTCAATAAACATCACCTTTTGCTCATTACTTGTCCAGATCATATTTGGATGATCTACAAGATTCAGAGTGACTGATTCCCATCTTGCAATTACTTTACTGTAAAGTCCTATATCAGCTGGTAGGATTAACATGACTCCCTGGCCAGTTTGTGCTGGTGGTAGAGTCCACATGTTACTGCCATACATATCTTCCATCTTTACTTTTGACAATCTTGCTTTTACGCCATCTGTATTGAACTTTGGCCGGTTGTTTGCAATAGGGTAAACATTTGCAGGTAGATAATTAACAGGGCCAGTGGTGGCTTGTGTTGGTGGTGTATAACTCGTATCCATTCCGGATAATCTATACTGTTTTTGATTTGTGAGTTTTTCGACTTGCTGTCTTAGAACAGGATAGTCCCAATTAACATCCTCCTCTTCTTCTAGGACAAAACCAGCTTGTGTGCTTGTACCTTCATCAAAACTTTCATTAGAGTCTCGCTTTATCTTCCAAAATTCATCATCATCGTCGCTTGATTTTGAATTGTTTCTCTTTCTCCTGCTTTTTCATGTTTTCTTTGGTCTTTTAATCTTAGTTACAATATCACGACTTGCATTGAAGCATGGAGTAGCAGAAGTTTGATTATTCTCATATCTTTCTTCATAGTCTTCTCCGATTACTTGTGGGAGAGAACAATCTTTGTCATGATAGGTTTGGACAGGTATTAAATTACCCTGCACAGGAGTATTCTTAGGTGTATAAGGATCCTGGGAATATCCAGCTATGTAATCCTCATCCTGAGATTCTGCACCTTTTATCAATTCCTTCCCTTGATAGGACACTGAGGAACTAGATGCTAAAGATCTATCCCACCTTTCATCAAGTTTTGGTTTTGATAGGACACTGCAGGCCATTCAGGAGGAGGATTTTGGTGAGAACTGTTCCCACCACCTTCCGTATTGAGATGATAATTTAAAGAAATCATCTCATCTTTCCATTCTTCTTGTTGCAGTCTCCAGCTATTTCTTCATCAGTATTTGTTCTGCTAGAGTATGCATATCGGGCCATTTCTTTTCCAAAACTGGTTGGTGACGATCCCTCTGATTCAGAGAAACCAACACAAATAATCTTGGTTTCTTTATCACCATTTTCTTCATCATCTCCCCATCCTGCTGGCTCAATTTCATTTATATCAATATCTGAACTTGGTGGAGAGGAATATTTGACCATGTAGTCAAACTTTCCTGATGGCTGTCCAAGGGTATCCCGGACTTCTTTCTTCCTTTTATCTTTATTTTCTGAGGCTTCATGTAATTCTTCATAATTTCTTATCACTTCTGGACTCATGCCATTTCTAAGAAAATAGCCTCTTTCTTGTTTTGTGAAAACACCAGCAAATTCCTCTGGCATGGCTTCTATGTCTTCTTGTGAATATGAAGGTCTTGGAGCAGCTCTGTAGCCTCCAAATTTCATTGATTGCGACCCGTCATGTCTAGAACTAATACTAACTCTTTCAGGTACTATTGATGTTACCTTCTGAGTTGGTTTTAGTATCCATCTTTGGCCTTGTAATTCTTCAGTCGTTCTTGTTTGACCAGCTACTGCTTGAATTCCATTTGAAGCTAAATGTTCAGAGACATCTTGTATGTTATATCTGAACCCAGTGACACTAGTATTTGTTATTCTTCCAATCAAAGCTCTTGTGATTAGTAAATTCGACTCCCCTGCAGTCCATCCTTCATAACCTCTTGTTTGAATAGCAACCTGGATATGATTGTAGAAATCATGTACTGCCATCATAAGATCTGGAGCCATGTACACCAATTGAGTACCTCTAGACATATCAACTTCCATGGTACCAATTATTGCTCGGTCATCATCCCATCTTGTGTCTCTGAGGACCACAAGAACATTTGTTAGGACCAGTTTACTGGTAAATTTTCCAGTCTCCAGTTGCACCTGGAGACCCAGAAGATTTGTCCAGAAATATATTGAAGTCCAGTTGCATCGTACAGTCAACGCAACTGAAGACTTCCTCCAGTTGAGAACTGACCAGTTGAAGAATCCTTCCAGTTGAAGTCGAAGACAACAAGTGGAAGATAGAGAATGACAATGGCAGCGAAGCCCAGTTGACATTCTAGTCAGTTACAAACTGGAGACTGTCAGTAGAAAGCTCTTACAAAGCTTTACACTGATTACGAGGAATTGACTTTTATGCTTTATGTGCTTTTACCGGGATAATAAGATTTATCTTATTATTTAAGTACAAAAAGGTACATAAAGCTGGTTGAATAAAGTTGTTTTATTCTGCAACTTTACACAACATTTTAAGGAATTAAATGCTATTCCTTAAATGCTCTCAACCATATTTGTACGGCCAAAGTTAACATCCCAATGTTAACTTTGCCTATATATACAAGTCATTGCACACCAAGAATATTACTTCTTCGAACACACTTCGAAAGAATTCACACTTTGCATACCTGCAATATTCTTGGTGAACTTGTGCAATATTCTCTCAATCACAAAAGGAACATTTCACAACTTTAAGTGTTTCGATTGTTTAGAGAAATTCCAAGTGTAGATCAATTGTAGTTCATAGCGTTGTTAGGATATTTACATACTTGTATTATCTTGGTTCCGCAACAACCTTGTAATTTATTTAAAGTTAATAAATAAATTACACTTGAAAATTACATATTGTCTCACCAATTTACTTTCAGTATTTTACTTTATTGCATTGTTCTTTACTTATTGTCACTTAATAAGTAATCTATCTAGAACTTGGTATATACTCTCTGTAACTGTCGTCTCCAGTTCAGAGCTTATATTGCAAAGTAACTCCACCATCGACATTGAGGTGTCTTCAGGTAGTACCATCTATTGAGTTGGGACTTACAACATTTGTACCAGCATTCTTTCTATGCAAAGCATGTATCCTTATCATTATTAAACCGATATGGATATGTTGCATACCAGTGTTTACCAGAACTCTATATGAGGTTTCATTAATTAACCCCATATCTAGTTGTTGGCCCTCACCAGTAACTAGCACCCTTTCCTCACTATAATGCTGGTAAACTCTGTGCCTTGCTTCTGACCAACCTCTTGATTCGTACAAAACTTCAGCAGGAACCAAAATTGCACGTCTTCTATTTGAGATATCCAGTTCTTTTTCTGGATCTATCTGACTTTTCAGGCTTCTATTGTAACCACGACTTCTTTGAACATTTGGTAGTCTTCTTTGTACCATATGATTTATTCTGCTTTGTTGACGATAATCTCGTACTTGATCTTCTTGGTTAGGGGTCTGACTAGTATTACTACCAGTTCTAACCCTTAATGATCCTGATATTTTCATTTTCGTTTGGACTTCTCCCACTCTTTCTCGTAAATCTTCTTTGGGTCTTCGAACACATAAAAAGGGCCTTTCTTCTTTTCTACCAAAGGCTTGCTTGTTTCATCAGGCTTCCAATTTTCGAGTTTCTTTACAACGTCTTAAAGGGTATCTGTTGCTTCTTTGTTTTTAAGCAAAGAACTGATCCCTCGCTTGATTTCTCCAAGTTCTTCTTTTTTATTCTTATGTTCTTCTGCAATTGTAGATAACAATTGTATAATCAAGTTATTTTGCTTGATTATTTTTGAGATGTTGGTTACTGTTCCTTGGTCTACTTTAGTAAATCCAACTGCTGGTGGATCAATGCTCTCTACTGCTTGCAAATCTTCTTGATAAGATTCAGACTGTTCGGTAATTCTGTACCTACTCATGAA
>CM067174.1:47349925-47366216 GCA_034093135.1 Erigeron breviscapus | reverse complement strand
CATTTAATCACCAAAACGACCCGACTACTTCATTAACCTGTATTGTTAGTCATATTACATGTAAAGTCAACGAGTCAAAATTCGCGGATGTTACATATCAAAACCCCTCAGGAGGTTTCATATAAACAACTTCATCAAGATCACCATATAAAAAAGCATTGTTTATATCAAGTTGATATAAATTCCAATCATTTTGAATAGCAAGAGTAATCAAACATCTAACAGTAACAATCTTCCCTTGTTAATTGACATGTCCCAAGAGATTGCCCCCTCTTTCTACTCCAAATGAACACTTTTTTGCGGGTTCAGCTTCATATTTATGGCCCGGAGGGTCTTGGTTTCTTCAATGTCTAGGAGCATATCTTCTCACTTCTGCTTTTAATGACCATGTCGTCCACATAAGCTTCCAGATTTCTTCCAATTTGCCTCCCAAAATCTTTATCCACCAGTCTCTGATATGTTGCTCCAACATTTTTTAAACCAAAGGGCATCTTTTTGTAACAATAAATTCCTTCGGATGTATAAAAGGCTGTTTTGTCTTCATCATCCGGGTGCATTTGTATCTGGTGGTAGCCTTTGTAAGCATCTAAAAAACATTTTAGCCGGAAGCCCACAAGTGATTCGCCTTCCAATTCTATTTCTGGAAGAGGATAACAGTCTTGGCGGCATGCCTTTGTTAAACATAATCTTATCCGGTGCAAGTCAACACTCTTGCCGAACGCCTAGCTCATGTCCTGCGGTGTCACTGCGCAATAACTATTCCTTGCTTTTTAACTTCAAGAGCCTTTTATTTTCCTTTTGCTTAATCAGTCGCAACTGGTTACCAATCAGATGATGTGTTGATCCTGGCCGAACCTTGTCATTGATGAATATTTTTCTGTTTCTGTTTCAAGTTTCTCATTCTTTTTGCCGGAGCACTCTTCCGCGACACGGCACGCCTCTGACCTGCTGGAGCATTGCGACCTTCCCGGCCGGCGGCTCAGTTTTGACGGCAGGGCCTATTCCCTTTTGAGGGCTTGGGCAACTTACTATTGCCATGTTGACTGGAGATGGCACCATTCCCAACTTTCTCCATTGCTGGTCACGACCAAAGTATGCATATTGCTATGGTGGACTCCGCCCTCACTATTATGAGGTCAATCTTCAGATATTGTACGCCGGCGAGCCTCACCAACAGGTGACAGTAAAGCGTATACCTCTCCAGCTGACCACGTTCTTTCATTCGAGAAAACCTACCAGGGCTTATGTTATCTTTCCTTTTCTTTCTTAAAGCGCTTCAGCTTCAAAAAACAATGCTCATACATTATCTCGCATCTTCCGTGTGTATCTAAATGAATTCTTTTCACCGGGTGATTCCATATGATGGCTCCGATTATGATTGGTACCTCGGATGCTTCTTCGTCTTCTACCGGAGGGAAGCTTATGGCGACTTTCTTCCAGGCTTCGGCTCTGACTGGAGGTCTTTCTGTCTCTGCGTTGCTCCGGGATAACTGTGCGATTATTCTTCCAGGGGTTCGCATTTTCCCGCTTTCGGAGGCTTCGATCATTGGTTTTCCCTTGTTCTGTCCTGGTCCGCGGGGGGGCTCGCTTGTATTCCCTCAGCAGCATTGAATATTTTCCAGTTTTCATTGCTTCTTCAACTTTGTTCTTGAAAACTTTGCATTCATTTGTCTCATGGCCATAACGGTTGTGAAACTCACAGAACTTGGACATGTCTTTGTTCCGGAGGTTACCTTTCATCAGAGCCTTTTCCGTTGCCAAAATATCACGAGGTTTTTTGCGGGGGATGCTGTAGAACTTTGATAGCTTCCAGAGGCTCCTCCTTGTGACCTATTGAATGGTGCTGTTCTGAACCTTTCATGTCGAAAGTTTTGGTTTCTTTTGTTTCTATAGAGATCTTTTCCACAGCCTGGACTTGTGACTCCGCCCGCTGTTTCTTTGCCCACTAGGAACGTGTAAGTCTTGTCCATTAACACTGTATATTCTTGTGGTAAGTCTGTGGAAAGGAATTCCACAAGGGGCTGGAAACGTAGCCCATGAACAAAACCTGATATCTTTTGATTTTCACTAAGGCCTTCATCAGCGTTGTTTCATCTAGTATAAGCGATTTTATGAATTGTCGGTGCTCGTTTCTCTTCTTTTGATATTGTGGGCTTCTAGATGCATTTTCTTGTATTTTCTTTGTTGGCTGAAATGTGAGCGGAATTTTGTTTTCAAGTCTTCAAAATTTGCTATGCTTCCTTCTGGCTGCGCATCTAGCCAAACACGCGCCAAATCTTTTAAAGTGAGAGCAAACATATGGCAAGCTATTGGAACGTTCCACCTCTGCATCCGGATCATCCCATTGAAGTGTTTCAAATGGTTGTCCGGATCCTCCTTCCCATCATACATCTCTATTCCCTTTGGCAAACCTCCCTCTGGCAGTGGATAATCTTCGATCCATTGCACGAAGGGTCCCGGCTCCGTTTGAATTATCATATCCTCTTCGCTCGGAAACCATCCGGGTGGTGGCGGAGCGTATCTTGTTGTAGGTGTATGATTTGGTAATAGTTTGTGTTTTGTGTTTGTCTTCTATCAGGCTGCGGGGTGGAATAATGCATGTGGATGCTGCCTGGAACCCTGCAGGCTGTGGAGTGAGTACTGGTGGAAGGTGCCGTTTTGTGATGGTCAATCGCGGGTGAATTAGCATAGCATGATAGTTATAATGGTAATGTCTAGCCCTAAGTGGTACGAAACGTATTCATCGCCTAAGCGGGCGGAAGGCTCGAGCCCTTGATGTGCTTCATACTGATGGCTAGAAATTTGCTTCGAGGACGCGCCTTCGTCGAAGTGGACATCTTGTCTTGTCTGGATTCCGCGAGGCCGCGTGACTGGTGGTGTCAACTTCAAAAATCTTATTCCGCTGCTTACCGCGGTCTGCATCGAGTATGTTTAACCTTTTCCGTAACACTTTGGGCCTGATCGACCTCCTGAAGATAATTCTGGGCTCAGAAGTGGTGGCGAACTCGCTCTAGTTGTCTAGGCTGTCGGAGGAGCATTTGTGTTGTTCTGAGCATTGTCGAAACCGGAGGTGACGCAGTGTCACCCCATCTAGCCATTTTTCGTACAAGATTAGGTTTTTTTGTGCGGATGGCGCCACTTGTTTAAGGGTAAAGTTACTCTTAAATTAAGAAGGGTTTAATCTTGTATGAGAAAATGATAATAAGTAATTAATGGGGTGAAAGTAGATGATTTCTACTTGTTGGCGGTTCCCTAATGGTGTGAAGAACTGATTAGCTTCACGCCACCAAGTGTAATATTTAGGTGTTTGTGTGTGTATTGCATTAGGGTTTTTGGTAGATCCTCCAAGGGGTATTTATAGGCCCCTATGAAAGGGTCCCAGAACTTGGGCTAACGGAAATCGCTTGTGAGAATGTAGGTTTTGGATATTGGGCCGCTAACGGGCGTCGTTAAAAGGTAGCGCGTTAGCGTTTGACAGGTGCTGTAGCTGCGAAGGTACAAGTACGGGCTAATTCGGTTGTGTAGCGTTCTATGATTGTACTTCCTTGTCTCTTATCGGCGGTCGTAGGCCATACGAGCTCCCTACTATTCTAAGCTCCAAGTCTATCTGATAAACAAGCTGGTCATCTAGCAGTAAAGCGCGGAGAGGGTGAGGAGGCTCTTCTAGCGCGAACCAGTTAAGATAACGTAAGCTGGATCTCCTATTACAAGCAAATGATCCACACTTTTCAAAAAAAGTTTTAAAATTTGTAATTTATTAAAAGAATGATACCTAAGAAATGTCAAATGAGAAGAAAAAAAACAGTGGGCCTTTTGGCCCAAATTTGACCTATCTTTCAATAAAATCTATTTTGCAACAACAAACCACGGTCTTTATGCAGATTGCTTTTCTGATTGTCTCACTGGCAATTCTTTACGCGTATCTGTCTTCTACTGGACTCAACAAAACCAGTAAGCGTATTCTATAACTACTAACTGCTCGTGTATGTTCATTTTCTCGCAAATGTAACCATTATCGCTCAGTTACTACTCTTGCAGAACTTGCATGGTCAGAATCCTGATATTGGATGGCCATCCACTAGGTAGCTAACATGCAACTGTAACGCCCTTATCTATTGTCCAATATATTCATTGTTAGCGTACACGGACATTAGAAGTATGGATGTTCAGGTAGATTTGATACGAAATTTCTGGATCATTAGCTCGTTTCATGAACTATGGATGTTCAGGTAGATTTGATACGAAATTTCTGGATCATTAGCTCGTTTCATGAACTAGTGAAATGCATGGATTGTGTTGACACTTTACATTGCAGATGCACTTGTATGTGCCAAGTTTGGTGAAAGCTTGAAGTCGATTGTTATGCATTGATAGAATGATAGGGAACTCATAGAATACGCTCATTTTTATACATCTATCATCTATGTTAACGTTCCTGAGATATAAAAGGCTATTATGCTTTAGAATGCAAGAAAGGCCAAAAATGCTGACATGACATCTCTATAGAAACTCTACGGATTAGTTTCTTGCCAATAGCGGTTATGAGTTTGTAGGCCCAAAAGTTGTATGTAAACCGTCTGGCTCTTCTCTCCCTATCGCTCTTCCCCTCTCATTCTCTCTCTCTGTCTTTTTTGTACACAATCCATATTCTCCGAATTATTATGGATTCAGTTGTTCTTCATCTTCTCCGAACTATTGTTGCTGTTGTTGTTTTTCACCATCAAGAAAAAAATCTTGATTTTTTATTATCATCTTTCAATCAGTGTCGTCTCCATCTGATTTCAGATAGCATAAGGATATGGCGCAATAATTAAACTGCAATAGTAATCTTGGTGAGTTTCATTATCATTATGTTGATTTGTGCTCATTGGTGTTTTATCTAATTCACATTTATTTGTTTATTGTGTTGCAGTCTGGTAATGCTTAAAAAGTTTGAATCCATAATAAGTCTCACAGTGATGAAAAGGTATAGATTTTTTTACACATGACATTAGTAATAAACGTTATATCCCTTATTTATGCCAAAAAAATAGATTTACTCTAATTATATACGACAATGTAGGTAAGGATCAGATCTATAGTACAAAAACCCGAGGACCTGCAAAATGGGGCCATTATCTAGAAATTTAGTTAGAGATACATGTTAGTTTTTATGAGATGTTTGTTGCTTTATAGAGATTAATATCCATAAAAGATTGAAAAGAAATAATATAAGCATCTTATTGAAGAAATCATCTCTAGGTTAGTCACTACAATAACAAAGTTACATGAAACATATTTTATTCTTTCCAGATTTTAATTGGCTTAGGCGAGACAGAATGACACAATCGAGATCTTAAGTTCTTTATTTGTGACTTTTAGAGTTCGTCTTTCATGGAACCTTAAGTGACAAAGTGATCCTAACATAAGTTTTGATTAACCAATTATGATTTAACACAATGCCAATATTGATTAATAAATTCATGTATTAGCTTGCATTGTGAGTTTGTGACCTGTGTAACCCACACTCATTACCTTGCATGAGTAAGCCTTATTTTCAAATGAAGAATAAGAAAGGAAAGACGAGCGACTTGGTGGTGGTGGTAGTGGTAGTGTCGAGGACTTGCAATGCTCAGATTGAAACAAGGTTGGTTCTTTCCATTTATTGTTTGCATCATTTCAATTATTCGCCTCTTTTTTATAATGCCTAAAGTGTTGTGCCTTCGATGCTTTTTGTTGTTGATTCCAGAAAACACACAGGGTTCCATGGTTGTGGCCAGCTACTACAGCACATGCACTCAGTATGGGTTAGTTGTGAATGACAAAAACACGGCAGGGGCAGTACAAACTATTTCATGGGTCACTTTTGGGATAGTCAAAGGTAAAAAAACATTTGAATGACAGAATGTTGGATTAGTCTTAGGGTTGGGCATGCTTGAGAACCTCATTGTGGCAACATATAAGAAGAAAACAAAACAAAGAAGTTGTGAGTTTTATTTTCCCACAAGACTCGATTGACTCAGGTTACTATTAGTTCATAAAACTTTTTATTACATTTTCATTGGTTACACTTCTGTAGCATTATGATAAATGATCCATGTCTTTCTAACTACTGCGGGTTAGCAATGAGTCCATAAAAAGATGACTTACTTTAGTTTGGTTTCTATTTGGTACAGTATAATGAATTTCATTTCCACCTGTCTATGATACTATACTTCCTATTCTTGATTCAGTGTAATCATACTTTAAAACAGTTTGATGTTGGGTAATCTGACCTGGGTGCCTGCTCAAAATGATAATTATTCCTTTTAAAATAAAATAAAAAACTTAGTTTTGACCTGTTATGCAACCCACCCATCTTGCTACCTCTAAGATGTAGTAAGAAGAAAACAAAACTAATCATCTCGCCATGCAATACGAAAATAAGTCCGTAGATGATCTTGCGGAAATATGTTTTTGAAAGTTGTGTAAGGAGGTGGGTCAAGAATCAAATATGATAACTATCTTGAATGAACATTACTTGACACGGAGGAGAATGGCTAAGTGGCTGCCTAATTCCAAAAACCACAATGAATGATTTGTTTATATGTTATTATTATTTCTCTTAATTACCTTCCCTTCTTTTGCATCTCAGACACCCGATCAAAGGTAAATTGGTACTTTCAAGGTAATAAATTGAATGTACACATTCATGTTTTGCAACATGTGATTACTTATTTGCTTAATTTTTAATTGCCCCTATAGTCAGAACCATTAATAATACAGCTGATGGTAATTTGCAGATGCTTGGTTATGGATGAGCTGGCCTTTTCCGAAAGTTTTTGGTTGAATTATTGTACATGTAGTGGCCTGCGAATATGGTTTAAGTCTTCTTTAGGTTCATCTCCCTGTTTTCATTTTCTTAGGGTGTGTTACTATTTGTAAATTCTAAGTAAACTGCTATATATTCACGGCTTTACATGATGACGAGAAGAGACCAAAAAGAGGCGTGTCACGGCTGCAGCTCTTTCTGATAGTCCTCATATCAAGCTTCGCATATTATATTATTCCCAATTGTTAATAACATCTATCTCATTTGTTTTTTGGACATGGAAGGACTCGATCACAAATCAATAAATTGGTTCTGGTCTCCGAGGGCTTGGGGTTGAAGCAATTCGGCTTGATTGAGCCAATGTATCTGCTTTTCTTGGAAGCCCCTTAGCCACTCCCTGATTTACCATCATGAATATATTGGTTGGTTATATAATATTTGTTTACATTGTAATTACCCTTGCTTACTGGAATAACCGGTATGTAAGATATATATACAACTGGTAAATCAAATATTTGGTAGGTTGTGTGTTTTATAATTGGTAAGATATATATCATATAAATGTGGTATGTGTTATGTTTTATAGTTGACGCTATTGTAATTTTTTTTTACTTCTATGATGATACTAGCTTAATTATGTTTCCTAAATTCATCCTATATATTCTATATATATATATATTACGGGTATATAAAGTCTAACGCTACATATAAATGTTTTCCTGAAAAACAATAAGCCCAACCCACATATAAAATCTTTTCTGTAAAACAATAAGACCAATATATTTTAATAACGCCCAATCAATTATCCAGTAGTACTATTCAGATTAATCGTTTACTACATATTCTTTTTTAAAGTTTTCGTTTAGAAGTTACAACATATCTTTTGTAGTGATACTGATGTTATCAATAAATACCCTCACGTGGTTAACAGATGACAGGCTTAACGGACTCAAAATAACGTCAGTTATCGAAAAGGATGAAATGTGAACATTATTTTAAGTCAATGATTAATTTAAATTGCACACTTTTAACTATTTTGTGTTATAAAAACTAGAAATAAAGAGATAATATGCAGAGAGAATTTGTTATTCATTTCTATTGAATTTCAATCAATCGATTGATCCATATTTATATACAAAATATCTAAAGAAAAACAAATCATATGGGACCTTATACAAATAATTCATAAGTAAATACAAATGATGGTGGGACCATGTGGACCCATATGTCTGCTTAATAATTCATTCTTAATAATTCATAACACTCCCCCTCAGACATATGACTATCATTTGCTTTATCAATAATTCATATGTTTCATGTTGAATGATACTTTTCAACTTTGAAGTTTTGCTTTGAACTACTGCCTCGTTAAAAACCTTGCTAGGAAAAACCCAGTGGGACAAAAACCATAGCTAAGGGAAAAAGAGTGCAACACTTGTTATCTCCTTTGATACTTCTGGATCGGGTATGTTGCCTCATTAAAAACCTTACTAAGAAAACCCAGTGGGACAAAAACTTAGTTAAGGGAAAAAGAGTGCAACATGTATAATGCTCTCCCTGAATTCAGTCAAACATCTTCTAATCTTCAAAGCTTGATCTTGTTTAATAATTGCCCGAAGTTGTTTCTATGTAAGTCTTTGTAAATATATTGATTTGTTCTTCCTTTTGTAGGTTATGTGTTGAGAAGGACTTTGATGAGATATGCTCTATTCAATCACCTTTGATGCAGTTCTCTTTGATCTGAGCTATGCAAGAATCATTGTCTTTATACATAATTGTTGGAGCATTGTTCTTTGAAGAAATACTACAAGATCCATGAACATGTTGTATAACATTCATCTTTGGGTGTTCATGTGAAAGATTATGCCTCGTTAAAACCTTATTAGAAAAAACCCGATGGGACAAAAAATCTAATGAAGGAAAAAAGAGTACATAAGTCTTTTGATACGCTTAGAGATATTGCCTCATTAAAAACCTTACCAGGAAAAACCCAATGGGACAAAAACCATGGTTAAGGGAAAAAGAGTGCAACGCGTATCTTCTCCCCCTCATGATCACATCACTTAAATTCGTTGGTTGGCATAACCCAATATCGCAAACCAATATCTTTGACTTTATCATAGTAAGTGTCTAGATCAATTTGATTATAGCGTAAACAAACATGCTATTTTCTCCACATGTGATCCACATATCATACATCATATATTCCATTCGAGTACATACACATACTACATAAGTTACGCTTTACCAATAACTTCAAGTGAAATGATGTATTATTTCATGACCAACATGGATTATCAATGCTTTAATGACACTTTTAAATCAATATTATGATCATTATCTTTAGAAGTTGAGGAGATCCCTTCAACATCATATTGTTTACTTCCTGAGGGAAGGTTTTATCATTCACTCCTTCCTGTGGGAAGGTTTCACTCCTTCCTGTGGGAAGGTTTCACTCTTTAAATCACGAGACATGCTTCATGCATTTTATATTCCTCATGGAATCTCAATATTAAACGAGCTCTATTCATATATTCTTTAGACGCAAATCAAATATCTTATCTTGCCAGACTTTCAATAGATCAATAGTTGCTTCCACCATATGACATTTCTTACCCATAATCAATATAATGTATGTTCAATAATCTATGTGTCATACTTCAATTCAATATTTGAACATAAACCGATTTACATCATATAATTTATGCACTTTCAAGTGTTTGGACTTCATGTCCAAAAATACTAGCGTCTTTTCATCTTTGGCCAATCATCCATATCATATCATATCAATTTTATGTGCATGCATGCTTTCAAGATCCTCATAATTATACATACTCTTAGCGCTATCATATTCAATTAATCTCGACGTCGTTTTTATTTATTTTCGATTCCACAAGTCTCTAGACATGTCACAATTTATTGAGACTTCATTATTCCAGGTACCCGGGGTTTCTCAAAAACCTTTATGTCTAGTTTCTGATCATCAATCTCTATGGGGTCTTTATACCTCGACTCTGACCATATTAATTTAATGCTCCTTTTCATTCGAGGCTTTTTATTTTGGAATCGACTTTTCTATCACTTATTATCAATTGGAGCATAAGCAGCTTTTTTTTTCCAGTTAACATTGCTGGCAATTACTTAATGTTCTGAATGAATTATCCCACAAACTTTAAGTTTATATTTATTGATGTGAGGATCTTTGATAATTCATTTTTTATTCATTTCAGCTGCATTTCATCTTTCCCTAATGTTGGGAAAATCTCCCCCTAATGTTGGTAAAACATATACATTTTACATGTTTCAACTCACACCCAAAACAGTCATACTACTGTCGATTAAGCTGACAGGTTCGAACTGAATCAAAGCATAAGCCTACGCATTTCTAGGGCACTTCATTTATCGATGTTTTTTCAACATTATATCCAACATTCTTTGTGGTCTCATCTTTGTGACCATAAACCAATTTCATTTTTGGGGAGGAAATACAATAAATTATTGGCATGATGCGAATTCAAATTATTGCATGTTAAATAATAACATGGCCCCAAAACTACAAGTCATTCGTTTTGCTCTCTAATGATCTTTGTAAAATTAATCATTATTGCCATTACAATATGGAACGTGCTCGCAATCTTATAAGATGAGCAATTAATAATGCAAACTTCATGTTGCGATTTTGATGACCCATTTAGACGATGCATCGATTTAAACACTAAATGGTCTTTTCGGACGATGTATAGGCCTACTTACATCTCCTTTGCATATGTTTCATTAATTTAAGGAATTCAATCCTTATTATATTTGGCATATACTTTGTTATAGAGCATAAGTACAAATCCAATAATCAATTGAAGAACATCGTTGTTCTTTTACATATTTCGCATCATCATTGACTCGGGATGGTCCAACCGGTCATGCCATCATCATATTTTTCTATGACTGCCATATGTGCATGAGGCACATTTATATAATACAAACCAAAAATGGATCTTAGGCAGTTTCTTCAATATATGATCTTTCTTTACAATATGTAAATAATTATCACTTTCATCAGTTCTTGACTGAGTATCATAACCATTATGATATATATAAACTCAACAATTTTCTTGTTGATTTTGGGTAAAAATAGAGCGTCCTCTATTAAAAACTTAAAATAGAGCGTCCTCTATTAAAAGTTTTCTACCATTAGGTAATTAGCTTTTCCCTTGTTTATATATATTTCACATCATCATTGATTCGGTGTGATTTAACTAGTCATGCCAATTTATTAAATGGCCATGATCAATAAACTTTTATCTAGTTTATGATTGTATATTATTTACTTGCATTTATGTTTGTTTAATAAGAATAATATTTATTCTCGTATATTCTCTTCTAGTGTGCCACTTCTTGTAGTCAATTTCATTATTAACATAGTCGATCTCATTATAATATGAGCTTCATTATAATTTCCTTGGTTAAGTATATAATCATGACATTTACATAGACATTACATCATCATATTTACTTCAAGTTGAATAGTCTAATTATATAATCCGAGAAGTAGTTATATAAACAAGTCCATAAGTATATATTATCATTGTGATGATAATATATTTGATGATGCATTCAAAATTATTTCTTATATTACCAGTCTTTCTTTAGCCTTTTCTCCCCCTAAGACTGAGAATAGTTTCTTATTCGAATAAAGTGTACTCGACTAATGTATGTGTATAGTATATTAGTGGGGTGTGTTCACTTTGATGTGAGCTTCAGTACAAGCTAAAGTGTATTCAAAATAAATATGATGTGGATAGGATATTGAGTCTCAAATAAACTTTATGATATCCGGATATATGTATCCGTATATATTATATATATAATCGGTCTTCTTACTGGTTATTGGTCTGATCGGTTGGATCGGTCGAACCGGATTAAAGAACCGGGTAATGCTATGAGTATAATAAAAATGTATGACATAGATACATAATACTAGCATATGCAATAAATAAAAACTTACTACTCGATCAATAATTTAGTGACCTTTTGTAAGTAAAACATATCAATTGTCGATCCATTTTGTGTTTATTATAATAAACTAGTACATTGTAATTACTTTCTCTAGTAACCATAATTCTTTCTTTAATCTTGTTTGATAAGCAAAAGAACAATTTATACGTCACGTACCAAAGATGTGCAACACAATCTCCATATATTTATCTATTAGACTATTAAAGATATTAAATAGAAAAATTCCATTTTAAAATTAAAGATTTCCTTTAATAAATCCAATATGTACTTTCAATGATACCATCATTATTAATCCTTATTTACTAACCTGTGGTTAGTACACAATTACATTTACCAATGCCTATCATGTATTGTACAAATAATAAGGATCGATGTGCAAAGGAATGACAAAAATAATATTTCAAATATAAATAATATGTGATAACCTATAGTATATAAACTTGATGTAATTTATATTATAATATAATTATTTATTATTTAGTAAGTTTGATATAAGGTTAAATCTAAATATATTCATCCATAATATATGTGTCAGCCATATATCCAGAAAGGAGGCTACTTGATGGCACACATATATTATAAAATGAATTATGAAAATGATATTGTATAAGAAACAAAATGGACGGCTGGAAGATTAGCTAGGAAAGTTTGCTAGCTCATAAACAAATAATATAATCTATACCTTTTGCTTTTTAAATGTATCATGTGTCCATATTTTAATTTCTAATCATTTCATACTTTAAAATCACCTCATCTTCTCATACGTGAAACACTAACTAGACTATAACTCAATTTCATATCTTCTACAAAGTTCAAAAGGTTTACATGAACATGTTCTCTAATGGAAGCTGGCTGTATGGCGGGGCGCCACTGAACAAAGTGGGGTTTTATATTTTCAAAACGACAGTTTTATGTCAAGGTAATTTCCATAGAAATTATTATACGGATTTTCTTTCATAACAACAAAAAGTGCAGTTCTCATATAAAAAAAAAAAAAATCCCATCCATATTTTTTTTTTCAAAAACAATTTGGTGGATTATGTGTACATACGTTCGTATACTATATCAGTTATATACATAGGTATATATATATAGAGGAAACCATAGAAGAATATATTTACCAGGCTTGATGATTATTTATTTGATCTCTCTCCTATATATATATATATACGTGCATATATAACACTATATATATAATATATATATATATGTATATATTAAGTATATGAATGAAAATTTAAGATTGTTTACCGGGCAGACGAACCGGCTGCGGGGATTCTAGTGGCCGGCGAATCGGCATCCGACCAGGTCGACAAGACTTATGGTTTCCCGTGCTACTTTTGGTTGTGTTTCCAAGAACCATTGTTTTGAGACTTAACACGAGCAGCAACGGCAAGCCAAACACGTCTAACAGGAAAAACCATTTTTTGTAACCAATTCATTTGTTGTTTCTTTTTTCTTGATCTTCTTCTAAGTTGTTGACCACGTCCAAATAATCTTCTTAACCAGGCCAGTAGTACGTACTAGCTAGTCTTATTCCTCTTCCCTCCTAATATATAGGGGAAGAGAAACAAGACATACAACGTTAGATATTTTATTAGTGGTTGGTAATGATGGGTTCTTGGTAGTGACCACCGAACAGTAGCAACAGCAATTGTATCTAGCAACGAGCAGTAGTAACAGTTCGGTGATGATTCTTAGTGTAATAATAGTAACACGATGGCCGCCAGCTGCTGTAGTGACTTCGAGTAGCAGCAGTTCGTGGGTGGCGAGGTTCGTAAACAAGCAGCAGCAAAACAAAGGTGGTGGTGTTCGGTGATGATGAACAGCAGCAGTGGTTGTTTGATGTTAGTGTTTACGTATGACAGCAACTAGATTGGTGGTGGTCGGTCTCGAAACTATATTCCAGCAACAACAGTTTTGCGTGGTTGATTGTTTCGAACGGCGCATCAACAAACAATTTCACCTTATAACAAGAACGTAATGATGTGATCAAATGCATCAAATCAATAGATTGCAAGAGACTCGTGCTGATAACGTGTTATAATATAACTAATAAATAAAGAGAGAGAATTTGCAGAGAGAATTTGTTATTCATTTCTATTGAATTTCAATCAATCGATTGATCCATATTTATATACAAAATATCTAAAGAAAAACAAATCATATGGGACCTTATACAAATAATTCATAAGTAAATACAAATGATGGTGGGACCATGTGGACCCATATGTCTGCTTAATAATTTCGTTTTAACTATTTTGATCAATTTAACTTGGACAAATAAAAAAACACACTAAGCAACATATTCTTATGTAGACCGTTATATTACAAAATTACTTAATTAGACAAATACATAAAGATGAGAGATTCCATATAGATTTTGTACAGAATAAATGTCAGAACATTTATCTATACTATATTATAAAGCAGATTTTCTCTAGATTTTCAACATTGAACTTAAATTTTCAATATTGATTTTAAGTTTCAACATTTACTTCCCTAAAATGCCCCTCCTATCTATTCTATATTTACCTAAAATAACTATAATACTTTTTCTCTCTCCTCAAATCTCAACCAATCATTTTTTTTTCTCTCTCCTTCATAAATCGTTTTATTCTTCTAATTCATTCAAAATCTTTTATCTAAAAAACCGTACATCGATAAATTATAAAAATTATATGGGTGTTCTTAAAATTTCATGCTCTTTCATTAGAGTGGTCATTCGATATACTTTCGACGGATTTTTAAATCTCAGGGCGGAGACCGTACGGCTAAGGGCGGAGCCCGTCAGGTAGATCACCCATCACCGCCACCGCCGCCGTCGCCATTACATCACCACCCCGCCATCACCTCCATCACCGTCGCAACGCGCGGGTACCGTTCTCGTTTTATATAATGTATGTGTAATTTTACAAACAATTAACATATTTAAATTAAACAAATATGTACATGTGTTACGAAATTATTAAACAATAAATTTACTTTATTGAAGCACATGAAATTGAACAGAAACCGTATGTGGATACATTATGGATGAAAAGGTAAGAATATTATTATATATATATATACATAAACATATATATTATACAAAATTCTCTTTTCACAATGATAATATTACTATTTTTTTCATCGTATGTCAGCTTAAAATAATTCATGCAACAACTTTCAGGGGTGTTTGGTTTGGTGGAATTCTTTGGAATTCAAAGGAATTGGAATTTGAATTTCATCCCTAAACATGCTTGGTTCATAAAAATGATGGAATTGGAATCTAAACTTTCCATCAAATTCCTTGATTCACTGAATTTGAAATTCCTTCAATATATCAATGGAATGTTTTAGATTCCAATGGAATTCAACTACTTGACAAAAAAACCCTTATCTACAATTAAACCTTACAACATTTCATCAGCCTACCTCTAATCTTTTCTTCTCCATATCTGCATCTCTTGCCTCTCATCTCCTACCTTTTGTTATCTGATTTGGTGTCCCGCCATAGTAACATTCACGGCCGCCGCCGCTTATCAGATTAACCACCACCACCGGAGTGAAACAGTCAACCTGCGAACTGACTTGTATAAGAAAGCAGAAATCATGAGCAGCTACTAGAAAAATGTATAAGGCGACCAAGTAAAGGTAATGGGAACTAACTTGAATAAAAAGCGCCCTTTCGGCTTGAATCTGTTTCTTCAGCTCATTTATCTTAGCCGTCAAACTGCCGAGAAAAAAAAATCAGAAAACTGCTATACAAATTTGGGCTTATTGTGTATAGCCATTCTTCTATTTCATAAACTAACAACACTAACAGATTTGTCATTATACGATGAAATTATATGCAAGAATTAGGAACACCCAATCTGCTAGTTTCTTCATCCTAATCCTAATAACGAAAGCAGCAGCAGCTAACTACTACTAATACAACTACCATGGATGGATGGATGGAGTAGTAAGTCGTATTTTTACCTTAGTAACTAATCAGTCAGTCCAAACTCAACTCTCTGTCTTCGTCTTCGTCTTTTCTTCTTCTGCGTGTGTGAGTTTTTTAGCAAAAACAAGAAAAAGAAAACAAGAAGAAAATTGCAAAAACAAACAAATTCACAATCAAGAATAGAAGAAACCTTTGTCATAATATAATTACTTTCAGGCTACTAGCCTACTAAATCTTCACAAGGCGTATTGGCTTCCTCTTCGTTCTTCAATACTTTCAATTTTTTGTCCCAAATAGCCGGTCCATGAGAAATTAATTGAATACTTATTAGAGAATAAATAAACAAAATAGGAAACTCATTGAAATTAATTGAATACTTGTAATTTGTGGATACTTGAAGATTGTTGAAATCTACTCATATTGCTAGGGTTTCTTTTTTCCTCTCTAGTCTCCACCGCTCAAAAGTTTTTCGTTCAGTCTTAGAGGAGGGGTCAATGGTGAAAATTTATTTTCATACCCACATAATTTACATTAATAGCTCAAAGTATTGGAGGGGCCAG
>CM067174.1:47294490-47348925 GCA_034093135.1 Erigeron breviscapus | reverse complement strand
CAAAACGCAAGAACTCTCTTTTCCCATCTTTCTCTCTTGAATTAATTGGTGTTGTGAAATTTGTTTAATATAAGAATCATCATCATCTCCTTCTCATCTTCATCATATCAAAAGATTGAAGTTCATAGTGCAAGGTTTTTACCCATTTTGACCTAATTTGGGTTTGAGCTCAAGAAGGAGTTTTGGTAAGTCAAATTCATCCCATCTTCACCTATTTATGCTTATTTATATGTTGTTGGTCAATTTAAAGTATTTACAAGTCTTAAATCGGGTCGAAATGGAATTAGGGTTCAATTAGGGTTTTGGTTTGGTTTGATCGATTTGGAAGAGTTGGTGATGTTATGGATGGAAATCTTGGTTTGGGTTATGTGTATTTAGGCTTAGAAGTGTCTAATCTTGCTTCAAAACGAGTCCCACAACTTCTTACATCGATTTGGGGTCTTAGGTTTTGAGTAAATGGGTTTTGGTTCATTTTCTGCACTTAAACTGCTGCTGCTGGTGCAGCTCTGGGCCTCACTGCGGCGCAGTGGCAAGGCATAGCCTTGACTGCGGCGCAGTGGATAACCTCTGGATCGAGGCCTTGCTTTTGACTGCGGCGCAGTGGCAAGGCATGGCCTTGACTGCGGCGCAGTGGTTAATCTCTGGTCCTGATAATTCGTTTTCATTTCCTAACTTCAAACACTTATAACTTTTGATCCGTAAGTCCAAATAAGTCATATGACCTATCGTTGGAATCGTGAGAGAGCCTAGTTTCTTGTAGTAACATTCTTTTCGTATGAGACTTTCCCCATTTCTAAAAATGTTGAGTCAAAGTGTTATGTTTCACACTCGGTAATGTTAAGAAAGTAATTGTGGGTTCGTGACTCAACTTAAACCTAAGGAACCAACTTATTTATGATTATAAAGTTGACATTATGAAATATGACATGCTTTGATAGGTTGTGAACGTGGGGCCCAATACTCGCTATTAATCTTTTATTAACTCGACTTAAGCTTCTTTGCCGATCAAGGTGAGTTCGTATCTCCCTACTCGCTTGAGATTCGGGCTGAAAAGTGTAAACCTTGCGTGTTTACTTATGTTGTTGATTGATTGATTGATTTGGGTTAAATGTTGGTTTGATGAGACGGTTTATCACGTTTGATTGACTTGGTTTATGTTTGTTAAGTATTACTTATACATTAGGATAGACGTACATACATGGAAGTCGGTTATGCCTCCATTGGGTTTTAGATGTGGTGGGAAGGCTGCGGGTGACCCTATATATAAGCATCTGGGACTCGAAGAATGGATAATCCTCTTAAGTGTATGTACGTATAGTTGGTTTGAATTGTGATTATTGGTTTATGATTGACGAATATTGATTGTTGGTTCATGACAGACGATTTGTGATTGATGCATATACGATTGATTGTAAGCATGCATACGTAGTACATAATCCCTCGGTTGAGGACTCAAACATCCTAGTGTATAGATGTATACACTTATCTGTGAGATGTTGGTGACATGACATCCGAGTATATAGACATATATATCTCGATGATTTTGAGATACAGCCTTGTTCATTGTGATGACAGGCGGGTATCGTTGCATAGGTGACTTGAGTTCACGCATAAGATAGGCATGTTGGCTTATTTATGCATTTGGCACTTGCATTGATAATTTTATCATTTGTACATTCCTGTTACACGCTTATTTACTTTGCGTAATCTTGATTGTTGGACGTTATTGTGTTACTTAGAGGCTCACTGTAAGTCATGTCTAGCCTCTACTCGTACATTGTGATTATTGACGCTGGTTCTTTATGGACCATTACTACGAACTCACCAACCTTGTGTTGACTATGCTTAGTACAATTTTCAGGTAATCAGGTACTCCCCGGACGTGGAGTTTAGTTGCTTGCTTGCTGTCTAACCCGGACTTGGACCTCATGGATCAAGGATTCATCGGCCTCTCTTTTGCATTATACTTAGGATTAATTGCCATCTTCTGATGTTCTTTTGTTAACTTTGATGGTTATTGCTCTTTTTGTATTTTGGTACTTGTTTCGTATTGTAATGGATTCACTGAATCTTTATTTGCATTTAGTTCTTGTTCTATTGTAATTCCACCTTGTGCTATATGATTTCCGTGATATTTCAAGCCTCGGCTTGGGGTGTTACAAAAATAGCTAATTAATTTACAATTTATTTACAAATTAATATTTATATCAATATTTTATTTTATATTGTTAATATCTCAATTCTTTTTTAAATATATTTTTACTCCTCTCCCATTTATCTGACCCTCTTCTCTGCTCCTTCTTCTTATCGGACAATAACTTATTAAAAATAATAAATCAAATAAAATATATAACAAATTCAATGTATGTATTATCATTATAATCTAGATATATCTCATATATACCATTTCATACAATAATATACATATTCATGTATTTCTCTAAATTAATTTTAACATGTGATTAAATTAGATTGTATTCACAAATTCAGATTGATTATTATTCTAAATAAACTGACCAATTTGGATAAACTATAAGTCCATCATAGCTATTATCCATAAATTTCTCTACTTTTATTGTTCTTAAGAACCATAGTAACGAAAACAAAATTACTTTTTTGCAAGATATCAATGAGAACTCGGTCAATTAGGTAATCAAGGTTAAGATATTGTTTCTCTGGAAGAGTTTGTATAAAAGAAACTCTGCTACACCATCCAGCCTTGATATGATTTAGCATTTAGTATTTACATTTGAATATCTCAATTCTTTTAAGTATATTTTACATTTTAACGTATAAGTATTTTTTTTTCATATACTAATTATTATATTGATATTGTTGTAAAACCCGTGTATTTGACACGGGTCTAAAATCTAGTTATTAATTACTAGAAATCCAGTCAATTTAAAAAACTACAGCTTTTTCTTTTCGTTTCTTCGTCTGATACTTCTTTCAATTGATTATTATTTATCTATTTAATAACCAAATAGTGTAACATCCGTGAGTTTTGACCCGATTTTAATATTAATTAGATAATGAATATTAATGAAGGTGCGTTATCTCTCATAAAACGTAATCTTAATAATTCTTATAGTCTATATTTTCAATTCTACCAATTTCTAAATTTTTAATATAAAGATCTACCAATAAACTAAAACAGGATTGAGATGTTCTTAAAACGACACGTGGCGTAATCCTTGATTGACACGTGTCATTTTAATTTATTTATTACTAGTGCTCAAACCCGTCCAATGGATGGGTGTCTCAAAATATATTAATCAAATACAAAAGTTAATATATAATATTTAGATTAATCAAGTCATATAAAACTTAATCAATACGAAAGCTAAAAAAGAAACATACGAAAATTAACTCCATATAAATATTGATTCCAGTTTACCTTTTTTTTCCCAACTTTAGTTAAATAAAAAATTTGCAGTTTGTTATATTCTAAAAGAAAACAATATGCAGTGAAACCTCTATAAATTAATAGTGTTGGGACAAAAATATTTTATTAATTTAGCGAGTTATTAATTTATCGAGTGTTAATTTTCACTAATCTCTTAAGTTGGGTCTGGACAAATTATTAATTTTATCGAGATATTAATTAATCGAGTATTAATTTATAGAGGTTTACTGTAATTGAAAAATACATACAATTCATCAACAAAGACCATCTCGAACGTTCTGATTTTCTTCGGGTTGTTCCACTCCGGAACAGTCCATACATGCACAACACGGAGTCGTAGATGATGGTTAACATGTGTTGGTTTAAGCTCTTCAAGATGAACTAATGTGGTTTTATTTTTTGTTGTTGAAGAAGAAGGCATAACGAACCTATAATGGACAACAAACTAAATTAAAAGAAATAATAATAACAATAACATAAGAATTAAATGTTAAATCATAATAATAATAATGATTAATATTGTAACATCCGTTAATTTTGACCCGTTGACTTCACGTGTAATGTGACTAACAATTTAAGTTAATGAAATATTTGGGTTCAGTTTGTGATTAAATGACTATGTGGTATGTTCGTTGGGTCGATAGTATAACTTAATTGGGGACTAAATGTAAAACGTTTTGTAAATTGGCTTGGGAAGAGAAACGGGTCGGCCCGTGGGTGATCCACGACCCACCAGCCCCTTTATGACCCATCTCCCTCCCCTTATCCTCTCATTCACCACATATCTCCTTCCTCCTTCTCTTTTCTCTCTAGCAAGAAAGCTAGACCATTTCTCCTTCATTTTCTTGCATACTTAGTGTGGTGAAATTAGTTTAAAACAAGAATCATCATCGTTGTCGTCTCATAATCGTCATATTCATCATATCAAGGATTGGAGTTCATAGTTCAAGTTTTCTTTAACCATTTTTATTGGTCAAATTCGGATTTGACTTTTGAAGCAAGATTTGGTAAGTCAAATTCATCCCATATTCATCTACTTATGTTGGGTTATTCATTTCTGGTCATTTCGAGTAATTACATGTCCTAAAACGACTTAAAATGGAGTTAGGGTTAATTAGGGTTTTAATTAGGGTTTGAATGATTTAGTGGTGATTTTGATGTTTTGGTCGAAATTGTGGATTGGGTTATGTATATTCATGTTTATTGATACTTAGTTATGCTTCAAAATGAGTTACAAGTTCCTACAAATCGTTTTGGATTGGTTTGGGTCGAGTTTTAAAGGTTTTGGTTTGGTTTTCCTGCATAAACTGCAGCTGCTGCTTCTGGTTCAGAATTGGGCCACTGCGGCGTAGTGGCATGGGCTAGCCCCACTGCGGCGCAGTGGCTAGGGCCTGTTTTGTTCGTGGTTAGCTCACTGCGGCGCAGTGGATATTGCTGGAAAATATGCGCGTCAGTTTTCAAACGTTAATAACTTTTGATCCGTAAGTCCAATCGAGTCATATGACCTATCGTTAGAATCGTAAGAGAGTCTAGTTTCATGTTATGACACTTGTTTTATATGAACCTTCTTCCATTTCTAAAAATGTCGAGTCAAAGTGTCTTGTTCTTGCTCGTTAAAGTTGTAGAAGCGTTTAGGGGTTTGTGACTCGACTTAAATGTGCTAAACCAACTTGTTTAAGATTGTATAGTTGACATTATGATGTATACTTATAGGTTGTGGCCGTGTGGATCCTAGTACTCGCTATTAATCTTTTATTAACTCGACTTAAGCTTCTTTGCCGATCAAGGTGAGTTTCGTATCTCCCTACTCGCTTGAGATTCGGGCTGAAAAGTGTAAACCTTGCTTGTTTACTTGCATTTATTGATTTATTGATTGATGGTCTTGGTTGTTGGATTGATGTGATGGTTCCTTTCGTTTGATTGGTTAAATTGGTTTGAATATTGAATTGTTGAGACGATTATCATGTTTGAATGACTTAGTTTATATTTGTTAAGTATCTAGTAATATTAGGATAGACGTACATACATGAAAGTCGGTTATGCCTTCATTGGGTTTTAGATGTGGTGGGAAGGCTGCGGGTGACCCTATATATAAGCATCTGGACTCGAAGGAAGTAGAATCCTCTTAAGTGTATGTACGTATAGTTGGTTTAAATTGTGGTTAGTGGCTTATGTTTGTTGAATATTGATTGTTGGCTTATGTTTGTCGAATATTGATTGTTGGCTCAGGTTCATCGTATATTGATTGTTGGCTCAGGTTCATCGTATATTGATTGTTGGTTTATGATTGATGCATTTACAATTGATTGTAAGCATTGCATACATTGCTGATGAGCCCTCGGCAGGGATTGCCGACATCCTGGTGTATAGATGTATGCACCCATTTTGGATGTAGTTCTTGCCCCCGAGTATATAGACATATATATCTCGATGTTTTTGAGATGCCACAGTGTTCATTGGGATGACATGTGAGTATCGTTGCATAGGTGACCGGAGATCACGCATAAGATAGGCATTTTGGCTTACTTACGCATATGGCATTGCATTGATACTCATATCATTTATGCATTTCTTATTACACGCTTTTGTACTTGTGTAATCTTGTTGTTGGACATTATTGTGTTTCCTAGAGGCTCACTGTAAGTCATGATTAGCCTCCACTCGTACTTATGATTTCTGTCTCTGGTTCCTGGTGGACCATTACTACGAACTCACCAACCTTGTGTTGACTATGCTTAGTACACTTTTCAGGTATCCAAGTTATTTCCAAGGCATGAAGTATGATCGATTTGTTAGATTGCTGTGAACCCGGACTTGGATTTATATGGATCAAGGATCCATTTGACTTCTTTTGCATTGTACTTAGAACCGTTAGCCATCTTTTGATGTTCTATTGTAATCCTTGATGACGACTTGTTCTTTATGAAATTTGATACTTGTTTATCGTTCTGTAAGGATTCACTGAATCCTTTATTTGCATTTAGTCTTGTTCTATTGTAATTCCACCTTGTGCTATATGATTTCCGTGATATTTCGAGCCTCGGCTTGGGGTGTTACAGAATGATGGCCCATGCGTGGTCGTAGAGAATTAGGCGGTTTGACCTAGACTACGGCTTAAGTTAAAACTCTTCATATAGCATGCATGGTTAGGAAATTCGTGTGCAATGTGAATTATGTGAATCCCCGTGTGAGTTCGTAGTTAAGACCACTTATGTGATGGCTTGAATTCAACGTGATGAATGTGGAATGGATACAATGTGGTCAATGTGTGCTTTGATTGAAATTGATTGTCATTAATATGGATTGTTGTTATTGATTGGTGCTAGTTGATGATTTAGAGCAAAATGAAGTTATGTTATTAACTTAGTATAATATTGTGGCAACCCTAAAAGAACCCGATCAACTCTTTTATGGTCACCCAATATTATAACAAGTTAATAACATCATGGATTGCGCATGCATGGCTTAGAGTATAATAAGGAACCGATATGCTTAATGGGAGTTGATTAGGTGGAGGGTTAGCCGTTGGTACACCCTGTATACATACCCGGTCAATAACTAGAGAGCATATCGAATTCGGATTATACTTTAAACCACTCGTGTTAGTTGACTTGTTTTAGTTGCTTGTAATGAGATGGGTTGAACACGAGTAATTGGTTTTGATGATGGAAAATTGTTGTGAACTTAGCACGAGAACATGATAGATAACGATTACTTGAGAACTTTGATATGCTGTCCTTAGTGTAGTAATGTGAAACACGTATGGTATGTTGGTATGATAACATGATATATGACAGTTAATTGAGAATATTTATGTGTTGGCCTTAGTAAAAGACATTGAACATGTGTAGTGTGTCGGCGTTAAAACACTAACTAATAATGCGGCTAACATGAGAGAAATTGTGAAGCAAACCCCCGGGTCATGTTGTCTGTATGATTAACATATATGTTATGCATGTGTGATGTGTATGTATGTATGTAGGGCCCGTAGTGGTCAAGTTGAGGTCGTAAATGCTTTTGTTGTAGTTTGACTTAAACGTGTTGATAAATGGTTAGGATACAATGTGATAAATGAGTTGATATGCACCTTTAGAGAGAGTCAATGTTATAAGTATCCTAATTCTCATATATTATAAACGGTCGATATCTTAACACTAACGATGTAAATTGTAATCGGTGAACAATAGGGGTATGTTGCTTAATGGTATGTGAACTTAAAAACGTATGAGGCATAGTTAAACTTGATTGTATGCGGGTTATGAGATAATTGGTAATGCACATGTAAAATGTATTAGCAGATGGGCGATTGTATGAATGAAGTTAGCAAGTTAGTTTTATGGTAGGATGTATTGACATGATTACATGAATTAAAGATAACCAATGGTAATGAACTTGACATGATAAAATAATAAGTAACAATTTCATAGGATTCTAACACTCTTACCTTAGTGTAATGACTTGAAATGAGTATGTTATATGGTACGAGAGCATTAACTACTTGTGTGACTAAAATGTGAGCATTGTGAGGCTAACTTTCGGGTCAACGCGTTACTTACCTTGTAGAAAATGGTGGGATCAAGAAGGAATGCGACTAGCCATAGCGATGAGCCGGATTTAGCAACCGTGATTGCCCAAGCAGTGGTAAACGCCATACCTACTATCGTAGCCCAAGTCATGGCAAGCCTTCAAAGAAGCAGTGAAACGCGTGAAGCTAGAGTAATTATGGGCGATGAGAAGGTGTCGAATAGAGTCTCATCGAAAAGGAAAGAAAGCGGAGAATCTAGTGAGGCAAGGAAGGCGGGCAGGGTTGACCCCAATGGTCATAATAAGAGTAGATCCAGGGTGGCGATGGGACCGGTGAAGAAAGCTTATGTAGGACCTCATCCGTTATGTGAAGGATGTGACAATCACCACCCCACCAACGTTCAATGCAGGGCGTGTTTTAATTGCAACCAAGTTGGCCACACGTCCAAGAATTGTAGAGCCCCGAGAACGGGCCCAACGAACGTGACTCCTATTCATGTCGTCCCTCCCCAAGGTAATCAACAAAGAGGCGAGTGTTTTGGATGTGGTAGTCGTGCACACTACATGAAAATTGTCCGAAATGGGTTGGACAACAAGCTGAAGTGGCAGAGCTGGCAAGGGAAACTTACGTGGGACCTCACCCCTTGTGTGGAAGGTGTAATCGCCATCACTCTCCCACTAACCAATGTGGGACTTGCTTTAATTGTAATCGGCGCGGGCACTTAGCTGGCACCATTGAATGTAACACCTCTTCAAACCATTTATCCCCAAGCTGATCACCCTCGGAGCCATCAAGGTGTTTGTTTTGTGTGTGGTAGCCCCGACCACTACAGAAATGCTTGTCCTAGATGGACTGAACCACAAGCCCAAGTGGCGGTTCCTCGATCAACTACAAATAGTCGTTTATAACCAAAGCCGTGGCCAGCAAGACCATCAAGTTCAACCTCGTAGCCGAGCTTTTGCAGAGAATGGAAATGGAGACCAAAGTGATCCAAACGTTGGGTAAGGTACATTCCTCCTAATGGTCGTTATGTTACGGCACTATTCGATATCGAAACCGACTATGATCTCGTTTATTCTAACGTTACTCCTTTGAGTTACGTTCGTTCGTGTGTTTTGGAATTATATGTTTGCAATTTTGAATGTTTAGCGACTCACTAACTAAATTTTTTCAAATATCCCGTGTATCTATCTCGACTCTAAAAGACGACAAAACTCTTCACGTACTTTGTGCTTTATGATATAAAGATTCTTGACGAAAAAGTGAGTGTAATCTGAATGCCACCGGGTAAGACAGTTCTAAATTTGTGTAGTAGGGTTACTAGTGTAAAAATATCTAACGGTAGGATTCTTAGGGTCCCGTGTAAGTCTTCCAACTCAAGCGTCCTTAGGGCTACCGTCTCAAGAATCTGAAAGCTAACGTCATCTATGTTAATCCTGAGTCTCCCGAGGCTTTTCCGAACGACTTACCGGGCTTGTCCCATCCCGATAACTTAAATTTCGTTTATGCTTAACTTCCTAACATCGCGCGCGTAGTCAAAACCCTTATAGACTTCTGAGACGTGAATAAGCGTGTAGTGAAAGACGGGAGAGAGATTGGAAGAAAAACGAATTGGAATGGACTTCGCCGTGAAGTCGCCGACGACAAGAAGTGATCATGATACGACGAAACCGGTAAAATTTGACAACTTGGCACATTAGTATGTAGAAGAAATGGGTTAGGTACACGAAGATTCGATTTCTGTCCTTCCAGATAAAGGAAGTCGCTTAACTCCAATTCAGGGAGCCATCCAATGAACAACGGGCACTCAAACCGACTTGAGACTTGATCACATGTGAAGATAATGTACTTATAACCATGGCAGAAATCCTGTGCAATGACGGTTGTTACGCGAGTATTCGAATGTCACTGACCGAAGCACTAAGTAGTAGAGATGTTACTCTCCACTGGGACGAACCAAGAATCAAAGAAAGCCAAAGTAACGGGTCAGGATTTCTAATAGGAATGACAATAACAACTTCTCAAGCTAAGAGAATAGCCCAGTGGGCTCGCATGCTAAGTAAGAAGTATGCCGATGTGAGGCTGAGACCGTTAGAGTTGGAAGTGGGTGATTTTGTACTTTTGAAAGTATCACCGTGGAAAGGCGTCATCCGATTCGTGAAGCGAGGCAAACTCAGGCCGAGGTATAATTGTCCTTTCAAGATCCTCGAAAAGGGTTGGAAAAGTTGCTTATCGATTAGAATTACCACAAGAGCTTAGCGGTGTACATGATGTGTTTCATATTTGCAACCTACGCAAGTGTTTGGCGGACCCTACACATCATGTGCCCATGGACGAGATTAGAGTAGATTCGAAGCTTAATTATGTTGAAGAGCCGGTAGAGATCTTGGACCGTCAAGTCAAGAAGCTCAAAAATAAGCGCTACACGATTGTTAAGGTTAGATGGGATGCTAGACCTGGAGCCGAGTTCACTTGGAAGCGAGGGGATCATATGAAGACTAAGTATCCGCATTTATTTAGTAATTAGTGTTTTGTTGAATTTTGGGACGAAATTCTTTCAACGGGGGAATAATGTAACATCCGTGAATTCTGACCCGTTGACTTGTGAATTTGACTAACAATTTAAGTTAATGAAATATTTGGGTTTTTGTGATTAAATGACTATGTGGTATGTTCGTCGGGTCGATAGTATAACTTAATTGGGGACTAAATGTAAAACGTTTTGTAAATTGGCTTGGGAAGAGAAACGGGTCGGCCCGTGGGTGATCCACGACCCACCAGCCCTTTATGACCCATCTCCCTCCCCTTATCCTCTCATTCACCACATATCTCTCTTCCTCCTTCTCTTTTCTCTCTAGCAAGAAAGCTAGACCATTTCTCCTTCATTATTCTTGCATACTTAGTGTGGTGAAATTAGTTTAAAACAAGAATCATCATCGTTGTCGTCTCATAATCGTCATCTTCATCATATCAAGGATTGAAGTTCATAGTTCAAGTTTTCTTTAACCATTTTATTGGTCAGATTCGGCTTTGACTTTTGAAGCAAGATTTGGTAAGTCAAATTCATCCCATATTGATCTACTTATGTTGGGTTATTCATTTCTGGTCATTTCGAGTAATTACATGTCCTAAAATGACTTAAAATGGAATTAGGGTTAATTAGGGTTTTAATTAGGGTTTGAATGATTTAGTGGTGATTTTGATGTTTTGGTCGAAATTGTGGATTGGGTTATGTATATTCATGTTTATTGATACTTAGTTATGCTTCAAAATGAGTTACAAGTTCCTACAAATCGTTTTGGATTGGTTTGGGTCGAGTTTTAAAGGTTTTGGTTTGGTTTTTCCTGCATAAACTGCAGCTGCTGCTTCTGGTTCAGAATTGGGCCACTGCGGCGCAGTGGCATGGGCTAGCCCCACTGCGGCGCAGTGGCTAGGGCCTGTTTTGTTCGTGGTTAGCTCAGTGCGGCGCAGTGAGCTTGGCAATGACTCACTGCGGCGCAGTGGATAATTGCTGGGAAAATATGCGCGTCAGTTTTCAAACGTCAATAACTTTTGATCCGTAAGTCCAATCGAGTCATATGACCTATCGTTAAAATCGTAAGAGAGTCTAGTTTCATGTTATGACACTCGTTTTATATGAACCTTCTTCCATTTCTAAAAATGTCGAGTCAAAGTGTCTTGTTCTTGCTCGTTTAAGTTGTAAAGGCGTTTAGGTTTGTGACTCGACTTAAATGTGCTAAACCAACTTGTTTAAGATTGTATAGTTGACATTATGATGTATACTTATAGGTTGTGGCCGTGTGGATCCTAGTACTCGCTATTAATCTTTTATTAACTCGACTTAAGCTTCTTTGCCGATCAAGGTGAGTTTCGTATCTCCCTACTCGCTTGAGATTCGGGCTGAAAAGTGTAAACCTTGCTTGTTTACTTGCATTTATTGATTTATTGATTGATGGTCTTGGTTGTTGGATTGATGTGATGGTTCTTTTCGTTTGATTGGTTAAATTGGTTTGAATATTGAATTGTTGAGACGATTATCACGTTTGAATGTCTTAGTTTATATTTGTTAAGTATCTAGTAATATTAGGATAGACGTACATACATGAAAGTCGGTTATGCCTTCATTGGGTTTTAGATGTGGTGGGAAGGCTGCGGGTGACCCTATATATAAGCATCTGGGACTCGAAGGAAGTAGAATCCTCTTAAGTATATGTACGTATAGTTGGTTTAAATTGTGGTTAGTGGCTTATGTTTGTTGAATATTGATCGTTGGCTTATGTTTGTCGAATATTGATTGTTGGCTTATGTTTGTCGAATATTGATTGTTGGCTCAGGTTCATCGTATATTGATTGTTGGCTCAGGTTCATCGTATATTGATTGTTGGCTCAGGTTCATCGTATATTGATTGTTGGTTTATGATTGATGCATTTACAATTGATTGTAAGCATTGCATACATTGATGATGAGCCCTCGGCAGGGGATTGCCGACATCCTGGTGTATAGATGTATGCACCCATTTTGGATGTAGTTCTTGCCCCCGAGTATATAGACATATATATCTCGATGTTTTTGAGATGCCACCCCAATTCCCGCTGAAGACCTCTCCAAAAACCCGAATTAAATCTACCATCACGATCAGAAACTATAGTCAACGGCACACCGTGCTTAGAAACAATTTCATCAATATACAACTCAGCCACCTTCTCCAATGGTGCGTTCTCACGTGTAGCCATGAAATGAGCACTCTTAGTCAATCTATCAACCACAACCTAAATCATGTCATTCCCAGCTTTAGTCTTGGTAGCTTAGTCACGAAATCCATGGTAATATGATCCCATTTCCACTCGGGGATCTCCAACTGTTGCAATTCACCGTAGGGTTTCTGATGCTCAGCTTTAACTTGAGCACAAGTCACACACTTCTGCACGAACATAGCAATATCACTCCGCATACCAGGCCACCAATACAAAGGCTTCAAGTCATGAAACATCTTAGTAGCACCTGGATGAATAGAATATCTCGATCTATGAGCTTCCTCGAGTATTAGCTCGCGGTTGCCACCGAATAAAGGTACCCACTTCCTACCTTTGTAAGTCTGAAACCCACGACTGTTCACCTTAAATCTATCCCGCTTCTTCCCGATTCTTTCAGCTTTGAAATTTCCGGGTAGAACAGCATCAACTTGAGCCGTCCTAATGCGCTCCAATAAACCGGATTCAGCCTGTACAACCATAGATAAAAGTTTGCAAGAAGTACCTTGCACCTTACGACTCAGAGCATCAGCAACGACATTAGCTTTACCCGGATGATACTTGATCTCACAGTCGTAATCCTTAAGCAGTTCTATCCATCTTCTCTGACGAGCATTCAGTTCCTTCTGATTAAACACATGCTGTAGACTCTTGTGATCAGTAAAAAGAGTACACTTAGTGCCATACAGATAATGTCTCCACAACTTAAGGGCAAAAATAACCGCTGCTAATTCCAGATCATGCGTAGGATAGTTCTTCTCATGCGGTTTCAACTGACGAGAGGCATAAGCAATCACTCTATCGCGCTGCATCAAAACACAACCCAACCCAGAAACCGAAGCATCACTATAAACAACCATGTCGTTTGTACCTTCAGGTAAAGATAGAATCGGAGCCTCACACAACTTCTGTTTCAATGTTTGAAATGCCTTCTCTTGAGAATCGGTCCACAAATACTTCACACCCTTCTTAGTCAACTCAGTCATCGGTTAGCAATGCGGGAGAAGTCTTGAATGAATCTCCTATAGTACCCTGCCAAACCTAAGAAGCTTTTAATTTCAGTAGAGTCCTAGGGGATTCCCACTTCATCACAGCCTCAATCTTCGAGGGATCAACTTTAATCCCATCACCAGAAATGATGTGTCCAAGAAAATTAACCTCACACAACCAGAATTCACACTTGGAAAATTTAGCATAAAGATTTTTCCTCCGTAAAACCTCTAAAACAGCTCGTAGATGCCCACGATGTTCCTCAGCAGTCTTCGAATAAACAAGAATATCATCGATAAATACAATAACAAAATGATCGAGGAAAGGTCTACAGACTCGATTCATCAAGTCCATGAAAGCGGCCGGAGCATTAGTAAGACCAAAGGGCATCACCAGAAACTCGTAGTGTCCATAACGAGTTCGGAAAGCAGTCTTGGCAACACTTTCCTCTTCTACTTTCAACTGATGGTAGCCAGAACGAAGATCGATTTTTGAGAAGAAATAAGCACCCTGCAATTGATCGAATAAATCATCTATACGAGGAAGAGGATATTTATTCTTTACCGTTCGTTTGTTAAGCTCACGGTAATCGATACACATCCTCATAGATCCATCCTTCTTCTTGACAAAGAGAATGGGAGCACCCCAAGGCGAGGAACTCGGTCGAATGAAACCCTTATCTAACAACTCTTGCAACTGCGACATCAACTCTTTCATCTCAGTAGGGGCTAGACGATAAGGAGCCTTAGCAACAGGAGTCACGCCAAGCATAAGATCAATACGAAATTCAACTTCACGATCAGGAGGTAAGCCAGGAAGATCATCAGGAAAAACGTCAGCAAACTCAGAAATAACTTCAATGTCAGCGATAGAAGGCCTAACAATACGTGTGTCAATCACATATGCCAGGAAATGAGTTTTAGTTTGACGAATATGTTGAAGAGCCTTCATCAACTTAATGAATGTAGGATAACCAAACTTCCTTTCACCGTAGACTATGTCCACTTTCCCATCATGGGTAGTGATACAAACGATCTTTTCTCCACAGAAGATAGTAGCATTGTTTTCTCCCAACCAATCCATGCCAACCACTACATCGAACCCAGCCAGCGAAATGGGTAATAAATGGATCGGGAAGGTCCTGCCCTCTATCTCAATGGAGCAATCACGATAAGAATCACGAACTTTAGAGACATGACCATCAGCTATTTCAACTTCTAAGGCATGAGCTAATCGACTAACAAGGGTACCAAGTTGAGGAGCAAACTTAGGGGATACAAAAGATTTAGTAGCACCCGAATCAAACAAAACATTAGCCAATTTAGAATTAACAATGAAAATGCCACTAACCACGTCATCTGTAGTCTTTGCCACCTCAGTAGTCATCTTAAATGCACGGGCTCGAGCTTTAGGAATCTCTGTCTTCTTCTTCTCTTCAGCCTTCATTTGTGGACAATCTGCAATTTTATGGTCAGTAGAGTTGCATTTGTAGCACCTCCACTTGTCAGTACAATCAGCGAAGCTATGTCCAGTCTTGCCACATTTGTCACAGCGGCGAGTATAGACAGTACAAGGACCAGTGTGTCGAGATCGGCAATGTTTACACCACGGCTTCTCCTTCACCTCGTCTTTCCCTTTAGAAAAACCCCCCTTGAACATCTTGCTAGAACCAGAAAACCCATCCCTCTTTCTCTTAAAACCAGAACCAGAATCCTTCTTCACAATAGACTTCAAGTCATCCTCCATAGATAGTGCAGTGTCATAAGCATCCTTAAGGGTCTTCTGCATCCTCACAAGTGTACGGTACTCATTAGGTAAGCTTTCAACAAATCGGCCAATCTTAGATAAATCATCAGGACAAAGTCGGGTACAGAATCTCAGCTTCTCCGCAAACAACCTAATATGCTCTTTCATTGACTTATCTCCTTTCTGAATAGCCAAGAACTCCCTCTCGATCATCTGTCTCTCTCGAATAGTAAAGTACTCCTTATTAAAGAGCTCAATGAACTGCTCCCAAGTGATCTGCATCTCACCATCAACACCCAAAGTTTCTACCTGAATTTCCCACCAATCGATAGCTCCCTTACGAAACAACTGAGTAGCCAACTCCACCTTCTTGTTTTCAGGACAGTCAGCAACCCGAAAACTCTTCTCTACCTCCTTCAACCAGCGATAACCATCAATAGAATTTCCTTCCCCAGAGAACTTAGAAGGATTACAACCCCAAAAGTCACGAAGAGAAAACTTCTTAACCCTCACCCTACCACCATTCCTACGGTTTGGATTATCACCACCAGTACCACTACCACCAGTCCGATCAGAATCATCATTAGTATCACCTGTACGATCATCAGTAGCGGGTAGTGTGTCTCGAGTGCGAGAATTAGCGTCTTCATCTTCAATGTTCCTATTTCGGCGATTCCTAAGTAGTTCATCTCTCAGTCTCCACCTGTGCCAAACGCCGTTCTGACTGATCTAAACGAGCTTGCATCTCAGCCATCTGTGCAACAATCCTCTGTAGCTCACGGTTAGGAGGAGGATCAGCGAATGCATCATCACCAGTACCATTAGGATTACCTCGAGTAGAAACCATTTTTCTAAAAATAAACAACGAACGTTTAAGACGGATATAGAGAGAAAGATTATGGCCCTATCTATCGACCATATCAACTATAAGCAACAATTCAAATAGGCCAAAACCTACACTCTCACTCAACCCAACCCGTCCTAAAAGTAGTCTACTAAAAGGTTTAAGTCCAATCCTATGCCTCATAGAATATGGTTCACTTAAACTCGGTCTCTGATACCAACTTGTAACACCGAACTATATAAAAATATGGATTTCAAAATTTTTCTTAAAAACACAGAGTATTGCGGAAGTTTCCATCAATTATTACATTTCCAAAATAAAAATGTTCAACTTAAATGACGATGTTACTCGTCGGATCTAACCATAATCAAATGAAACCCATAAACGTCAAATAACGATAACGGTCAACGAAATATAATAAATGAGGCTGTCTAGGTAAAAGCCTTCAGCTGTATCTTCTACCCATCCTCACTCTAAACTGCATCTCAACTAAGCATCAACCTGAGGTGGCACAACATTTTCAACAAAAGAACAAGTGTCAGCTTTAAAGCCGAGTAAGATATACCACAGGTTAATATAAATGATTGCCAATTTAAAAAAACTTAATAAAGAATCATACGCAGTCGAGCATGTAACAACAACAATATATAGCAATCGAATACCCATAAGAATGATTAACAATCCTACGTGTGCCTATCGACTTAATCAACAATATTCAACTTTATCTACGTATTCCATCTAGCAACTTAATCAACTTCAACAACTTTATTCAACAATAGGTTATGCCCTTTTTTATTACAACTAAAGGTGGATGACTCGCGTCACCACCATGAATACAACTACAAATGTGTGCAAAGGCGGTTTTAAGGCCTTTAAGGGACCTTGCACCCGACTTGATGGGTAGTCCTATCGGGGTCCATCAGTGTCGTTAAGGATAGGCATAACCAAATTCAGGAGAAAGCTGTTACGCAACTTGTAGTGACTGGACCTAGTCACCCAGCTAATCTCAAACTTCGAGGCCGTGCCATTGGAAGCAACTAGTCTACTCCCGCTGACCAACTAAATCACACTGGTTCCTACGCGGTTCTAGTATGGGATAAGCTTACCACTTTCAACTTAGATTTATACTCGAGTTTTAACAACGATATCAACTTTAGCAACTTTTATTTCAACTTTAAGTTTAGGGCCCCTAATCGTGCACAGTGTTAACATGGAAACCTACACAAGTCTAGTGAACTAGTGTAAAAGCCAAACCAACTCAACAACTTAGCATTCCAACGAAAACAACTTTACAACTAAAAACGACATTAATATCAACTATAATTCAGCATGTACAAGCATAATAACAACAATATAAATCAACCTAATCATGCAAATCTACCCATTTCACGAAACCCTCCAAAAGTCCCATTACCCAAACTAGCGTATGAGAAAGAAAGGTTTTAAACCACTTTTACAAAATCACTATTTTCGTTGTGCACCCCAGCGTGTCAAAAATGTTATATCTTACCTTGATACAGCTTACCAACAAGCTAAGAGTATTTTAAAGTGCTTGCTAAATGCTCCCGACAACCTATAATGAGTATAAGATCGAAGTATAAGCTAAACGAAGTGTTTTGTGAAATCTGGGCATGAGGTGCGCCGCACCTGCCAAGTGGTGCGTCGCACCAATCCTTCAGAAAATCCCAAAATTCCAAACTGACCAGAGGTGCGCCGCACCTCCAAGTGGTGCGTCGCATATCGGGCTCCATTCAAAAATCAAGTTTCCCAAACTGGCAGTGGTGCGCCGCACCACCCATTTGGTGCGTCGCACCTTAGGTGCCGACCAGCAAAATCAATTTCAAACTTGCTCTAAACGATTCCCATTCGATCTCCAACCCTTAGCCCGACCTGGAGACATAAAATTGACCTCTTTGACAACACTTTTGATGACTTTAATCTATCAATCAATCCTTTAATCCTTTACGACATAAATAAATCATTGAATCACCCGAAAGCATGAAATCAATGATCAACCAATTAATTAACCCAACCCAAACCCTTATGGCCTGGATTAAGACTATTATAAGACTCCAACATTCAGATCTCAAATGGTAAATACTCATATTACCTGTAGATCGCTATAGGGAAGCAAAATACTAGACCAAACTCTCTCGAATCACACGTTGGAAGACTTTTCGGTTTGCAATTGATGAAGGGATGATATGGGGCTGCTAGGGTTTGTTTAGGGAATGAATAATCTGTAATCGACAACCTCAAGACACCCCTAACTCCTTAAACCCGTTTTTAAGTTTGAGCACTTGGCAATTTTGACCCCTAAAGTAACTAATGCCTTCATTATACCTCTAAATGACCCGTTATCATATACCTAACATATAAGGACCTTTTTCTACTACAAATGAGGCACAATAATCATTTTATAACACAATTTTCAGTCAACGATAAATTTTCAACTTTCAACTTAGCATATATATCGATTTATCGAAATATATCAATAAATGACCGACAACCACGAAGTGAGCAACGATTTAACTATTTCAACTTTTTGGGCAATTAATGTTTATAAAACATTTAATTTATAATAAAATTCAACTAAATCAACTAATGGGTCGTCTAAATACTAACGGAGTTAAGAGTCAACTAATAGGTCAACTAACGGAGTTAACGGTCAACTAATAGTCAAATATCGAAAAATGATTAGGATGTTACACATACATGGACACCCAAGTATATAGATGTATATACTTGATGATTTTGAGATGCCACATTGGTCATGGTGATGACATGTGAGTATCGTTGCATGATGAAACAGACATGGACACCCGAGTATATAGACATATATATCTCGATGATTTTGAGATGCCACGTCGGTCATGGTGATGACATGTGAGTATCGTTGCATTGTTGACCTGATAGTCATACTTATGATACACATTATGACTTGGTCATGCATACGACACATATCTTGATATTGACATCACTTGTGCTCATTTATTACAAGTATTTACTTTACCTCGTGTAATCTTGTTATGATTGATATTGTGACTATTGACGATGGTTCCTTGTGAACCATTACTACGAACTCACCAACCTCGTGTTGACTTGTTTAGTACACTTTTCAGGTAATCAGGTTAACCAGGGACGTGAAGTATGATTGATTGCTTGCTTGAACCGGGGCATTGGACTTACATGGATCAAGGATTCATTTGCCCTACTTTTGCATTATGTTTAGGATCGATAGCCATCTCTTGATGATTATTTTGTAAACTTTGATGGTTACTTGCTCCTTATGCATTTTGTACTTGAATTATTTTATTTATGGATTCACCAGATCTTTTATTTTCATTTAGTTCATCTTCTACATTAATTCGACCTTGTGCTATATATTTTCCGTAATATTTTGAGCCCTATCTCGGGGTGTTACATAATGCTGGCCCATGCGTGGTTGTAGTGAATTAGGCAGTTTGACCTAGACTACGGCTTAAGTTAAAAATCTTCATATAGCATGCATGGTTAGGAATTTTGTGTGCAACGTGAATTATGTGAAGCCTAAAAGGAATACATTGTGAGTTCGTAAACAAGACCATTTATGTGATGAACGTGTGACGAGTACAATGTGGTCAACTTATGCATTGATTTGAACTTGATTGTGGTTGAGATGGATTGTTGTTATTGATTAGTGATAGTTTGATGATTTAGGGCAAAATGAAGTTATGGCATTAACGTGGTATAACATTGTGGCAACCCTAAAATAGCCTGATCAACTATTTTATGGTTACCTAGTGTTATAAGCAAGTTAATGACATCACGGATTGCACATGCTTGATTTAGGGTATAATAGGAAACCGATATGCTTAATGGGAGTTGATTGGGTGGAGGGAAAGCCGATGGTATCACCTGTATACAAACCCGGTCAATAACTAGAGAGCATATCGGATTCGGATTATACTTTGAACCACTTGTTTTAGTTGCTTGGATTGAGTGATGTGTTGAACACGAGTACTTGGATTAATGATAAACGATTGTAGTGAACTTGGCATGATGGTATGATAAATAACAATCCCCTTAGAACTCTAGCACTTTTGCCTTAGCATTATGATATGAATTATGTATGTTGCATCGATATGAGAGCATTGACTACTTGTGTGACTAACATGTGAGCATTTTGAGACTAACTTTCGGGTCAACGTGTTGCTTGTTTTATAGAAATGGTGAGACCAACACAAGCCGGAACTAACTATAGGGAAAACTCTCAAGAGCCACAACCGGAAGCTCAAGAAGGTAGAGGTGGAGGCCGGGGTGGTGAGCTCCGAGCCAAACTTGGCGGAGGTGATCGCAAACGGTCACCAATATCATGCAAACTACTGTTTCCCAAGTCACGACAACTCTTGGAGGAAATAATGGGGCACAACCTAATGTGCCACAAAACGATGAAGTCCCGACGAATGTGAACAATGAAAGGGCTCAACCGGTGATTGTGGAGGAGGAAAAGGCACCGGCGGTGCAAGATAACTATGTCCCCATGTTTAATCAACATGGAGTGTACCACCAAGGGTGTTTGTTTAAAGATTTTAAGAATTGTGGGGCACCGGAATTTGATGGTAAGGGTGGTCCCACGGATTGTATAAGATGGTTTGAGAGAATTGAGGCGGTGATCGAGAGAAGTCATTGCACATATGATGACCGGATTACTTATGCATCTGGTATGTTTAAAGATGATGCCTTGAGTTGGGGGAACCGAGAGATAACCTTGGGTCGGACCTATAGCTTGTCATGGGCCCATTTCAAGAACATGGTGAAGGAGAAGTTTTGCCCACCCTATGAACTACAAAATCTAACCATAGAGTTTGTCCATCTTAAAATGGACGGGGCCGATTACAAGGGCTATATTAGACGATTTCAAGATTTGTCTACCCTTGTTCCTCATCTAGTGAATCCCGAGCCCCGGGCCATTGATAAATTTGTTTTGGGCTTGACTCCACAAGTCCGTTCTCTTGTCAACTCGGTCATGCCTACTTCTTTGGCCGAGGCTATTAACCTTTCTGGTAGTGTGACCGAGGATCTTTTGAGGAGTGGAGTGTTAAGCAAGTCATCAAAGAGAAAAGAAGTGGCGGAGTCAAGTTGTAACATCCACGGCTTTTGACCCGTTGACTTTTTGTACAATTTGACTAACAATTTAGTTAGTAATATATTGGATGTCATTTTTGGAGGTCATTGTGCGTGCATGTGTCTATTTGAGGTCATTTGGTCATTTTAGTTATTCATACGATGACATACGATATTTAATAGACTTTTACCCCTTTGTGTGGTATCTGTAAGGTGGTAGCTAGCTAGTGATATTGGTGATATTGTAAGATTATGTGTATGTGTGTGTGCTAGTGACCCAATCCCCATCCCCACCTCTCATTTCCCTTATCTACTTTCTCACACACACACCCTTTTTCTCTTTCCCTCTTTGTGTAACAACCCTCAAAATCCGACTAGGACAATCCACTTGGACTTATCTAGACATCTTCTAGCCATTTAAGGCATAGTGATAATTGCCCTCTAGTTCAATGAGATACCATAGATGACTAGCTATCTTAGACTTGCCATAAACAATAACTATAATCATTCAAGACAATCTCAAGCTATAAATTAGTTCTAACTGAACTTGATGAAACGTCAATGAACCAAAAAAAAAAACTTTATTTCGAGAATTAAGTTATAAAAATATTTGTACAAGACTCACAAGTTGTGACAACAATAAAAAAATCTCATAAATATCCAAGAATTTAAACACCAAGCTAATTAAAGTATATATGAACATAAGGATATAATGACCATCTTGAAATTTATTTATAAACCTTATGTGTATATAATAGTAAGCTTGAATAATAATAAGTACATACATATGTAACTAAAATAAATACAAGTTGTAAGGAATAAGTAATAGATAAACTCAAAGCACAAAATATGTACATACATATATACACATACGGATATATAGACACATATAAATATATATAAATAGAACACAATTGCCTTGGAAACACTAATAACTAGCCATTAACTATACATACATGAACCTATACTAGTTGTACATATACATACATGATGCAAGACTAAAACAAAATACCCTTTTAAATTTGAAACTCAAATTTTCGGCCCCAACAAGGAACCAACATCCAACCACACTTGACCAATTATCTTGTAACTAGTATCTTATACTACAACTCCCCATACCAACACTTTACTCCACACCCTACCTATTCTCTCATGCATGCCTCTTTTCTCTCATTTCTCTCACCATTTCACACACTCCACTATGTTTTTCTCTCAAAGATTTTCTGCACATTTCTTCTTCCTTTTTCGGTTAAAACAAGAGAGAAAAGGAGACCCAAAAGCTAATGTAATAAACTATAATAATAAGGGTTCAAGCTAGATCGTTCAAGGGTGTGTTGAAGCAAGATAGGGAGCTCATTTTGGTGCATCTTGGTCGAAATTTTCTGCCCAAAACAGCCGTGAATCACAGCCCCTTCCCAGCCATTTTCGTGACCCAAAAAGGTTGTTAACAACATCCCTTCACTTAATAAATCTTTAGTTAATCTTGTTCTTTCAAAACCCAAATGTTTTCTTCATCTTTTATTATCATTTTCTTCTTGATTTAAACTCAATGAGGGCAAGGTTGATAGATCCTTATCTCACATGTTCATGCATGTAAAGATCTAGAGAAAGGATTCAAGGATTCAACACAAACAAGACCCAAGAGTTAGTAGTTGTAAGATTTGTTGCTAAATGGGTTTAAGGATTTGATTAAATCTGATTTTTAATGAATATTATGAGATTATAATCTGTGATTTTTCAATAAAAAGGAGTTTTCAAAAAGGATATAAAAGTTTATAGCTTGTTTGTATGTGTAATGGTTAGATCTAAACATGCATGCTTAGATTTGCACTAGTTTTGATTGATTTTGATTTTGGAAGTTGAGATGGATTATTGATGATTTTGAATCTGCTATAATCAGTATATTTGATGTTAAAGTCATACAAAAATAACCAACAAATATGTTAGTGGTAATTTAGAGTGCAAAGTAAGCAAACCAAGCCATTGGTTGGTTGTTTAGACCAAAATACAATATGACAGAATCACAGTTTTCACTTTGGATGGATAAACTGGGCATGTGAAGACCGATTCAGGGAAAGTTGTCAAAACAAAAGTTTTAGATAAACGAGTTAAAGTTAACCTCCAACTGGAATCACCCTAAAATACTGAACAAAACAAAAGATATGATTTTTCTACTAAAACTGGTCAAAACTGCATTTTTGTCTGAATATTTTATCAACTTTAACAATTTTTATCTCCTAATCCATAAGGTTCCAAGAGGCCATACTTGGTGGAAAGTAATTCCAATGTGTCCTAAACTTAAAATAAAATCATGGAATTTTTATTAATAGCAAAACCCAAAGAACTTTTATAAAACTTTCGAGTATGCAAAACAGTGACTGTTTTGACCACTTCCACTTGGAAAAATATTTAGAGGTAGTAAACAATCTTTATAAATTAAGCCGAAATTCAAAAAATAAGTGGACACATATAGGTTATTGTATAAAAATCAGGAGGGTCCAAATAATTCGGTTTAACCCAAAACAGTAGCCAACATTTCACAAAAATGTGAAGTAAAAACAGAAAATTCTGAAGTAAACCAATAATTTGTGTAATGGGCTAAAAGATACACTAAGGACATAATGGGCTAACCCGGCCCAAATAATAAACCCATTTGAACCATAAATCAGTAGGCCCACTGGGCCTAATAAACCATGTAGCCCAATAACCAATATAACCCATTAAGCACATAACCCAAATAAGGTTAAGCCCAATAACTAAATTAAGCCCAAGTCACTTAAAAACCCATAACACCTAAGCGAAGTTCATAAACCCGAATAATCATAAGACATATTGAGGAATATGTGAGTAGAAGATAAGCGAAATCAAAGTAACACAAAAGATAATTAAGTGGAATGGACATAAGTAATTACGTTAACCAAACTATAAATTGATATCACAAATACTAATTCGTGCTAAAATCGGTTACACATCAAATGATGAATAAGGATAATATAACTTGATATGACATTCTCATATGATAACCTAAGATGCCAAACGAAACCACAAATGAAGGCAAGTTACCGAAATTCTAACCGCTTATAACTACATATATAATGAAAGTGACCTTTTGCATCATCAATCTTTACAACCAAAAAGATGCGAATACTAGCAATACACTTGGATCCCATAATTGATGACAACATAATGAAAGTGACATTTCTAAGTGATGGCTTAAGATAGGAACTTACGTATATTAGTCCTCTCGTAGGGATAGTCTTGGCTTTGAGTATGGTTGAGGACCATGATGGAATATATGATCAAGGAAGCTATAGATGGGAAGTACCCATTTTGGATAAGTGAATATAATATGTGGCATATCAAGGTGAGTCATAGCCCCCTTTCAAACTCTTTTATATGTTTTACTTGCGGGGTGAAAAGCATGATTAATTAAAATGACTTTCTCTTATGAAATGATTCTTTGAAATAATGATAATGATATGGGAATTATATTGTATGTTCAACGTGTTATATATTATATGATGATCTTGAGTACTGTCAAACTGTTTCACCTCGGTACACTACTATTAACTCTTCGAGAGGCCTGTAGTTTGAGAGTTGCGCAACTAGGACTTGTCCCCTCACCCAACGAGTAACGGTGGGATGTTTGGTTGCCTTTGTGACGACCTTCATTCCCAGTCCGACCACGCGGTGCTCTAGCTACTATATCAGTGGTCATGCCACGCCCCCTTCTATTATTGGTCGTCTCCATGTCACGACCCCTTTATTATTATTATTGCACATGATTGACGGCATGTGCTTCTTATTATCTTGGACATAACCGGTTTTAGTAGTGGCTCAAGAACAATCTCATCAAATTATGTCATGGTAGTCTTACCATTGACCAAGTGTTATTGATATTATTTGTGAATATTATGGATTGAACATATGGTTGGGTATTGGACCTTATATGGAATCTTGAAAGTTGTTGAAATTGGCGATATTGAAATATTGATGACCGAATGGTTTTGGCATGATGTATGATTAATCGAATTATATACTTTTCTCTAACGATAAATTTGACAAATGAGAGCTTTATTACTTACCATGGACTCTCAACTCTTTGAAATGACGTTATGCTATTTCGAAAACTTGATGGTGTGATAATGAGAATTTTTTCGATCATACGATTTGGGTATGTTGATATCTAATAACATGTTTTCTAAGTGTTTAAAATGGTTAGGTAACGAGATTTACTTAAAAACCTATGCACTCACCAACTACGTTTTCGTAGTTGACACTTTTTCTTCATGCTTTTCAGGAATTAGCGTAAGCTTTGAGGAATTATATGCATCATGATTATTTGCATTGCACTTGGGAGTCAAAGATCAAACCTTGTGATGGGCAATGGAATCCGCCTTGATCATTGTAATATATCATCTCATGTATTTGTTATTTGTTTCGTGGACTCAATATCCAAGTATGGTAGACGTATTGTACTTGGGAATTGGTTCACATGCTTGTGCATTTGTAAAATTCTTTTATGAAATAAAGCTATGGTGAATGTTATTTATAACCCTTTGTTTTGAATACTCGACTTTCTGTACATCTCATTGTTCCGCCTTAGTTGGGGTGTTACACTTTGCAAGAACATCTTCACCATATTCATCATAATCCTCTTATTTCTTCTTCTAAAAAAATTCGGATTATTACTTCATGTTGTAAGCAAAATTGTTGGTAACAAGTATAATAATAACTATTGGGTTAAAAAGTTCAAGATTTCATTGTGGTTATTGGTGTTCTTCATCACTTGGTCTCTAAATTCGAAATTTGTGGTTCAAGGAGTTTTGGTAAGTGTTACCATTCTCAAATTACTTGTTTAAATTGTTACAAGTCTTGGATTACTAGCTATTTACAAAATTTGGTCAATTTTTGGTGTTCTTGAGCAAAATGTCAAAAATTAGGTTTTGAAAGATGGAACAAATGATTTTGAAGTGGGTTTGTGAAACAAGAGGTTTTCTAGCATTGATTGTACTAGTATTGAGTTATGGTAAAGTGGGAAGCTTTGATTTTGCGTTTAACCTAGTCAATTTTGAGCAAAAATGAGTTTAACCCCGAATCTGAGAGCACGTTCGCTGTGTTTGAAGCGGGTGTGCTGAGGTTGGAAGCGCGTTCTCTGTGTTTCAGCATAGAACGCGCTCCACTGTCTTTTTCGTACTTTTTTCGTTTGGTCATCGGTCGACTTTCTTAAGGTCCGATACTTATATACCAGTCTTATATCATCAAACAAATGTCAAATAAGTTGTTAAAACACAAATTTGAACACTTTGATTTTCATGTCAAATTTAGGTGCTAAGTCATTGAAACATGTTCAATCAAAACTCTTCCTTTGTTATTCAAACGTTCTAAAATCACTTCTAATGTACCTTTGGGGATTGTGGCATTGCATAACTAGCTAGACCTTACCGTTGGAATACCTTGTGATACTTTGATATTGTAAAGTAGGTTATGATCGTTGTTGAAGTTTTGGTTGTGGACATTTGATGATCATTGGACATACATAGCTTGATCTTAACTTGTTGTTGCTCGATCAAGGTGAGTTTTCGTAGTTCCTTTACTCGTATGAGAGTCGGGCTGAAAAGTGTACATACGTGCATGATTACATTTGTTAATTGAATGATCGATTGATTGATTGTTTGATGTATGACTATTTGATTGTGATATGGTTATTGTATGTGATTGTTTAAGTGTATATTAGGATAGTTGTGCATACATGGAAGACGGTAATGCCTTTGAAAGGTTATAGATGTGGTGGGAAGGCTGCGGGTGACCCTATATATAAGCATCTATGATTTCTCAAAAGTAGTATCGTATGAAGTGTATGCACATGGTGTTTTGGTGGTGTTGTGGACATTGTGGGTCATTGATGGACATTTGTGGTATGTTGAGGAACATTGATGGACATGATAGGCATGATGACATATAAACGGGTACTCTAAGTGCTTGATGACATATAAACGGGTACTCTAAGTACTTGATGACATTATACGGGTACTATGCGTACTTGATGACATTTGGATGACATGAGAACATTGGTGGGACATTGATGGAAATGTTTGACATTATAGAACTGCATGATACTTATTGCTATCATTATTACTTGTTCTTGTTTATTATGCTTATTCTAACTACCATAATTAGCTCATTTTGCGAATACATGTGTGATGGAAGTTGATGGTCATTGATGGACATGTGTGGTATGTTGGGGGCATTGATGGACATGATAGGCATGATGACATGTAAACGGGTATACTAAGTACTTGATGACATTATACGGGTACTTACGTACTTGATGACATTATGCGGGTACTATACGTACTTGATGACATTCGGATGACATGAAAACATTTGTGAGACATGGATGGACATGTTTAACGTCATAGAACTTGTTTGATACTTATTGTTATCGATATTATTTGTTCTTGCTCATTATACGTATTCTAGCTATTGTATAGTTCGTTTAATGGATACGTGTGTGATTAGGTTGTGCTACGAGCCAACCTAAATTGAGTACTTGTGCCTTTTAAGGACTTACTGTAAGTGTATTACTTGCTCATTATCCTTGTTCATATTGTGAATGGCATTGGCATTAGATCCTTGTCATTCTTTCCTACGAACTCACCAACCTAGTGTTGACATTGTTTAGTACACTTTTCAGGTTATCAGATGAATCCAAGACGTGATGGTTGATTGATGCTCGGGCATTGGACTTACATGGATCCAAGATTCATTTGCCCTTTATTTTGCATTTGCACTTGATTGTTGATGTTGGATTCACCGAATCCCTTTTTGTTCATATAGTTCATGTTCTACGATAATCCCATGCTAATGCTATATCTTTTTCGTAATATTCCTTGCCTAGCTTGGGGTGTTACAGAATGGTGGCCCATGCGTGGTCGTAGAGAATTAGGCGGTTTGACCTAGACTACGACTTAAGTAAAACTCTTCATATAGCATGAATGATTAGGAATATTGTATGCAACATGAATTATATGACATTATAGGTGTACGCTTGGAGTTCGTAGGAAGGTTCATTACATGTGATAACATGAGTACAACTGGCTTGATATGGACAATGTGTTATTTGTATGATGGTCAAGTGCATGAGGTCAATGTGGTTATTTGAGGTCAATGAGGTCATGTGCATATTGTTGGATTGAGATGATTTGGATTGTTGTTGTTTGATTATAGTTTGATGAACTAGGGCAAAATGAAGTTATGTGTAACACCCGTCGTTTAAAAATATGGGTTTTCAAAACTTTTCACCTAACGGTGTTAAATTGCGGAAGTAAAGACTGTAAAAGTCAAAACCGATAAAAACAGTTCGGTTTCTGCATTTATTTGGTGTTACATGCCATATCAAACAATAGTTCAAATGAAAACCCAACGGTTGCCCAACATAAAACAACCGTTCACAAGTCACAACATAAATTCGACATTAAGTACGAAATGTAAATAAATGTCTAAGCAAATAATCGTCTATGGATAACTAAGGCTCCTTCAATGAATCTACCCAAGCTCACACATCCTTCATCTAATTCCATCAAGCTAAACCTGAGGAAACAACCACATTAAAGAAGCAAGTGTTAGCTATAAGAATAGCTAAGTAAGATAACACTTAATTAAAAGCATTTGTCCAATTAAAACAATCTTCATTATTAGACAAGTTTTATTAGGCACAACACACATCACACGTTCACACATATACTACATTTCGACTTCATATTAATTAGGATAATCATCCTAAATGTGCCTATCCTGCATTAGTTCACACATTGTCACACGTATCTTTGTTAACTGCATATAAGTGTGCCCTGCATCACACCTGACTGGATGATCAGTCAAAAGACTACTCATCTTACGTCGTTAAGGAGTGGCAAGCCAATCCAAGAGTAATCGTATGTGGAGGTTGGTCAAACCTCTCGTATTACTCGCCCTGCGTTATAAAGACCATGTTGCGAGGAGCCACCCAAGCAACAACTGCATCAACGCACTCATCCGGCTGAGACAAGTACGGGTTAAGCTTAACACTTTCCCTGCATTAGTTTAATGAGCTCAATTTCACACATATAGATTGGGTCCCTGCATTCCCAAACATTCACACACATATAGTCTAGGTAACACACATTCCTAGACCTTCACACACTTTAACTTCATTACGTTTGGATCCTTAAACGTGCAAGTGACATAGTAACCTAGCAAGTCTAGTGAACTAGGCGTACAAGTCAAGCATGCATATCACACATCAACTTCATTTCTATATATCATGCATATCAAGATACTTCATTAAACTACATCAACTGCATAGCTACATACTACATTACACTACAATAGGGACTGCATCTCAGGTCTCATGGTCAACTGCATAACCCATAATACCTCCCAAGTAACCCATATGCCCACATGCAATATAAAGATACCGAATGGAAGTGTTTACGATTTGAAACCAGCTTTTAGTTGATCCCCCAGCGTGTCAAAGTAGTGTATCTTACCTGGTAGTAGTGTACGCGCGCAAACAAATAGCTAATAGTGCTTATCAGTAATCCCCGACACCTATTGTACATTAACATATGAAATATAAGTCATTTGGGACTCAAACGAACTTAACAACCTCACGAACTTAGTCTGGAAAATCCTTCTTACGAACTTAGCTACAGTTCTTACGAAGATAGTTTGTTCTTACGAAGATAGTTTGTTCTTACGAAGATAGTTTGTTCTTACGAAGATAGTTTGTTCTTACGAAGATAGTGACTGCGTACGAAAATAGAAGCCATACGAAGGTTATCTTCGTTCGAAGTGCAGAAACGTGTTTTTCGACCTTTTTCCAGAAAATGACCCCAAAACTCTTTAAGTACCGATCGAATTGACACAAAAACATTAATCTTTGATCATCAAAACATCTCTTATCAATCCAAATCGTTAAAACATCGTTTACAATCATTTTAGGCCAAATACTTGATTAAAACACATAAATTAACCAAGAACACAATGAAACCCTAATTCCTTTACAAACCCCTTTTCAATCAGATTTGATTCAACACACACGACTCATGATCTGAAAATACGATCAATGAATTGATTATTACCTGCAAATGACAAATAGAATGCAAATACTCTTGACAATGACCACCAATTCACACACAAAACGACTTTTCGGCTTGAGATTTGATGAGAGAAGACTATGGAATGACTTAGGATCAGTTAGGGCTTGTTTAGAAAAAGTGAGATCTGCAAATAACCTCCTAATGACAGCCTCTAAGCTACTAATCCCGTTTTTGACTTTCCACACATGTCAAAACTAGTCCCTAGGCTTCCTAATCCTTCATTATTGGTCACAAACTTCTTTATTGCCCATATACAACATTAACCCTTCATTAAATGTCACTACATAGACATAATTTCTTCATATTTCACACATTTATACTACATTAACATTTAGGTTTCCAAACCTCACACATAACACACATTAACTACGTATATGCATATATTCACACTAGACTTAACGACACACATGAGGTTGACTTAACAGCGTTAGTCAAATCTTAAAGAAAAGTTTGGGATGTTACATTATGACATTAACGTAGTATAACATTGTGGCAACCCTAAAACAGCATGATCAACTATTTTATGGTCACCCGTGGTATATGCAAGTTAATGGCATCACTGATTGCACATGTTTGGCTTAGGGTATAATAAGGAACCGATATGTTTAATGGGAGTTGATTGGGTGGAGGGAAAGTCGATGGTATCACTTGTATACAAACCCAATCAATAACTAGAGAGCATATCAGATTCGGATTATACTTTAAACCGCTTGTTGTAGTTGCTTGTTGTGTGATGTGTTGAACTTGAGCATTTGGTTATGATGATGGACAATTGTTGTGAACTTGGCATAATGGCATGATAGATAGCGGTTACTTGAGGACATTAGTACTTGGCCTTAGTGTAAATATATGAACTATGTATGACATGTCGGTATGAGAGCATTGACTACTTGTGTGACTAACATGTGAGAACTTTGAGACTAACCTCCGGGTCGTAAACTTTAAGACCATTACTATGGTGGATACAATTAACCGTACCGGTATGTATTGCCAAGCATTTATGGTGAGAAGCGGAGTGTTGTGCAAGACGACAAACCAGAAGTAAGGGGTTAGGAGAACTTTTGCGGCGAGTACTACTGAAGCCCGCAACGATCCTAATGTGGTGGCAGGTACATTTCTTCTTAACGGTAATTATGCCACGGTGTTATTTGATTCCGGAGCCGATTATAGCTTCGTTCCTTTGATAGATATTCATCCGTGTGCCTTAAACTATGTGCTTGATATTGAAATGGTCAATGGTGCTTTAACTAGGCTTAGTCAAGTACTTCGTGATTGTATCTTGACTTTAAACGACGTCGAATTTTTCATTGATCTTATGCCTTTCGATATTGGAAGCTTTGACATCATTGTGGGTATGGATTGGATGACGGCAGTGAATGCGGTCATTGATTGTGGTGAAAGGGTAGTCAAAATCCAGTTGTCTAACGGTAAAGTCCTTAGAGTTCAAGGTGAAACATCCGATTCTTCAAGTTCCAAGGTTTTTAGCGCTACCGTTACAAAGGTGGAATTGAAAACCGTTCCTATCGTTCGTGACTTTTCCGATGTCTTTCCGGATGATCTACCGGGTCTACCCCCGTCTCGTCAACTTGACTTTTGCATCAATTTAATTCCTAACACCGCACCCGTGGCTAAAGCTCCATATAGGCTTGCCTTAACGGAAATGCAAGAATTAGAATCTCAACTCAAAAAGCTTCAAGAAAAAGGGGTCATTCGTCCTAGTCAATCACCTTGGGGAGCTCCTACCTTGTTTGTAAAAAAGAAGGATGGGTCATTTAGGATGTGTATCGACTACCGGGAATTGAACAAGCTCACGGTGAAGAACTGGTATCCACTTCCTAGAATCAATGACCTATTTGATCAATTGCAAGGCGCCAAGCATTTCTCAAAAAAATCGATCTCCGTTCAGGTTATCATCAACTTAGAGTACATGAAGATGACATACCAAAGACGGCGTTCCGTACAAGGTATGGTCATTTTGAATTCACCGTTATGCCTATGGGTTGATTAATGCACCGGCGGTGTTCATGAACTAGATGAACCGGGTGTGTCGACCTACTTAGACAAGTTGGTCATTGTCTTTATTGATGACATACTTGTTTACTCAAAGACGAAGGTAGAGCATGTTGAGCACTTGCGCAAAGTTCTTGAACTACTTAGAAAGGAGAAATTGTGTATGAAATTTTCTAAGTGTGAGTTTCGGTTAGAAGAAGTTCACTTCCTTGGTCATGTGGTGAGCAAAGATGGAATTCATGTAGATCCTAGCGAGATTCGAGCGGTCAAGAATTGGAGAAAACCCGAGACGCCAACCGAGATTCGTCAGTTCCTTGGTTTGGCGGGTTACTATCGAAGGTTCATTGTGAACTGTTCCAAGATTTGCACAACCACTTACTGTTTTGACTCAAAAAGAAAGAAGTTTTGATTGGGGTGAGAAGCGAGAGCAAGCCTTTCAAACTCTCAAAGACATGTTGTGTGATGCACCTAGAGCCGAGGATTTTGTGGCATATTGTGATGCTTTGGGTCAAGGTTTGGGTTGTATGCTTATGTAAAGAGGCAAGGTCATAGCTTATGCCTCACATCAACTTAAAGTGCATGAGAAAAATTTCCCCACTCATGATTTGGAATTGGGAGCGGTCGTCTTTGCTTTGAAGTGTTGGAGACATTACCTTTATGGCACCAAATGTGTGATCTGCACCGATCATAAAAGTCTTCAACACATTTTTAAATCAAAGTGAGTTGAATATGAGACAAAGAAGATGGCTCGAACTTTTTAGTGATTATGATTGTGATATTCGCTACCATCCGGGGAAAGCTAATGTTGTAGCCAACGCGCTGAGTAGAAAGGAAAGGGTTAAGCCGAGAAGAGTAAGAGCCATGAGTCTCATGGTGGGGCAAAGTATTCGTGCCGGATCATAGAAGCTCAAGTACAAGCTACTTTACCGTAGAACTTTGGTAATGAAGGGTTAGATGGCATGGAGCAACAATTTGATAGGAAAGAACACAATGGGCTATATCTAGTTGAAAGGCTTTGGGTTCCCATTTTTGGCAATTTGAGAACATTCCTTATGAATGAAGCCCACAAATCGGCTTATTCGGTCCATCCGGGCTCGGATAAGATGTACTTTGACTTGAAGGACTTTTATTGGTGGCCGGGCATCAAACGTGATGTGGCTAAATATGTGAGTGAGTGTCTTACTTGCTTACAAGTGAAAACCGGTCATAAGAAGCCTCCCGGATTATTAGTGCAACCGGTGACACCGGAATGTGTAAGTCCCCTGGTACGGATCGTTAATAGCTTGCTCCAGTTATCCTGAGGTGCGGAATCCCTCACTATAACTTGGTGATCAACAATAAGCCCCTAAATCACCTGCTGCCTCGCAGATCTTCTTCGGGCTAGCGGAACAACCTTTGACGACTTAACCTGCACAAGTATGCTCGAAATTTCGACAAATGTTCAACCCTAATCTCTGTTAGGTTTCGGTATTTATAGGAAACACCCGACATGGGCTTCAGCGAGTCGGCCTCGCAAATCCAGCCCAGCCCGTCACTAATGCGAGGTCGCATTCTATGATTGGCCTCGTATTTGACCCTGCAAATACGGAGTCGTATTCCCTATGTGAAATGCGAGGTCTCATTTCACACTTAGCAGATTTATTACACATTCAATACTCCAACTTAATCTAGTATTCTATGCATAATACTAAGTTCATTAATGACAATCACATTACAAAGACATATAACAATATAAGCCCAAACAATCTAGACTGCTATTGACATAGATGTGCACTTACAGACTCCCCCTTGGCAATAGCTTCTAGACGTTAACATACTTATGTCTTTGTCTTGTCTTTGTCATCAATCTACTTCCTCTGCTTCTTCTTATCAGCCTTCTTCTTCTTCTGAACTTCCTCTGAATCATCTGCAGCCTTATAAAAATCACAGTCTGAATGTAAGCCGATCTTCAAGCACAAACTCACTGTATTTCTATATCGCAACGCTGGACCCTGAAAATCTTTTGGAAACCAAATATTAACACTGTTCAGCTTCAGCAGATCTTTCTTACAGAAGTTCACTAGATGTAAAGGCTCATAAATCCTCTCAATCTCATAGTAATGATCACCATACATCACAGCTTCATACGTCTTACTATCAAAGTACCAACCTATCATATTATCCAATAAGTCCTTCTTGAATTTCTTCAAAGGAACTTCTTTGGCAAACTTGGTCGGCTCATACTTCAAAGTAACAACAGGCTTATTTGTCTTCGGATCTATCTTCGATTTATCCTTGACCATCTTGCCTTCCTGTGGATGATACTTTCTCTGAGATGGATCCTTGATCTTCATGTCTTTCGCTATAGACCTAGCAATATAATTTCCAAACTCAGATCCACTAGGATTGATTAGTTCTAGCCTAGCTAAGCACCAAAAATCAACATCAGTAAGTGAGTTGATGGCTTCTTCGTTATAGTCCAAATACCGCACTCCGTCTGTTCTCCTGATAATGAGAAGTCTCAACTCATTATCCCAATGAAAACTCATGATTCTTGAGCATGCAGTAGTGGCGTAGGCTTCAACCTTCTCTCCCTGAATCTTGTCTTTATATTTGATAGGTTTATGCGATGCCTCATACTTAGCCATGTTTTTCTTCCAAGTAATAACAGGCTCTGTATGTTGCACATCAGGATCTTCAGCAATTGGTTCTTGCATGACTGGAGCTTCAGGATCTTGGACTTGTTCAGACCTGTCCATTCTATCAAGCTTAGCTCTGAAGTCATCAATACTAAACCCTTTGCGCTCAGCATCTTTATCCACAAGCCTTGAAGCTGTAACTGGCATATCGACTTCTGCGATATCCATCCAGCTCTTATCAACATAGATTATCTCACCTTCTTCCCTCACAGCATCAGTTGTCTTAGAAGACCCTACCATACCAGTTGCAATCTCATTCAGAGACTCTATTGCCTTGGTCAGATCCTCTTGATGCTTATTGCCTTTATCTTTTGCTGCATCCGGATCTTGATTTGAATCATCATCTTTCTTTTTTGAAAGCTCATCACCCTTACAGCCTAGATCTGGCAACAATTGCTTTTTCACCAAAACTTCTCAAACAATTCATTTAACTCTGATTGCATCACACAATCTAGCATGACATCTGCAATCTTAGTCATCTGTTCAGCTACTCTAACTACTCCTTTATTCGCTCTAGTAGCCAAACTTTCTGCCTTAGTAGCTTCACAACGAACCATGTCAAAGTTGGACATGAGAGTGTTAATAAAGTCTTGATGATTCTTTCTTTCATCATTAAGAGCTTTCTCTAACGTCTCAACTTCCTTTTGCTTTCTCTACATCTCTTTCTCATGGTTCTTCTTTTGTTTCTCCAACTCATCAAACAAACCATTAACTCTAGCCTCTAACACCATCATCTTTCCTTTCATGTCAGCCATACCAAACACTGGTGGTAAAATAGGAACTTGACGTCTAGTAACTTCAGTTCTTAGTTCAGGATTAGGCACTGAATCCTTCATTCTATGAGTTGTAGACGGCCTTTCAAGATTTAAAAGGACTTGTCTATTTTAAGAACAAGCATTCTCAGCCATACATCTGAATACGTTTCCCATAAGAACATTGTATACATTTAAGTTCAGATTATAAGGAAACCTTGGTACTTTGTGCCTATCGATACATCATATAATGGTATCACTGAACTGAGCATTTTAAAGTACAGTTAAGTAGGCTTAAAAGCTAAAGTATCGTCACGTCTAATCGTCTTGATGCAGTGACCTTACTCTTTTTATTATATTTCTTTTTCTTTTATGATTTTTCTCATTTTTCTTTTGTTTTTCTGACACTATATAACACACATACATTACGACACAAACACTGACTCATTTTACAAAGTTCCTTTGAGAGACACTGTCACTATAGATTTCTCATTCCAATCAATTGGACTAACAACTCGAAACGAGTTCGGCCGAAAGCCTTAGTGAACAGATCAACTAAATTAAAGTCACTCGGCACCTTTTCTAGGACTATCAATTTCTTTTCAGCACAATCACGAATAAAATGAAACCTTATGTCTATGTGTTTTTTTTTTTTTTTTTTTTTTTTTTTTTTTTTTTTTTTTTTTTTTTTTTTTTTTTTTTTTTTTTTTTTTTTTTTTTTTTTTTTTTTTTTTTTTTTTTTTTTTTTTTTTTTTTTTTTTTTTTTTTTTTTTTTTTTTTTTTTTTTTTTTTTTTTTTTTTTTTTTTTTTTTTTTTTTTTTTTTTTTTTTTTTTTTTTTTTTTTTTTTTTTTTTTTTTTTTTTTTTTTTTTTTTTTTTTTTTTTTTTTTTTTTTTTTTTTTTTTTTTTTTTTTTTTTTTTTTTTTTTTTTTTTTTTTTTTTTTTTTTTTTTTTTTTTTTTTTTTTTTTTTTTTTTTTTTTTTTTTTTTTTTTTTTTTTTTTTTTTTTTTTTTTTTTTTTTTTTTTTTTTTTTTTTTTTTTTTTTTTTTTTTTTTTTTTTTTTTTTTTTTTTTTTTTTTTTTTTTTTTTTTTTTTTTTTTTTTTTTTTTTTTTTTTTTTTTTTTTTTTTTTTTTTTTTTTTTTTTTTTTTTTTTTTTTTTTTTTTTTTTTTTTTTTTTTTTTTTTTTTTTTTTTTTTTTTTTTTTTTTTTTTTTTTTTTTTTTTTTTTTTTTTTTTTTTTTTTTTTTTTTTTTTTTTTTTTTTTTTTTTTTTTTTTTTTTTTTTTTTTTTTTTTTTTTTTTTTTTTTTTTTTTTTTTTTTTTTTTTTTTTTTTTTTTTTTTTTTTTTTTTTTTTTTTTTTTTTTTTTTTTTTTTTTTTTTTTTTTTTTTTTTTTTTTTTTTTTTTTTTTTTTTTTTTTTTTTTTTTTTTTTTTTTTTTTTTTTTTTTTTTTTTTTTTTTTTTTTTTTTTTTTTTTTTTTTTTTTTTTTTTTTTTTTTTTTTTTTTTTTTTTTTTTTTTTTTTTTTTTTTTTTTTTTTTTTTTTTTTTTTTTTTTTTTTTTTTTTTTTTTTTTTTTTTTTTTTTTTTTTTTTTTTTTTTTTTTTTTTTTTTTTTTTTTTTTTTTTTTTTTTTTTTTTTTTTTTTTTTTTTTTTTTTTTTTTTTTTTTTTTTTTTTTTTTTTTTTTTTTTTTTTTTTTTTTTTTTTTTTTTTTTTTTTTTTTTTTTTTTTTTTTTTTTTTTTTTTTTTTTTTTTTTTTTTTTTTTTTTTTTTTTTTTTTTTTTTTTTTTTTTTTTTTTTTTTTTTTTTTTTTTTTTTTTTTTTTTTCCCCTAAGACTGACATCCACTGATGTCTACTTCCTCAAGAGCACCAATTTCTTCATACCTGTAAACCAACATATATATCATGACCAATAACATAATAACAAAGCATAAAATATGAGAATCTGTACTATAGATAATCATCTAAACATGATCTTCTATAGTACTTTGTTTATTACAAAATAAATTTACAAAACAGACATAGGATCCTTTAATAATCCCTTGTCCTCCATAATGTGCCTGGAGCTTCCGCTATTGACAAACCATAAACCTGCGGTCTTCCTTAGCAGCTCCTGCACATTCATAAAGAGTTAGTTTTTCAAAGGACCCCTAGCCTTATTGGCTCTGGGTCGATCAATTTCCATTCTAAATTTCCCATTGACGACTTTTCCAATACCAGAAATACTCCCGCCCTTGGGACCTGCGAAGCTGACATAAGACCCTTTAACAGGTTTAAACTTTGTTAATAACCTCTTGTCACCTGTCATATGTCTTGAACAACCACTATCGACGAACCATAACCCTTTAGTTCTCCTTAGTAGTTCCTTATGTTCAACAACCTCAAGATGTGCCATCAATCTTGTCTCAGCTTCGGCGACATCTTCATTCTCAGCTCTTACTGGTTCTGATGATTCAGGTTCCTCTTCTACCCTCTGATGAACACTACCATGATCATATCAAATGAATTATCAGCAAGATCATTCATTTCTTCATCAAGGTCTTGAATTATTGCCATGAATGCATGATTCTGATCATCGGTACTAGTCGAACCCCAATTATAAGTACCATCAGATTGAACAACTAAAGCTCTTGAGTTATCCGTTTCTCCCGAGCTTCGGTTCCCAGTATTAGCATATTGATGTCCGGAATTCTGACTCACTATAGAACCACTTTGATTGAAGTTCTGACGGCCTATAGCTGAATTGTTGTCCCGTCTTGGCCTCTGACACTCTCTTGCAAAATGTCCAAAACCATCACAGTTATAACACTTCACTTTGGTCTTGTCAAACCCTACTTTGCCATTCACAACCTTCCTTCTGGTTCTATCTGTGAAACGCTGAAGTCTCAATGTTAACATAGCTAATTGCCAGTTCAGATCCATTTCTTCCAAGTCATCTGGATCAACTTGCTTGTAATCCTCCCTAACCAAATCAGGATCAGTCAATTTTCCTCCAATTAACTTCTCATGAGCAGACACAAATGAAGCGAGCATGCCCAAATGTCCCTCAGCAGATCTTATGCTCATCGGCATCCCTGTGTAACCCGAGCTTGGAGAACTACCATTCTGAATCCCATTATGCACTACCATGGCCGATTCTGGAGAAGTTACATACATCAAGTTGCTATCAGAATCCGTTGACATTTTCATCTTGTCATTATCTCCACTATAGAAGGCAGTAATCCCTCCACTTGAAGATTTTGCAGAAGGAACGCTTGATTTGCTATGATAAAGTTCAGGACGCTGAACAAAATCACTGCTACCTGTTTCCTTCGACTTTCGTTTCATATCTTGACCTCTCAGCTTTCGAATGATCTGATCCAGAGTCCATGTGCTAAATTCGGGATTTTGTTGGATTGAAGTTACAAACCCTTCCCACTTAACTGGAAGAGCTTCCAACAACTTCTCGATGACATCTTCTAGATCAGGTTTGTACCCAAAGTATGCAAGCTCAACCAGCAGATGACTGTAACGAATCAAGATCTCATCAAGAGGTTCATCTTTGAAGCTAGTAAAGACATAATACTGCTTCTTTAGCAAATCCTTCCTTCTCTTCTTAAGATCATCATCACCTTCACAATGCTCTTTGAGTGCATCCCATAAGCCTTTTGCACTGTCATACATTTCAAACAAGTGCAAGAATTCCCCCTGGAGAGCCATTCGGAGTGATCCTAAAGCTTTACTTTCTGCTTCGTAGTCTTTCTTTTGATCGACAGTCATTTGTTCATACGAAGCCGCTTTTCCACCACCAGAACCAGTAGGTTCTTTGTCACCTTGCACAGTGGGATGAACATAACCATTAACAATACATATCCACATCCTCACATCCATTAACCTGCAATATGACTCGAATCTTCCCTTCCAACTGAAATATCTATCAAGGCTTATTAACTTGGGCGGTGAATTGGCCTTTCCGGTTTCGTGATCCATCAGAATTAGTTGATTCAGCAAAGATTGATAATTTGCGGGTAATTGAGACGTCATTTTCTCCGAGCTAGCAAAATTCACGAACTGTTTACAAAAATAAATGAGGTCGTAAAGAAATACGAGGTCGTAATTGAACTGGCGAGGTCTTAAAGAGCTCACGAGGTCGCAAATGAAATACGAGGTCGCAATTGAACTGGCGAGGTCGTAATTAGCTACCCAGGTCGCAATACGAGCTGGATGAGGTAATACGAGCCGCGAGGTCGCAAACGATGCTGGAATCCTTAGATCTCTTGAATTCGAAACCCTAAAAACCAACAACAACACCTTCGACTGTTGTAAATACAAATAGAGGTCACAAACAAGATTTTCGATCGTAAACTCGTGAAAGAATCACGTCTAAATGACCCTAAATCAGTATTATCTATCACCAACAAGCTATAACCTTCCAGTATTAAACCAAGAGGCTCTGATACCAATTGTAAGTCCCCTGGTACGGATCGTTAATAGCTTGCTCCAGTTATCCTGAGGTGCGGAATCCCTCACTATAACTTGGTGATCAACAATAAGCCCCTAGATCACCTGTTGCCTCGCAGATCTTCTTCGGGCTAGCGGAACAACCTTTGACGACTTAACGTGCAAAAGTATGCTCGAAATCTCGACAAATGTTCAACCCTAAACTCTGTTAGGTTTCGGTATTTATAGGAAACACCCGACATGGGCTTTCAGCGAGTCGGCCTCGCAAATCCAGCCCAGCCCGTCACTAATGCGAGGTCGCATTCTATGATTGGCCTCGTATTTGACCCTGCAAATACGGAGTCGTATTCCCTATGTGAAATGCAAGGTCGCATTTCACACTTAGCAGATTTATTACACATTCAATACTCCAACTTAATCTAGTATTCTATGCATAATACTAAGTTCATTTATGACAATCACATTACAAAGACATATAACAATATAAGCCCAAATAATCTAGACTGCTATTGACATAGATGTGCACTTACAGAATGGAAATGGGAACGGATTGCAATGGACTTCATCACGAAGTTAGCGAAGACAAGAAGTGGTCGTGATACTATATGGGTGATTGTGAATCGGTTGACAAAGTTGGCTCACTTCTCAGCCATTCGTGAGACCGATAAATTTAACACCATGACGCACATGTACATTATATAAGTGGTGTGTAAGCATGGAGTTCCGGTTTCTATCATCTCCGATAGAGATACCCGGTTCAACTCAAATTTTTGGAAAGCCTTTCAACGAGCAATGGGTACTCAACTTGACATGAGTACGGCGTTTCATCCTCAAACGGATGGACAAAGCGAAAGAGAACCATTCAAACGCTTGAAGACATGTTGAAGGCTTGTGCTATTGATTTTGGTCGTAGTTAGGAAGATCATTTACCGCTAGTCGAGTTCTTGTATAATAATAGTTATCATGCAAGTATTCAAATGGCTCCATTTAGGGCACTTTTGGTAGAAAGTGTTGTTCTCCACTCGCTTGGGCGGAAATTGGTGAAAGCCAACTTACTGGGCCGGAAATAGTGGTTGAAACAACGAAAGTGAGTTCTCAAATTAAGGAGAGATTACAATTGGCCCGTGAGAGACAAAAGAAATACGTCGATGTGAGGCGTAGACCATTGGAGTTCAATATTGGCAATCACGTGCTTTTGAAAGTCTCCCCATGGAAGGGTGTTGTCTGTTTTGAAAAGAGAGGCAAGCTTGGGCCAAGATACATTGGGCCTTTTGAGATCATTGAACGGGCGGGCAAAGTGGCATATCGATTGAAACATCCTTAACAGTTTAGTGGTGTGCATGATGTGTTCTATGTTTGTAACCTACGGGTGAATGGCGGATCCTACTCTTCATGTGCCTATAAGATCCGAGTGGACAAGAAGCTCAATTTTGTGGAAGAGCCGGTAGAGATCATGGATCGTGAGGTCAAGAAACTAAAGAACAAACGCGACCCGATAATCAAGGTTCGTTAGAATGCTGGACGAGGAGCCGAGTTTACTTGGGAATGTGAGGATCATATGAGATTCAAGTACCCACATTAGTTTATAGATTAGTACACTTTCGAATTTCGGGATGAAATTCCTTTAACGGGGGGATGATGTAACATCCACGGCTTTTGACCCGTTGACTTTTTGTACAATTTGACTAACAATTTAGTTAGTAATATATTGGATGTCATTTTTGGAGGTCATTGTGCGTGCATGTGTCTATTTGAGGTCATTTGGTCATTTTAGTTAGTCATACGATGACATATGATATTTAATAGACTGTTACCCCTTTGTGTGGTATCCGTAAGGTGGTAGCTAGCTAGTGATATTGGTGATATTGTAAGATTATGTGTATGTGTGTGTGCTAGTGACCAATCCCCATCCCCACCTCTCATTTCCCTTATCTACTTTCTCACACACACACCCTTTTTCTCTTTCCCTCTTTGCAAGAACATCTTCACCATATTCATCATAATCCTCTTATTTCTTCTTCTAAAAAAATTCGGATTATTACTTCATGTTGTAAGCAAAATTGTTGGTAACAAGTATAATAATAACTATTGGGTTAAAAAGTTCAAGATTTCATTGTGGTTATTGGTGTTCTTCATCACTTGGTCTCTAAATACGAAATTTATGGTTCAAGGAGTTTTGGTAAGTGTTTCCATTCTCAAATTACTTGTTTAAATTGTTACAAGTCTTGGATTACTAGCTATTTACAAAAGTTGGTCAATTTTTGGTGTTCTTGAGCAAAATGTCAAAAATTAGGTTTTGAAAGATGGAACAAATGATTTTGGAAGTGGGTTTGTGAAACAAGAGGTTTTCTAGCATTGATTGTACTAGTATTGAGTTGTGGTAAAGTGGGAAGCTTTGATTTTGCGTTTAACCTAGTCAATTTTGAGCAAAAATGGGTTTAGCCCCGAATCTGAGAGCACGTTCGTTGTGTTTGAAGTGGGTGTGCTGAGGTTGGAAGCGCGTTCTCTGTGTTTCAGCATAGAACGCGCTCCACTTTCTTTTTCGTACTTTTTTCGTTTGGTCATCGGTCGACTTTCTTAAGGTCCGATACTTATATACCAGTCTTATATCATCAAACAAATGTCAAATAAGTTGTTAAAACACAAATTTGAACACTTTGATTTTCATGTCAAATTTAGGTGCTAAGTCATTGAAACATGTTCAATCAAAACTCTTCCTTTGTTATTCAAACGTTCTAAAATCACTTCTAATGTACCTTTGGGGATTGTGGCATTGCTTAACTAGCTAGACCTTACCGTTGGAATACCTTGTGATACTTTGATATTGTAAAGTAGGTTATGATCGTTGTTGAAGTTTTGGTTGTGGACATTTGACGATCATTGGACATACATAGCTTGATCTTAACTTGTTGTTGCTCGATCAAGGTGAGTTTTCGTAGTTCCCTTACTCGTATGAGATTCGGGCTGAAAAGTGTACATACGTGCATGATTACATTTGTTAATTGAATGATCGATTGATTGATTGTTTGATGTATGGCTATTTGATTGTGATATGGTTTTTGTATGTGATTGTTTAAGTGTATATTAGGATAGTTGTGCATACATGGAAGACGGTAATGCCTTTGAAAGGTTATAGATATGGTAGGAAGGCTGCGGGTGACCCTATATATAAGCATCTATGATTTCTCAAAAGTAGTATCGTATGAAGTGTATGCACATGGTGTTTTGGTGGTGTTGTGGACATTGTGGGTCATTGATGGACATTTGTGGTATGTTGAGGGACATTGATGGACATGATAGGCATGATGACATATAAACGGGTACTCTAAGTGCTTGATGACATATAAACGGGTACTCTAAGTACTTGATGACATTATACGGGTACTATGCGTACTTGATGACATTTGGATGACATGAGAACATTGGTGGGACATTGATGGACATGTTTGACATTATAGAACTGCATGATACTTATTGCTATCATTATTACTTGTTCTTGTTTTCTATGCTTATTCTAACTACCATAATTAGCTCATTTTGTGAATACATGTGTGATGGACGTTGATGGTCATTGATGGACATTTGTGGTATGTTGAGGGACATTGATGGACATGATAGGCATGATGACATATAAACGGGTACCCTAAGTACTTGATGACATTATACGGGTACTTACGTACTTGATGACATTATGCGGGTACTATACGTACTTGATGACATTCGGATGTCATGAAAACATTTGTGAGACATGGATGGACATGTTTGACGTCATAGAACTTGTTTGATACTTATTGTTATCAATATTATTTGTTCTTGCTCATTATACGTATTCTAGCTATTGTATAGTTCGTTTAAAGGATACGTGTGTGATTAGGTTGTGCTACGAGCCAACCTAAATTGAGTACTTGTGCCTTTTAAGGACTTACTGTAAGTGTATTACTTGCTCATTATCCTTGTTCATATTGTGAATGGCATTGGCATTAGATCCTTGTCATTCTTTCCTACGAACTCACCAACCTAGTGTTGACTTTGTATAGTACACTTTTCAGGTTATCAGATGAATCCAAGACGTGATGGTTGATTGATGCTTGTGCTAGAACTTGGGCATTGGACTTACATGGATCCAGGATTCATTTGCCCTTTATTTTGCATTTGCACTTGATTGATGATGTTGGATTCACCGAATCCCTTTTTGTTCATATACTTCATGTTCTACGATAATCCCATGCTAATGCTATATCTTTTCCGTAATATTCCTTACCTAGCTTGGGGTGTTACACAAGTGGAGTGAAGAAGATGGGAAGATTTGATCCCAAGAATGCTAACCGGGGAAGAGTTATGGCGGCGGTGGAGCCGGTAATGAAGACTTATTTGGGACCCCATCCTTTATGTGGAAGATGTAACAAGCACCACCCAACCAACATTCAATGTGGGGCATGTTTCAATTGTAACCGACTTGGACATTTGTCCAAAGAATGTAGGGCACCGAGGGCGGCCCCACAAAATGTAGCCCCTCTTCAAGCTATTCCTCCTCATGGCAACCAACAACGGGGTACATGTTTTGAATGTGGTAGCCCATATCACTACCGCAATAATTGTCCTAAATTGGTGGGACAACAAGTTCAAGTAGCCGTCCACCCCAACCAACTTCAAATTGTCGGGACTATCAAAACCGGGGACAACAAGGCCACCAAGTGCAACCACGTGGCCGAGCCTTTGCGGTCAATGCTAATGAAGCCCGTAATGATCCTAACGTGGTTGCAGGTACATTCCTTCTCAATGGTTATTATGTAACGGTTTTATTTGATTCCGGAGACAATTATAGCTTTGTGTCTTCTAGCTTTGTTCCTTTGATTGATGTGCATCCTTGTGCTCTAAACTATGTGCTTGATATTGAAATGGTAAATGGTGCTCTAACTAAACTTAGTCAAATACTTCGTGATTGTATTTTGACTCTAAACGACGTTGAGTTCTTCATTGACCTCATGCCTCTTGATATTGGTAGCTTTGACATTATTGTGGGTATGGATTGGTTGACGGCGGTAAATGCAACTATTGATTGTGGTGAGAGAGTTGTTAAAATACCTTTGTCTAATGGTAAAATTCTTAGAGTTCAAGGCGAAATCTCCGATTCTTCTAACTCTAAAGTCTTTAGTGCTACCGTCGCCAAGGTAGAATTGATTACCGTTCCCATTGTTTGTGAATTTCCTAATGTTTTTCCGGATGACCTACCGGGATTACCTCCCTCTCGTCAACTCGATTTCCGTATCAATCTTATTCCCGAAGCCGCACCCGTGGCTAAAGCTCCTTATAGACTAGCTTTAACCGAAATGCAAGAATTAGAAACTCAACTTACAGAACTCCAAGCAAAAAGGTTTCATTCGTGCTAGCCAATCTCCTTGGGGTGCTCCTATTCTCTTTGTCAAGAAGAAAGACGGGTCCTTTAGAATGTGTATTGACTACCGGGAGTTGAATAAGCTCACGGTGAAAAACCGGTATCCTCTCCCTAGAATCGATGATCTCTTTGATCAACTTCAAGGTGAAGCACTTTTCCAAAATTGATCTTCGCTCGGGTTACCATCAACTCCGGGTAAATGAAGATGATATTCCTAAAACGGCTTTTCGCATAAGGTATGGCCATTTTGAATTCACCGTTATGCCATTCAGGTTGACTAATGCACCGGCGATGTTCATGGATTTGATGAACCGGGTGTGTCGACCTTTCTTGGACAAGTTTGTCATTGTCTTTATAGATGACATACATGTTTATTCTAAGACAAAGGAAGAACATGCCGAGCACTTACGTGAAGTGCTTGAACTATTGAGAAGGGAGAAGTTGTATGCTAAATTCTCCAAGTGTGAGTTTTGGTTGGAGAAGGTCCACTTTCTTGGTCACGTGGTGAGCAAGGATGGTATTCATGTGGACCCAAGTAAAATCAAGGCGGTCAAGGAATGGAGGAGACCCGAAAAACCATCCGAAATCCGTCAATTTCTTGGATTGGCGGGTTATTATAAAAGATTCGTCGAAAATTTCTCCCGTATTGCACAACCTCTTACTCTCTTGACTCAAACGGAGAGAAAATTCGAATGGGGCGATAAACAAGAACAAGCCTTCCAAACTCTTAAAGATATGTTGTGTGATGCACCTATTTTGACACTTCCGGATAGAGTTGAAGACTTTGTTGTACATTGTGATGCTTCGGGACAAGGTTTGGGTTGTGTTCTTATGCAAAGAGGCAAAGTCATTGCTTATGCCTCCCGGCAACTTAAAGTGCATGAGAAAAACTACCCGACACATGATTTGGAATTGGGAGCGGTTGTGTTTTCTTTATAGTGTTGGAGACATTATCTCTATGGCACAAAGTGTGAATTACACCGATCACAAAAGTCTCCAATACATCTTTAATCAAAGTGAATTGAACATGAGACAAAGACGTTAGCTTGAACTCTTTAGTGACTATGATTGTGATATCCGTTATCATCCGGGCAAGGCCAATGTTGTAGCCGATGCCTTGAGTCGAAAAGAGAGGGTTAAGCCAAGGCGGGCTAGATTTATGAGTCTCACGGTAGGACCAAATATTCGTGATCGAATCATCGAAGCCCAAATACAAGCTACCCTATCGGAGAACTTTGGTAATGAAAACTTGGATGGTATGGAGCAACAATTTGATAGAAAGGTGACAACGGGCTATATTTGGTTGAAAGGCTTTGGGTTCCCATTTTCGGTAATCTAAGAACATTTCTCACGAATGAAGCTCATCGATCAGCTTATTCGGTCCCGGATCAGATAAGATGTATTTTGATTTGAAAGATTTTTATTGGTGGTCGGGTATGAAGCGTGATGTAGCTAAGTATGTAAGTGAGTGCCTTACTTTCTTACAAGTGAAAGCCGATCACAAGAAGCCACTCGGGTTGTTGGTGCAACCGGTGACGCCTGAATGGAAATGGAAACGTATTTCAATGGACTTCATCACGAAGTTACCGAAGACAAGAAGTGGTTGTGACACGATTTGGGTGATAGTGGATCGGTTAACGAAGTCGCTCATTTTTTGGCCATTCGTGAAACCGATAAGTTTGACACCGTGGCACGATTGTACATCAAAGAAGTGGTGTCTAAACATGGAGTTCCGGTTTCTATCATCTCCGATAGAGATACCCGGTTTAACTCAAATTTTTGGAGAGCCTTTCAACGTGCAATGGGTACACAACTTGACATGAGCACGGCATTTCATCCTCAAACGGATGGGCAAAGTGAAAGAACCATTCAAAAGCTAGAAGATATGTTGAGGGCTTGTGTTATTGATTTTGGTGGTAGTTGGGAAGATCATTTGCCATTGGTAGAATTCTCCTACAATAATAGTTATCATGCAAGCATACAAATGGCACCCTTTAGAGCATTATATGGTAGGAAGTGTCGTTCTCCCCTAGCTTGGGCGGAGATTGGTGAAAGCCAACTTATCGGGCCGGAAATTGTAGTTGAAACGACTAAAGTAATTTCTCAAATCAAAGAGAGATTGCAAATAGCCCATGAAAGACAAAAGAAGTATGCCGATGTGAGACGGAGGCCATTGGAGTTTGAGGTTGGTGATCATGTACTTTTGAAGGTATCACCTCGGAAGGGCATTGTACGATTTGTGAAGAGAGGCAAACTCGGGCCAAGGTATATTGGTCCTTTTAAAATTCTTGAACGGGTTGGCAAAGTTGCCTATCGACTAGAACTTCCACAAGAACTTAATGGTGTACATGACGTGCTTCATATTTGCAACCTACGCAAGTGTTTGGCGGATCCCACTCATCATGTGCCCATGAACGAGATTCAAGTCGATAAAAAGCTTAATTTTGTTGAAGAACCGGCGGAGATCTTAGACCGGCAAGTTAAGAAACTCAAGAATAAACGCTACACAATTGTTAAAGTTAGATGGAACGCTAGACGTGGAGCCGAGCTCACTTGGGAGCGTGATAACGCTCAAATTATACATATTTAATTGAGCGTTATTGTGCAATTTAATGTATAATTAATACCCATTTGAATGTAAATTAATGTATTTTAGTTACTTATTGTGTGTTTGAGTGTTTTTGTAGGTTGCAATGGATTTTGGTGGAAAAATGCGTGAAAAGTGACAAATTGACGTTGTTGCGCTGTTTTGGTCATAACTTCTTCATCCGATATCCGTTTTTGACGAATAAGTTGGCCACGCGAAGATGAAAGAAAAATCTAAAAGTTGACATTTTTACTTTTACCAATAGAGGACTTGATCACATCAGTAAAGCCACGAAATTGAAAAAATCTGCATCATGCATAATGCCATTTTTGTTTGCAAAATTCCAAAAAGCTACAGTAGAAGTCAAATTGCATCTTATAGCTTGTCTTCGTCCATATCTTTGAGTACTGTGGCTGCCATGTGATACTGTTCAAGATGATAAGAGTTCTGATTTTTGCTCTCCTCAATTATGGCGCTAGTTGTGGAAGTTGGCTATAAATAGAAGATTTACGAGAACATTCGAAGTGTGCCTGGGAAGTCTTCCATGGTCTCCAAACCATTTCCAGTCACAACCAATTCCAAATCATCGTCTCATTTGTTCACTCTTAGTTTGTAATAAAGTATTTAGTTTTTAAGTCTCCAGCTCTAGTTATATTTAGTTTACAAATTTGGTTTAAGAAACTTTCTGCTATATTGTCCGATAAGCTTCCGATCTCAAAAATCCGATCATTGTTATTTTAAATCAATTTTTACTACCAAGTAATATATTAGCCGTCATTTACAAGTTACATCAAGTTTCCTTGTCCATTGTTACTCACGTTCCAAGTTTGTCACGAAATATTTTTCGTGAACTTCGATCTCAAATTGCGTAAAATCAGTACGTTAAAATTCCGTTCTTATTTTTCATTAGTTTAAAGGTTAGTCCATTTAACTTATTAGCTTATTAGTCTGATAGTGACAGTCCGATTATAAACTGGGGGTTGAAAGCATTTTCTAGTTCTAAAGATCAAACAAACTCTTTTCGTTAAAAATAGTTAAAAAACTATTTTTAGGCTGTAATGACCTTAAGATTTATCTTTTGCTCCTCTTAAGCCAAAATTTCCTTTTTAGTCATTTAAAAGTTTTCAAAAGATCACTTGTAGTTTATTAAGCAACGTGACAACTCGGTCACAACCCCCCAATTTTACACTTTCTTTTTAGATTAAATTTAATAGTTTTATTTACTACTAATACTTATTCCCTGTGGACGATCCTGGACTTACTACTAGCTATACTATAGCGGCAGGGTACACTACCCGTGTGTAATATAACTATTAGTATATCATTGTTTTATAAATTTAAAACTTGGGTGATTTTTACGAGCAAAACGATTCAACAAATTACTCTCCTGATTACACATCAAGTTTTTGGCGTCGTTGCCGGGGATTTAAGTTTATTTAGTAGTTTTTAAAGTATTAAGTTTAATCGATCCTTTTTAGAACTTTTCTACAAACTTAGGGAGTAAAGGCTCTTATATCCATATCGTCATGAAATTTCATATCAACTCGTCAGGCCTATATTTTCTTTCTAAATCGATCATAAATAGTCAACGTCATTACTCAATAAATTGAACAAGTCATTCCCCAAAATGATTTCGTGCCTTATAATAATCTCATTATTTTAAAGTGCATATGCAACTTAAAGTTCAACATCATGAATCGTAAGGCTTTTACGCATGCATTTTCCCCTAATTTCCACATTGCACATTCCAAACTTTCACATTGATATTTCAAACTTTCACATTGCACATTACAACTTTCACATTGCACACTATAAGCTTTCACATTGCAATCAAATCATGCCCAAATTCACATGTTATAGCATAGAGTAGCATGTATCAACGAATGCCTTTCAATCTTATATTCATTTCACTTCTAATGTGCAAAAGGGGAATCCTACTAAACTAGCATAATCCTCAAGTAAGGCAAGTCTCGAATCGCTATATGCTTAGGTGAATGTCTAAATGCAACACGTATTCTCATTAAAACGAGTTTAATAAAGATTTTTTTTTTTTTTTTTTTTTTGAAAAGGAATCCTTTTGAACATAAGTCCAAGTGGCCGTTTGAGTTTTACATGGTCCTCTCATAATTAAACGTAGATTCATGACTTTACGTTTAATTATGGTCCTACCATGTAAAGCTCAAACTAATCCGCTTAACCTTATGCTCGACTCGACTATAAAAAAACTCATTTTGAAAAGAGGCTATAGTTTTGAAATTCCCGGAGGAACCCCAATGTTCTCTATAACCTTAGGCTCTGATACCATTTTCTGTAATACCCCAACTAAGGCGGAACGTTGAGATGTACAGAAAGTCGAGTATTCAAAACAAAGGATAATAGATAACATTCACCATAGCTTTATTGGATAAAAATAATTTTACAATGCACAAGCATGTGAACCAATTCCCAAGTACAATACGTCTACTATACTTGGATATTGAGTCCACGAAACAAATAACAAATACATGAGATGGTATACTACAATGATCAGGGCGGATTCCATTGCCGTCACAAGGTTTGATCTTTGACTCCCAAGTGCAATGCAAACAATCATGATGCATATAATTCCTCAAAGCTTATGCTAATTCCTGAAAAGCATCAAGAAAAAGTGTCAACTACGAAAACGTAGTTGGTGAGTGCATAGGTTTGCAAGTAAACCTCATTACATATCCATTTCAAAATAGTTGAGAAATCCATGGTGAATTATAAAGTTTTCATTTGTCACATTTATCGTGAGAGAAAAATATATCAATCGATTGATCATTCATCATACCAAAACCATTCGGTCATCAATGTTTCAATATCGCCAATTTCAACAACTTTCAGATTCCATATAAGGTCCAATACCCAAACCGTATGTTCAATCCATAATATCCAACCATAAATAATATCAATACCACTTGGTCAATGGTAAGACTACCATGACGTAATTCGATGAGATTGTTCTTGAGCCACTACTAAGACCGGTTATGTCCCAATAATCAAATATATAGTCCCAAATGATAAGATGATGATAAGCACATGCTGTCAATCACGTGCATAAAGATAACCAAGGGTCGTGCCATGGAGACGACCATAAATATATAGTAGTTAGAGCACCGCGAGGCCGGACTGGCAATGAAGGTGGCCACAAAGGCGGACCAAACATCCCACCGTTACCTATAATAGTGGATGAGGGGACAAATCCTAGTTGCGCAACCTTCTAACTACAGGCCTCAAATGAGTTAATAGTAGTGTACAGGGGACCACCGTTTGACAGTACTCAAGCTCATCATATAACATATAACATGTTGAACATACAATATAATTCCCATATCATTATCATTATTTCAAAGAATCATTCATAAGAGAAAGTCATTTTAATTAATCATGCTTTTCACCCCGCAAGTAAAACATATAAAAGAGTTTGAAAGGGGGCTATGACTCACCTTGATATGCCGCATATTATATTCACTTATCCAAAATGGGTACTTCCCATCTATAGCTCCCTTGATCAAATATTCCACCGTGGTCCTCAACCATACTCAAAGCCAAGACTACCCCTATGATAGGACTAATATACGTAAGTTCCTATCTTAAGTCATCACTAAGAAATGCCACTTTCATTATGTTGTTATCAGTTATGGATCCAAGTGTATTGCTAGTATTCGTATTTTTTTGGTTGTAAAGATTGGTGGTGTAAAAGGTTACTTTCATTATACACGTAGTTATAAGTTGTTAGAATTTCGGTAATTTGCCTTCATTTGTGGTTTCATTTGGAATCTTAGGTTATCATATGGGAATGCCATATTAAGTTATATTATCCTTATTAATCATTTGATGTGTAACCGATTTTAGCACGAATTAGCATTTGTGATATCAATTTATAGTTTGGTTAACGTACTTACTTATGTCCATTCCACTTAATTATCTTTATGTTACTTTGATTTCGCTTATCTTTCAAACTCACATACTTCTCGATATATCTTATGATTATCCGGGTTTATGAAATTCGTTTAAGTGTTATGGGCCATTACCAAATTGGGCCTAAGTGTTATGGGCTTTTAGATGCTTTGGGCTTAAATTAGTTATTGGGCTTAACCTTATTTGGGTTATGTGCTTAGTGGGTTTTATTGGTTATTGGGCTATATGTGTAACAACTCGCAAAAATCTGAGTAAATATAAAAATCATAAGGTATTATGTCCAGAGCCTTAATAAGATCAAATTTAAAGTTTGACAAAATAACGTCAACTATTTAGATTAAATCAATCAGTCTATATTATAATATCGAATAGATATAGATATTAAGATACCTCTCACCCCACCATTTCTTTATTTCCTTGTTTCGTTCCATTTAACTAATAGGATACATAGATTATACATTGAATTGGAGCTTCTTCTTTTCCTTATAATTATAGCCGACCACCCCACATGTTTCCTTCTCTTATACATCACTTTCTCCTTTATGAATATAAATATGTTACATAGATATAGTAATGATATATAGGAAGTATCCTTTCTTCTTTCTGCATCTCTCTCTCTCGGATACAAACCACCTTTCCATTCTCTCTCGGCTCACACCCACAACATTTATTTATATATATATATATATATCTCGGCATTATACAAACATATAAATATATATGTATATAATATAGATATAGATATTGCTATATCATCAAGAACTCCACCACCAAAAGCTACTGCCCTGCTCTGCAACATGTACTGCTATTCGACCCCGAGCTGCTGTTCTTGCGCTGCTGCTGATCTTCATCATTACTACTGATGCTACTGCTCGGTTGTTAATCCTCTGCTGCTGCTGTCGAGGGAACCAATATGGCCGCTGTTTGCTGCTGCTCTATTTTGGCAATTGTCATCACCACGACCACCATAAGCTGCTGCTGCTACTCGGTCTTGCTGCTAACTTCGCTGCCCATCACCACCGAAATACCACTATTCATCATCTTCTCCATTCGGATGCTACTATTCATCCTTCATCTTCTCGGACACCACTCCAGGTTTCCACCACCTTCACCACCCTTACATATATATAATATATGTCAACATGCACATGCATACCCATATATACGTATAGGCATATATACGATTATCACCATATAAACCATCACCACCGAACCATCACCTTTAAACACCACCATAGGCTTTCACCACCAAAAGCCGCTACTGTTGCTGCTATTTTGCTGTTACTACACCTTATCATCACCAACAGGAACCGTAGTTGAAAGCCAAGAAGGAAAGAAAGAAAAGAACGGTTTTGGGAAAACTTTAGATTCATGTTACGTAAAAGTTACACGTTAGTTTTCAATTCTGAAAGTTGCTGGGAGTTCGTTATTGATTCCTCTAGTTGTGTGGTGAGTTTCGTTACAATTGGTGATCATTTATTTTTGGAAGATTTTGTTAGTTTATAAGTTCTCGTAAGGTTTTCGGGTTAGATTTAAGGAAAATGGTTAAGACTTCCAAGTTGTTATTATAGTTATATGGATAGACTGGGGTACAAAGAATTTAGACAAGAAAACGGATTCGTTGAATCTCGTTTCGTTTACAAGTTATTCGCACCGCGAAATGCCCCGTGGAAGCATTTTACATAGTTTTATTAACATAAAACGTCAACTGGGTCTTGATACGAAGCAGCCAGAATCATCATTTAAACAGGTTATTTATCACTTATAAGTTTCCTATGTTGAATTAGAAACAAGAAATACAAAGTTGTAATCTGATCGTTAAGACCGTTAGATTTTCTGACAGTTTCAGTCCTAAACCGTTAGATTTTCTGACAGTTTCAGTCCTGAGCCGTTAATCTGTTTACAGTTTTAGTCCTTCGCCCATCAGTTGCTTACTAAACTGATAATTCTATAAAAATGGATTATTCTATACAGTTTCCTTTACCGAAGGCTAAAACGTTTGGGATATTCGGATACATTTCAGACTATCCAGATTTGCACACTTAAATTAGTTTTAACAAGACAATAAAGTAAAGAACAGAAAGTAAAGAACAAGAATAAGTTCAAGTGTAAATGTCTAAGA
>CM067174.1:47281518-47293490 GCA_034093135.1 Erigeron breviscapus | reverse complement strand
TTCAGCCCAGTTGGCTTTTGAGTCACTGAAGGAAAAACTCAGTTCAGCTCCAGTTCTATCTTTGCCAGATTTTGATCAGTTGTTTGAGTTAGAGTGTGACGCTAGTGGAGTAGGTATTGGTGCAGTACTGGTGCAAGCAGGGCGTCCAGTTGCTTATTTCAGTGACAAACTGAACGGTTCAAAGCTGAAGTATAGCACTTATGATAAAGAGTTTTACAATAATTCGTGCTATCACTCACTGGTCACATTATCTGAAGCCAAAACAGTTTGTCTTATTTTCTGACCATAAAGCATTGAAGTTCATTAATGGTCAACACAAGCTTAATGCCAGACATGCAAAATGGGTGGAGTTTTTACAGTCTTATTCATTTGTTTCTAAACACAAATCTGGAGTTTGTAATGTTGTTGCTGAGGCATTGTCAAGAAGATATTCGTTATTATCTATTCTGGAAGCAAGAGTACTTGGTTTTTCATTTATTAAAGAATTGTATGCTGCTGACCCAGATTTTTTTGAACGTCTCACTGAAGCAACTCATAAATAAGTTGGTTCCTTAGGTTTAAGTTGAGTCACGTACCCACAATTACTTTCTTAACATTACCGAGTGTGAAACATAACACTTTGACTCAACATTTTTAGAAATGGGGAAATTCTCATACAAAAAGAATGTTACTACAAGAAACTAGGCTCTCTCACGATTCCAACGATAGGTCACATGACTTATTTGGACTTACGAATCAAAAGTTATAAGTGTTTGGAGTTAGGAAATGAAAACGAATTATCAGGACCAGAGATTAACCACTGCGCCGCAGTCAAGGCCATGCCTTGCCACTGCGCCGCAGTCAAAAGCAAGGCCTCGATCCAGAGGTTATCCACTGCGTCGCAGTCAAGGCTCTGCCTTGCTACTGCGCCGCAGTGAGGCCCAGAGCTGCACCAGCAACAACAGTTTAAGTGCAGAAAATGAACCAAAACCCATTTACTCAAAACCTAAGACCCCAAATCGATGTAAGAAGTTGTGGGACTCATTTTGAAGCAAGATTAGACACTTCTAAGCCTAAATACACATAACCCAAACCAAGATTTCCATCCATAACATCACCAACTCTTCCAAATCGATCAAACCAAACCAAAACCCTAATTGAACCCTAATTCCATTTTGACCCGATTTAAGACTTGTAAATACTTTAAATCGACCAACAACATATAAATAAGCATAAATAGGTGAAGATGAGATGAACTTGACTTACCAAAACTCCTTCTTGAGCTCAAACCCGAAATTAGGTCAAAATGGGTAAAAACCTTGCACTATGAACTTCAATCTTTTGATATGATGAAGATGAGAAGGAGATGATGATGATTCTTATATTAAACAAATTTCACAACACCAATTAATTCAAGAGTTCAAGAGAGAAAGATGGGAAAAGAGAGTTCTTGCTTTTGTTAGAGAGAAAAGAAAGAGATTGGGTTTGTGTGGTGAAATGAAAGAGATAAGGGAAAGGGTTGGGTCTTAGAAGGCTCATGGGTCATGGGTAATCCATGGGTCGACCCGTTTCCATTTACAAGTTAGTTTACACATCGTTTTACATTTATTCACCAACTAAGTCATACAATCGACCCTACTAACATACCACATAGTCATCTAACCACAAATGAACCCAAATATTTCATTAAACAAGATTGTTAGTCATATTACACGAAAAGTCAACGGGTCAAAACTCACGGATGTTACACTATTTGGTTATTAAATAGATAAATAATAATCAATTGAAAGAAGTATCAGACGAAAAGAAAAAGCTGTAGTTTTTTAAATTGACTGGATTTCTAGTATATTATATTAATTAAAAACGATATTATGTTAAAATATTATTGTATTTATCCATATCATGGTCGACTTATATTAGGTTTTATATGTATTGAACACAATTTTATTTATATATATATATATATATATATATATATATATATATATATATATATATATATATATATATATATATATATATATATATATATATATATATATATATATATATATATATATATATATATATATATATATATATATATATATATATATATATATATATATATATATATATATATATATATATATATATATATATATATATATATATATATATATATATATATATATATATATATATATATATATATATATATATATATATATATATATATATATATATATATATATATATATATATATATATATATATATATATATATATATATATATATATATATATATATATATATATATATATATATATATATATATATATATATATATATATATATATATATATATATATATATATATATATATATATATATATATATATATATATATATATATATATATATATATATATATATATATATATATATATATATATATATATATATATATATATATATATATATATATATATATATATATATATATATATATATATATATATATATATATATATATATATATATATATATATATATATATATATATATATATATATATATATATATATATATATATATATATATATATATATATATATATATATATATATATATATATATATATATATATATATATATATATATATATATATATATATATATATATATATATATATATATATATATATATATATATATATATATATATATATATATATATATATATATATATATATATATATATATATATATATATATATATATATATATATATATATATATATATATATATATATATATATATATATATATATATATATATATATATATATATATATATATATATATATATATATATATATATATATATATATATATATATATATATATATATATATATATATATATATATATATATATATATATATATATATATATATATATATATATATATATATATATATATATATATATATATATATATATATATATATATATATATATATATATATATATATATATATATATATATATATATATATATATATATATATATATATATATATATATATATATATATATATATATATATATATATATATATATATATATATATATATATATATATAAATAAATAATGATAATAATATTATATATATATATATATATATATATATATATATATATATATATATATGTATATATACACCCATTTCCCCTAAAATCAACTAAAATCATCCTTATACATCAAAAATCAATCGATTCGTATCCCTGAAACCTAATGAATTGAATCATATTGTCAAATATGACTTGTCCTTTATACACCATTCGTGTTCATGGTGAAGACCACTTATGGGATCTCGACACCATGTATCGTGAGTATTTACAATTTTAGGGTTTATATATAATTTCTAGGGTTTTATTTTTTTACAAAGTTATTAACTTTTCTGGGTTTAATTTACAAAGTAAATAACTTTTCTGGGTTTTATTAACAATTTTGTGTATAATGTAGATGCATATGCTGGATTGTTCTCGTTGAAGGTGCACCATGGAGGTTTCTTTACTGAATGGCCAGGGATGAAGTACGTAAGAGGTAAGATTGATCATGCTGATTGTATCAATATTGATCAATTTTCTGTTCATGAGTTGGACTCCATTATGGAGGATTTAGGTTACAGAGAAGGTCAGTCTATGTTCTATCACTTTTTAAAACCAGGGTGTCCATTAGATAGTGGCTTACATCCCCGTGCTAGTGATCAAGATGTTCATGAGTTATCTAAGCATGTAGAGAATGCAAACCTTATATGTGTTTACATAGAACATGGAATGTCAAATTTAGATGGATATTTTCTGCCAAGGACATCACATGTTGTCATAGAAGACATAACAGATGATGATACCACCACTGCCTCTAAGACTAGACCAAAGAGAAAGACTGGCCCTTATAGAAAGTTGTTGCTTGATTGGAATGAGGAACCTTTTTTAACCCCTAATACTCAAGAAAACTTAAAAGATGTCAATGAGAAGTTAAATCACAATGCCAATGTTAATGTGACTGTTGGTGCAAATGACAAGGGTAAAAAAGTGTTAGGGGAACATGAAACAGTTAGTAGTAGTGGTGAAAAGAGCATGAGTGATAAAAATGATGACAGTGAAGAAAGTGATGATTCTGAGGATAGTGACTATATTGTGGATGAGGAGAATGAGATAGAGGATGTAGAAGTTGATATGAGACAGTTTGAACTGCATGTAGATAAAGAAGTAGAGTTCATGGGTGGAAATGTACAAGAAGCTGTACAACATGTTGATGATGATTCAGAGGTTGATGAATTACACAATGATGAGTTTGAAAGTGGTTCTGACCCAGAAGATGATGTGAATAAGGTTAGGAACAGACTGTTGAAAAAAATGGGAAAGAAGAAGACAACTGAGGCTCCTGTCATATATAAAACTAGCTTTCACTTGTCTCAAACTTTTGGAAATGCCAAGGAGGTGAAGGATATGATAAGGGCACATGCAATAGAGACAAGGAGGGAATTGAAAATTGTGAAAAATGATAATGAAAGAGTGAGGGCAGTGTGTGAAGGAAAGTTGCCAGTGTTTGATCCTAGTGGGGCAGTTGGGCCTATTCAGATAGATGCAGGAGCCAGGCCACTGAATAATGAAGCCTATGGGCCAAAATTTGGGCCTAGTCAATCCACTAGGTCAAAAAATAAAGAAAAATCTGGGAAGGATAAGGACACAATGTTGGAAAGTGAGTCAATTAATAAAGGTGGGTTGGCAGGTGGTAGTGGAAAGAAGTCAAAAAACAAAGAATTTACTTGTCCATGGACTTTACATGTGTCCAAGCTTTATGGTATGCAAACATGGATGGTAAAAACATTCACTGAAGAACACACATGTCTGCAATCCAGATCTATGAAACACTTCACATCCAAGTACCTTGGCAAGTGTATTGTGCAATAGATAGAAGGTGATGTTCTTATCATTTTATTGTTTTAATATTACTGCTTAAATATTACTGTTTTAATAAAAAAAAATTTGTTGCAGGAAACCCTGATATACCTTCTGCAGCTCTACAAGGAGAACTTCAAAGGAAGTTTGAGCTTGGAGTATCTCATCAAAAAGCACAAAGAGCTAAAAGGGCAGCAAAAGGTCAACTAAGGGGAGATTACACAAGGCAATACAACATGCTGAGGGATTATGTTCTTGAATTGCATACTTCAAATCCTGGGTCAACTATCAAGCTTGAGGTTGAACCTCCAATGAACCCAGAATCTAATGAGAGAGTCTTCAAAAGGATCTATGTATGTTTAGGAGCATTGAAGAGGGGGTTCAAGACTGCTGGAAGAGAGTTATTAGGTCTAGATGGTGCTTTTATGTCTGGTCCTTTCCCAGGCCAAGTGCTAACTGCCGTTAGTGTGGACTCAAACAATGGAATCTACCCTGTTGCCTATGCAATAGTGAAAGCAGAAACAACACACTCCTGGTCATGGTTCTTAGAATGCTTGGCAGATGATTTGGATCTTGATGCTAGGTCTAATTACACTTTCATGAGTGATAGGCAAAAGGTATTCAATTAAATGTACACTGCATACCTTTTTCCAATATTATGTAACCTTACTAATATATGATGCTATTTTAGGGCATAATTCCAGCCATAGCAAAGGTATTTCCATGTGCTGAACACAGATTCTGTCTGAAACATATTCATGAGAATATGAAATTGCAATGGAGAGGAACTGCTTTCAAGAACCATCTCTGGAGGTGTGCTACAGCAATAACTGTCCAAGAGTTTAACAAATTCATGTTGGAGTTTAAAAGTTTTAGTGAAGCAGCATACATTTGGTTGGTGAAAATCCCACCTCAACATTGGGCAAGGTTACATTTCACAGGTATATATATATATCTACATGTATATATATATATATATATTATATATATATATATATATATGATATAAATATATATATGATATCTATATATATATCTATATATATATATATATATATATATATATATATATATATATATATATATATATATATATATATATATATATATATATATATATATATATATATATATATATATATATATATATATATATATATATATATATATATATATATATATATATATATATATATATATATATATATATATATATATATATATATATATATATATATATATATATATATATATATATATATATATATATATATATATATATATATATATATATATATATATATATATATATATATATATATATATATATATATATATATATATATATATATATATATATATATATATATATATATATATATATATATATATATATATATATATATATATATATATATATATATATATATATATATATATATATATATATATATATATATATATATATATATATATATATATATATATATATATATATATATATATATATATATATATATATATATATATATATATATATATATATATATATATATATATATATATATATATATATATATATATATATATATATATATATATATATATATATATATATATATATATATATATATATATATATATATATATATATATATATATATATATATATATATATATATATATATATATATATATATATATATATATATATATATATATATATATATATATATATATATATATATATATATATATATATATATATATATATATATATATATATATATATATATATATATATATATATATATATATATATATATATATATATATATATATATATATATATATATATATATATATATATATATATATATATATATATATATATATATATATATATATATATATATATATATATATATATATATATATATATATATATATATATATATATATATATATATATATATATATATATATATGGTTAAAATTCCACCTCAACATTGGGCATATATATATCATATTATATATATATATATATACATGTATTCTGTTTTCATTTATCACAATTAGTTGTTAAGTTATTCATGTATGTTGAAACAGGCAGGGCAAAGTCTGATGTATTGTTAAACAATATGTGTGAAGTACTTAATAGCAAAACTGTTAAGGGTAGGGGTATGCCTATAATCCATTGCCTAGAATTCATGAGGGAATACTTAATGATAAGGATTGACAATGTGAGGAAGGTTATACAAAAGAGTAAGGGGCCATTAACACCAACTGCCACTAGGATACTTGAACTGACAAAAACAGAAGCAGAATCTTACAAAGCTCTTTTCAATGGTATAGATAAGTATCAAGTCAGTGGGCCTTGGGGAGATCAATGTGTGGTTGATATCATCAATAGGACATGTTCATGTAGGAAGTGGGAAATCACTGGTATGCCTTGCAAACATGTTGTAAGTGTTATCAACAATATGGTAAACAATGGTGTTCCAGTTGATGTGGTTGAAACATGGGTGGATCCTTATTATAGGCTAGACACATGGAAAATGATGTATCAGTTCCCCATTAACCCTGCCAATGGTAAGAATATGTGGACCAAGGCTCCTGAATACTTGACAATCATCATGCCACCAAAGTATCACACACCAATTGGAAGGCCTAGAAAGAAAAGAAGAAAGAATGCAGAGGAGATCCAAATGTCAAAGAATGGTAAGTTGACTAGGAAACTTAGGTCTGTGGTATGCAAGAAGTGTGGCAGTATGGGGCACAACAAAAGGTCATGCAAAAATGGTGGTTCCAGTCAAGGCAATACAAATCAAGTTCCAAGTCAGTCAAGCCAACCAACTACAAGTCAAGCAACTGCAAGTCAGCAAGGTCATGGTGCAAGTCAGAGAGGTCATGGTTCCAGTCAAGCAACTGTAAGTCAATCTCAAGTGCAAAAATGGTGGTTCCAGTCAAGGCAATACAAATCAAGTTCCAAGTCAGTCAAGCCAACCAACTACAAGTCAAGCAACTGCAAGTCAGCAAGGTCATGGTGCAAGTCAGAGAGGTCATGGTTCCAGTCAAGCAACTGCAAGTCAAAAGGTCATGGTGCAAGTCAGAGAGGTGGTTCCAGTCAAGGCAATACAAATCAAGTTCCAAGTCAGTCAAGCCAACCAACTACAAGTCAAGCAACTGCAAGTCAGCAAGGTCATGGTGCAAGTCAGAGAGGTCATGGTTCCAGTCAAGGCAATACAAATCAAGTTCCAAGTCAGTCAAGCCAACCAACTACAAGTCAAGCAACTGCAAGTCAGCAAGGTCATGGTGCAAGTCAGAGAGGTCATGGTGCAAGTCAAGCAACTGCAAGTCAGCAAGGTCATGGTGCAAGTCAGAGAGGTCATGGTTCCAGTCAAGCAACTGTAAGTCAAAGTCAGGTGCAAGTCAGAGAGGTGGTTCCAGTCAAGGCAATACAAATCAAGTTCCAAGTCAGTCAAGCCAACCAACTACAAGTCAAGCAACTGCAAGTCAGCAAGGTCATGGTGCAAGTCAGAGAGGTCATGGTTCCAGTCAAGCAACTGTAAGTCAATCAAGTGCAAGTCAGGCAGTTCCAACTCAAGAACATGTTAGTGTTAGAGCTAGTAATGCCAGGTTGATTTCCAGTCCAGGTGGTAAAAGGTGCTACCTCAAAAGCACAAAGTGAAAAGATGTTTAATGTCATGTGCTATCTTTTGCTACATTTGGTATCTATTTTGGTATGTAATCTGTCAGCCTGGTGTGTAAACTTAGCTATGTATTGTCTTTTGCTACATTTGGTATCTTTTGGGTATGTAATCTGTTACAATATGGTATCTATGCTATCTATGATATTCAATTAGGCAATCTTTGACACATTCTTGGTCTATTATTTTGTGCTATATACCATTGTATCAGTATCTTTGTAAACTTCCAAAGTCAATAACACAATTTCAATAACCAAAGTCAATAAAACATTTACACAGAAAGTAAACAACTTATATTATCATTCATTGTCAGCATACATTTGGTTACAACACGAATATAATTGCAATATTATATATCTTGCATTCAAACAACTAACAAAGCTACAAGAAACACAATGACAATAGAAGCAATCACCAACAATAACTTGAATTTCTTCAATTCACCATCTTTTTTTATTATTTCTGCTTCCAATTTGTTCTTTGATCTCAACAATCCTGGTATGATATCAGTAGCCCGTTGACACATTGCCGGATCAAACCATCCAATGAATTTACACTTTGAACCCTATTCAACATAAAACCCTAATTCAATTTAAGTAAGAAACTTTAACCTAATTGAAAAATTAATGGCAATTACCTGGTTGGGACAAGCATAAAAACGCCTTCCTGGGTTTTTGGAGGTCCATGATGTTAGGATTATTGCTTGTTTACCACACCCACAAAAAACCTTTGTTGAATTTCATGTAGTCTTCCTGGGTTTGGGTCGACTTCAAGAGAGAGGGAGGAAAGAAATTAGGTTTACTTCAATTTTGGGGGAAAAGAGGGGGGTTTTGTTGTATATATAAACGAGAAAGAGAAGCAGATGGGGCCAGCTGGGTGCGAAATTACTCGAATACCCCTCACGTGAATGGCACGTGGGGGGCTTAACGGAGGGGAGTAACCGGTCAAACGGTCAAAGGACTAAATGGTTACCTTATCTTCCTATAAAGGACGGACCTTGACGTTTCGAATATGCAGGGACGAAACTTGATTATTTGGGTAAACCACAGGGACGATTTAGGTCGATAACTCTAATAATTATCATTTTTCCTCTCATAAAAATGTTGGATGCAAAATTACCATTTACCCTTAATAAATTAATTTACATCATCAATCCCTTATCTTCTAAGATATCTTCACTACCCTTTTACATCAATTACATTAAATCAATTACTAACACCGTCCACCAACAACAGTTCGTCACCACAACGACCGCCGTCACCACCACAGTCGTCGTCACCACCAAACCGCCGCCGCATCGCGCGGGTTGAATGCTAGTTTGATTGAATATAAAGTTGTGATTGGTTAATAAGTTATTAGGTTAGTTGTCTTTTAGTATCTATAAAGATAGCCCATTCTTCTTATAAACCGATTCTCTCAACCTCCAGCTTTCTCATTCCAATAAAAAAAATGTTTGTTTGCGTTTTTGCTTAATATGTTTTACTATTAGTATGTATATAATTTATAGCAAGGATCGTGTTAAAGTTTTATTTATACACATTTTATAAAACAAGGCTACTTTTGTCACTTTCTACAATATTTGTTAATGATTCATTTCATTCTAATAGGTCAACCAAACATGAAGATGGAATGGTAATCACTTATTTCATTACCATTCTCATTCCATTACTTCATTCCAATATGTCGTTATTCCATTCAGTCCAACCAAACATACCCTTACATTTACAGACTTTTTCACACCTTTTTTCTTCTTTTTCTTTCCCATCAACATCTCCATATGAAGAAAAGAAAAATTCCATTGCAATCATTCTTTTCTCCTTTTCCTTGCCAACTATCAAGCTCCATTCACTCCTCTTCGTTGTTTTTATTTAACTTGCATCAAAAACATCACAGGGTGAAAACCGGTGGCTCGGCCCCTGTTGGTGAGGGTTTTTTCTCGTGTCTTGTAATTGGCACGAGTTATTACCCTTTTTGCATTCCTCGCAGTTCAAGTCTCAAGATGTATCTAGGATATTATAGTCTTGTCGTATATCCTTGATATTTGTAATTGTAATTGTACCTTTGTTCACGGTATCTAGTGCTTTGCTGGATACCGTTTGTTCTATTTTATATATATTGTCGTTCTAAAAAAAATTTAACTTGCATTTTAAGCCCTTTGTACGAGATAAAGTGAAGGATTCACAGGCCCTCAACTCTCACTTACAAACTCACTATAACACTCAAATATGAGTAAGTGTTTATGAAGTATAAGTTGTACGTAAATATGAGGAGAATGGTTTGAGAATTGTTGTATAGTATTAATGAAAAGGGTACATAACAAACTATTCCTACTGCTATTTATAAGAAAACAAATATAAAACATATGTCAAAATAAACAAACTATAACTACAAACTAGGAACCCACGTTCACATCCTGTAAACTCGTTCAACCCTGACTTCTTCAATTCAAATCCCACTAACAACACATTCTAGTATATATCACGTGTATATGAATAAGTCTGCTATTGAACCATTACTTGACCCGCTAACATGCTGATCAAACTCAAACCCGTATACAAACCCGATTAATTTCAACATAAAAGATAAACAGCTTGAAAGTGGTGGTGAAGTGGCGGTGTGGCGGCAGTCGTTAAAACGGTGGCCGGAATTTTTGTGGATGCGGCCGATGGTGTAGATGGCACTTTCAATATAATGAAAGATTGATTTTTATAGTTGTATGTGTGGAGGAAGGAGGTGGTTGATTGGCCAGAAAAATGATCAAGAGGGAGACAGCGGTTTTACAAAGATTCTGTATCTTTGATCTTACATATCTTGGATTGAAAATGATAGATACATCATGGGTTTTCAACTTTTCATTCTTGATATAGATATATAGATCTCACCGAAAGGTGTGTGAATCAAATGGAATATTTTCATTTTTACATTAAGTAAATCAAAATTGAAAAAAAGCTAATATAAGTATCAAGAAGTAGCAGCAACTTGTGAAAAGAAATGATATTCGATGGTGATGTTTGATAATAGATCATGGACTTCGAAGGGATATGAAGCCATTAAAGGCTTTGAAAATCTGGTAAAACCCCTAAAATAAAAGTAAATAACATACCCATAGTGATTTCTGACTTCAAACCAGACACTGTAAATGTGTTGTGCTTGACTTTTCACCATGATCTGAAATGTCTTATACAAGTCTAAAATTGTAAGAAGAAATGTACTTTTAGTGGCAGAAAAAAAGACACTTTTCTAGAGAGGTTTTTAAGGAGAGCTCAAAAGGCTGAAAACATGTTCAAATTGAACTTTCAAGGAAACCGTTTGAAGAGAACCTTATTTCT
>CM067174.1:47224018-47276518 GCA_034093135.1 Erigeron breviscapus | reverse complement strand
GCCAAATACTATTCCAAGACTTACTGATGGTCACCTGAAAAGCATGAAATTTGAGAGGATCAACTATCAAAATAGTTGGTGAGTTTACAGTGTGTTTGACTAAAAGACCAGTCGTCATTGTGAGCACACAATGATATGTAGTTAAATAAGACAGGACTGTCCAGACCGAAGTCTGACAAAGGTATAATGACTGTCCAGACCGAAGTCCGACAAAGGTATAATGACTGTCCAGACCGAAGTCCGACAAAGGTATAATGACTGTCCAGACCGAAGTCCGACAATAAGACCAATATGCCTCGTACAGGATTTCCCGTCTACAGTGGGGTACGGACCAGAACCAAGACTGTCAAGTTCGAAAACTGACAAGACTACCATTAAAATCTCATAATGGTAAAACTACATAAGGGGGATCATTTTAGTTCGTCAAACACAAAGAACAGTTTAATCTGCCGACAACATGGCAAGTCAAGATATATAGATCAAAATTTCATAAGACATGTATACACATTTTCAGACAGCCGTCAACATGGCAAGACATAAGACAAATGATTTAATTTACCAATTCTCATGGCATAGACAAAGACAAATCATTTATAAAGTAGTCGTGTATACGGTATATGCTTTTCAGGCCCAAAGTAAAAGGAAAAAGGGCGCCATAAACTCACCTTAGCAATCTACGAGCTAAAGTATGAGTAGTCCGAGAATATGAGCAGTCTAGTCTCCACGTCTATCCAAAACCTAGGATATGAGTACCAATGGTGAGGATCAAATCTCACGACGACAAGTATCCTACGTACAATACTTAGCTATCAACCCTAGAATGCCTTAACCGAGAATGTGTTACAAACTTTCGTTTTATTTGACTCAAATTATTAATGTCATTGACATTGTTATTACAATGTAGTCTCAAGTACTAATCCGTATAATCAAAGTTCAAGTGTCCAAGATGTCAAAATTTGAATTCGTCAAACAGACCCATAAGTCGCGGCGCGACCTGGGTGGCTCGCGGCGCGACCTGGGCAATTCCTCGCGGCGCGACCTGGAGGTCTCGCGGCGCGAGTCAGCTCAAGTGCAGGTTCTGTTCGAAATTTAATACACCTCGCGGCGCGAGCTCTACCTGACCGGGTGAAAAACCTGGTTTATGACCATTTTTAACAAACCATATCGACTCCAAATCGATCCCTTTTATTTCTAACAAGTGTTAACATGTTCAAAAGACCTGGAAACATACCATTTCGCCAATCATTTCGCCATTTCAATCATTTTGATTTCAAGACCAAATTCTAAATCAAAACTTCATAAATTACCAAGAACCCTAAATACATATCAAGTTTAAAAGCCTCTAATTCCGTTTACAAAACTAAAACAAACCCTTAGTTGAATTTAAATCAAATCAAAAGTTTGAAGAAGAAAGTTACTTACCCAAAATTTGGTGTTCTTGAGAAAAATGAAGAAGATGATGATTACAATAAGATTATTATTAGAACAATTAAATGTATTTTCCTTTGATTCTTCCTAGCCAGAACCGTATGAGATGGAAGAGATGAGAGTATTTGGTGATGAAATATTGTTTTGTGGTTTAAAAGTGTGGTGATGTGTGTGGTTGAGTGATCGATCAAAAGAAAGAAAGGAGGGAAGGGGGGTGTTTTACTCCCTGCCTCTCATTTCATTTTCCAGCCCATGTGGCTCATTTGGGATATTTTGTATCCCTAAATTTGGTAAACTGCTTGTGATTAAATTACCGTTTGACTAAAAGGTTATAATTTAAAGTAAAGGTATTTTCCCTCGTCTCATTTAAATTAAGACAAGTCAATAAAGTTTCGCCAAAGTGAACTTTATAATATTAAGTCTAGACAGTCTAATTGTTTTGTACAAGACATAACCTTTAAATATTCATTTAAAGTTATTTTTAAGACTCGGCATTCGTCTAAATAGCTAATAGTCTACGTCATCAAGATACGTCTAATTTGACTAAGTCAAAAGTCCAAAAGTCTGATAATTTCCACGTCAAATGACTGTCTAATTGAGATTAAGACTAACCCGATGTTAATTAATTACGAGTTGTCACAATTCGAGTCTCGTCATTTTTATAAACGTCGTTTCAAAAGATAAATAAAGACATATGGACTTAAAGGCATTTCTAATAGGCTAAGACTTAAGACAAAAGACTGTCATTGTGACTTGTCATGTATTATTGATAGGTGTTGATTGTCATGGACTTTGATTGTGCTTGTCGTGCTCGTTCGTTATACTTTCATGACACTTTTCTGGTGAGTTTCGTAGCCTTTCTTTTTACGTGCTTTGGGGTGAAAAGTATACTGGTACTTTTTAAACAGTTTTGTCGATTTCTGTTTATGTTCAATACTGAGCCGGTACTTATAGAGTTACTGATTCCATATGATGTGCTTATTCTTGATTGTATGTGTGTGATTATGTGCTTGATGGTTGTGCTTTTTTTACGTACTTATTTGGACGTACTTACTGAGTGCTTTGGAGACTTGTACTAGGGCAGGTACCGTAAGACCAGACTTTGAGTACTTTGGGTACATTGAGTACCTTGGACTGTGCGTGCTTTGAGACTTGAGTACTTTGACTTATGGCGTAACTCTGCTGATTATATATTGAACAACTACTTGTTTTGTACTTAAAGAATCGACACAAGACTTATTTCTTTATTGGACTTTTAGACTAAAACCTACGAACTCACCAACCTTTGTGTTGACACATTTTAGTATACTTTTCAGGTACTCAGGTTAATCAGGGATAAAGACTTTTATGCTAGGCTTGGACTCCGGAGATTAGAGCTCATTTATGTATTGTCAGACTTTAAGGCTAAATGCCTTGGATTATTTCTTTTATGGACTTGTTTGTAATAAGCTATTCTAGCATTGTTATGTCTTGAACTCATGTTTTGGGAATATATTCATTATATTCTATTTCATTTTAGTAGTATCTATGTAATTCCATGTCGTGCTGTACTTTTCATGACACCTCATGTTTCCGCCAACGGTGGGGTGTTATAGAATGGTATCAGAGCCGTGGTTGTAGAGAATTAGGTGGAAAATCCTAGACTATAACCTAAGAACCCCGTATAGCATTTACGATAGGAATCATAGATGCATTCTAGACGTGCTAACCTCACTTATATTTTGAGTTCATGTTCTATTGAGACTTATTATCCCTATGCTTATTTTGACTATGGTTGTCATTTGGTGAATGTGTGCTTTCGGTGCTGTTGTGATTATTTATGTGTATTAGAGCAAGATGAAGTGATGGCGCTAACTAGTATCACATAGCGATAATCATAGAAAAGCCTGATCAACTATTCTATGATTACCGCCATGCCTTGTGACAGTTATTGACATCAGTGATTGCACTTGTAGTGAGAGTGTGGTAGCTACCCTGGGCTGCTTAATGGGTGTTGGTTGGGTGGAGGGTTAGCCGCTGGTACACCTTGTATACATACCCTGCCAATACCTAGAGGGCATACCAGTACCGTGATCCGACCTTGCATTAGATGTACTAGGGGTGTGGAGGGTTAGCCGCTGGTACACCCTGTATACATACACCACTAGTGCATCGGATGTAGGTGTTAGATTCGGACCACATTTTAACTGCGATTTAGGGTTATATATTATTAGTATATATAATATATATATATATATGTATTGCATTGACGTGGACTGCATGATTAGTTTAAGTTCTTGATAGCATCCCTTAGACCATAAGACGAGAGAGCTTACTGAGTGCAACGTGTGACATTGACATTGTCGAGTGCTTCTTCGCGACTAACGATCTAGAGATATACTAACGTGTGTGGAATATTGGTGAGACGAGAGCTACTGTGAACGGAGACGATCACCGTGATTATTCAAGTCCTCAATGTTGTCCCGGAAAGAAATACAGAAATGCGACGAATTAAGGGCCGACTTATAATGAAGTCGAGGATGCTCAGTATGTGGATGCAGTGGATGAGGAGACTGGTGAATACTATGAAGACGCTGGTGAGAGAATTCGTATTGAAAATGTACTAAGAGGGCCTAGAAGTGGTGTCAGAACCTATACATACAAAAGCTTCAAGGATTGTGGTGTGTAAGAGTATGACAGGAGAGGTGGAACAGTTAAGTTTATTCAATGGTTAGAAAAGATGGAAGCTGTAATTGGTATAGGTGGGTATACTCCTGATCAAAGGGTCTAATATGTGACAAATTCCTTTACCTTGGATGCATCGTCTTGGTGGAACGGTCAGTATCGAGTCAGACGCAGAGAAGTGGCTGAGGCGATGTCCTGGTATAATTTTAAGGAGTTGATGATGAGGAAGCTCTGTACAACAACTGAGCTGATAAAGTTAGAACAAGAATTCTTGGATCATAAGATGGTTGGTGTTGATCATGCTGGTTATACCACCCGTATCAATGAGTTGTCAAGGCTTGTTCCATATCTGGTTACCCTCGAGAGAAAAGACATCGAGAAATATTTCCGTGGGTTAGTTCCTCAGGTTAGGTCAACTATGGCTGTTGTTCATCCACTTACCCTAGGGGAGGCTGTATTGAGATCTGAGGCTATGACTGATGAGTTGGTTCAGTGTAGGACTCTTACTGTTGTTGAGACAAAGAGGAAGGAAATTAGTAGGGCAAGTATTAGTAAGAAATTTCGGCGATCTGTTGGTAAAAGGCATAATGGACGCAAGGCATTTGCAGTGACTGATGTCAGAAAAAAGGAATATGTGAGTGCTCACCCTAAGTGTACAAAGTGCAGTCTTCATCATGCGGCGATTCAAATTGCATGACATGTTTCAACTGCCATAAGACTGGGCATTTGGAAAATTACCGTAGGGAACCAAGGATTCAGAGGGCACCGTTGAATGTGGTATCATTGAATCAGAGGAGACTAACTGTAGTTCGTGGGGCATGTTATAAATGTGGGCCAGTGATCTATATCAGAACACATGTCCTCAGAGGGTTAGACAACAGGTTCAAGTGGTGGCCCATCCTAACCAGTTACAAATTGTTGGACCCGTTAGATTAGAGGCAATCAAGTTCAAGCTGCTAGAGGTCGTACGTATGTACTAAATGCAGAAGAGGCTCGCAACGATTCGAATGTTGCTACGGGAACTTTTCTTCTGAATGGTCTTTAGGCTATTGTTCTTTTGACTCGAGGGCGGATTATATTTTGCCGCGACTAGTTTTGTTCCCTTATTGAGTGCTAGACCGAGTCTTACGTATATATATTTTTGACGTAGAAATGGCTAACTGAGGGCTAGTCGGACTAGACCAGGTCGTTCGTTCGTTCACATTTGACTCTAATAATTATAATTCCTTTATTGAGTTAGTACCTTTGTAATGGGATGTTTTGACGTATTTGTTGGTATGGACTGGATGTCTTTGGTCGACGCCATGATTCTATGTAGTGCAAGAGTCGTTAGAATTCCCTTACCTAGTAGCGAGATACTTTCAGTCTAGGGCGAGAAGTTTGAGTCTTTTGAAGGTCGTGTTATGAGTGCGTCTGTTGATGAGGTTAGCTTGGCTGATGTCCCCGTCGTTCGTGACTATCAGGATGTTTTCCCTGATGATTTACATGGCTTACCTCCGTCTCGACAACTTGATTTTCGTATTAGCCTTGTCCCTAACGCAGCTCCTGTAGCAAAACCCCCTTATAGACTAGCAACGACTAAATTACAAGAATTGGCCGCGCAACTAAAAGAACTTCAAGACAAAGGATTTATTAGAACCTAGTCAGTCGCCATGAGGAGCACCTGTTTTATTCGTCAAAAAGAAGGGTGGTTCATTTCGTATGTGTATCGACTATCGTGAGTTGAATAAGTTAACGGTGAAGAGCCGTTATCCCCTTCCTAGGATTGACGATCTCTTCGATCAGCTTCAAGGCGCAAAATGTTTCTCAAAGATTGACTTACGTTCAAGGTATCATCAATTACGTGTACACGAGGACGACATACCAAAGACCGCCTTCAGAACAAGATATGGACATTTCGAATTTACAGTGATGCCCTTTGGATCGACTAATGCGCGAACAGTTTTCATTGACTTGATGAATAGAGTGTGCCGACCGTATTCAGACAAGTTTGTAATAGTGTTATCGACGACATTTTGACTTAATCAAAGACAAAGGAAGAGCATGTCGAACACCTGAGAAAGGTATTGGAATTATTGAGGAGGGAAAAAACTGTACGGGAAGTTTTCTAAATGTGAGTTTTGGCTGGATGAGGTACACTTTTTGGGACATGTTGTGAGCAAGGATGGAATACACGTGGATCCTAGAAAGATTGATTCAGTCAAGAATTGAAGAACGCAGAGACGCCGACTGAGGTCAGACAATTTCTTGGTCTGGCTAGTTACTATAGAAGATTCATCGAGAATTTCTCTAAGATCGCATTACCGCTTACGCAATTAACACAGAGGGATAGACCGTATGTCTGAGGCGAGAAACAAGAAGAAGCGTTTCAGATTTTGAAGGATAGGTTGTGTAATGCACCGATTTTGAGTCTGCTTGAAGGATCTGATGAGTTTGTGGTTTACTGCGATGCATCAGGTCAAGGGTTAGGTTGTGTTCTCATGCAAAGAGGCAAGGTGATTGCATACGCCTCGCGACAACTGAAGGTCCATGAGAAGAACTACACAACTCATGACTTGGAATTAGGAGCAGTGGTTTTTACATTAAAGTGCTGGAGGCATTATTTGTATGAAACCAAGTGTGTAATCTACACCGATCACAAAAGTTTACAACATATCTTCACGCATCAAGATTTGAATATGAGACAATGTAGATGGCTTGAGTTACTCAGTGATTACGATTGTGACATTCGTTATCATCCGAGGAAAGCCAATGTTGTGGCCGACGCTCTAAGCCGTAAAGAAAGGGTTAAGCCTAGGTGAGTACGTGTTATGAGTATCACAGTGCAAAGAAGTGTTAGAGATCAGATCATAAGGGCACAGTCGATGGTTGTTGGTGACAAAGAACTTCTTAAGAAGGAATTGCTAGGTATGGAACAACATTTGGATAAAAGGGACGATGGTGGCTTGTATTTCGTGGATAGACTATGGGATCCTTCCACTGGTGATTTAAGGACATTAATATAGAACGAAGCTCATAATACCATGTATTCGGTACATCCGGGAACTGACAAGATGTACTATGACTTGCGTGAGTTGTATTGGTGGCCTGGCATGAAGAAGGACGTTGCTGAGTTTGTAAGTCGATGCTTGACGTGTTTACGGGTGAAAGCAGAACATCAGAAGCCTGCTGGATTGCTCAGACAACCAGAAATTCCTGAATGGAAGTGGGAGTGTGTGACTATGGATTTCATTACAAAACTACCTAGAACGAAGGAGGGTCATGATATGATATGGGTGATTGTCGATAGATTGACAAAGTCTGCTCATTTCTTGGCCATTCGTGAAAAAGTCCCCACAGAGAAATTATGTAAAGGAAGTCGTGTCAAAGCATGGCGTATCGGTTTCGATTATTTCAGACAGAGATACTCGTTTCAATTCTTCTTTTTGGCGAGGTTTTCAAAAGGCTTTTGGGATTAAAATAGACATGAGTACGACATACCATCCTCAAACCGATGGTCAGAGTAAGCGTACCATTCAGACTTTTGAAGACATGTTGAGAGCGTGTGTCTTAGATTTTGGAAGTAACTGGGATGATCATCTACATTTGACAAAATTCTCTTACAACAATAGTTATCACGCGAGTATTAATATGGCTCCTTTCAAGGCACTCTATGGACGAAATCCGGATCGACGATAAGTTGAACTTCGTAGAAGAGCCTTTGGAGATTGTGGATCGCAAGGTGCGGAAATTAAAGAAAACCAAGTATACCCTTGTTAAGGTTCGTTGGAATTCAAAGCGAGGGCCCGAGTTTACTTGGGAACGGGAGGATCATTTCAAGACAAAATATCCCCAGTTGTTTAACGAGACTAGTACAAGTTGAATTTCGGGACGAAATTCTTTTAACGGTGTAATGATGTAACAACCGTCACCTGAGCGTTCATTTGACTATACTTTTCCGTTCGTATAAGGTCAGGAATTGTCAATTTAAGTCTTTAGGCGTGTGGTTGTGCGTGTTAGAGTATGAATAAGAGAAGACTTTTTAAGACTTGGAGCGAATGTTTGAGGAAGACTAGTTGCCTCATAGAAATGCCAAATAAAGCTAAAATGAACTTTAAAATATTAAGTGAATTAATGGATATCATATACCTTGACTTATATTGCGTCGTTTCAATGAAAAATGGTATATGTAATTAATTAAACAAGTCGACAGCATAAAAACGTACTGATTTTGTTTTGGTCATAACTTTCTAACCGTAACTCCGTTTTGACGATTCAAGCGGCCACATTTTCGTAAAAGAGTCTAATTTCCAGATATGGGTCGAGTTTGACCTGTTTGAGGTCGACTTGGTCAAGTTCGACCTGGTTGAGTTTGACTATGGTTGAATTCGACCATATTCATGCCTATATATACTTGATCTTTCATTCCATCAAAAGAGTTTTACACACATAAGATTTATCTCTAAGATTATCTTTCAAAAACACCCTTCTTCACAAAAATTCAGATTTCATAGAGAAGAAGAGAAAAGATTTTGTCTTTCAAATCCTCTCTTAAATCATTCTCCCGATTTCGGTTCTAAATACTTACAAATCAATCAAGGCTTCAATCTTTGATCAAGAAACAAGTGTGTATCATTATATTTATCATCAAAAACGTGAGTAAGTTCTGACTTCCATCCATTCAATTCGTTTTTCATAATATTAATTCGTTTTTTTTTTATATATATATATATATATTACTAATCGATTTTTATCAAAAGCTAAGTGAATCATATCTTGGATTAATTGTTGTGAAAATCTTGGGTTACATGTTGTGTGTAAGGACCTAATTCAACCTTGTTTAAGGTTGGATTTAACATATTATACACTCATGTAATCGGTTTTGTGCAACTACATATCTAGGGTATCCTTTACTTGGCCAAAAGACTCAAAAACTAGTCGATTTCGTATCCTAGATCAAGGTTTGTGCAATTGTCAATCACATGACGTATGAAATCGGTTGAACATCACCCTCTTTGTACTGAATTGTGGAACTTTTGTGCAATCAAGGCTCTGGGGTAGGAGTTGGCTAGCCATGAATCTCTAGTTTTGACAAAATCGCATCGAAATCATTCGTTTGTGCTTGAAACAAGTTTGAATCCGATCTGGTTGAATTAGACCTCTACTGGTAGAGTTCAACCATATATGGTCGAGTTCGACCATGTCTTGGTCGAGGTCGACCTCCTGGTCCTTCGTTGTTTGGCTTTTGTCGTTTATACGGTTCTTAAACTTGACTAGTTTTCTCAAAACGTGTAATTTTGGTCCAATTGAATAACGTATGATTAAATGGTTCTAAAATGACATTGTTGGGCTGTAATTGGTCGAGTTCAACCATTAGGTTGAGCTCAACCTCTATTCATTTCGGTTTCGTAAGCTTTTCGGTTAAAATCTCTGGTTTCGTCTAGTTTTGATTAAATTCGAGTAAAGCTTATTTTGGGCTATAAAATGATTTCAAATCAGGTTGTATTGATAAAATAATGTATTTTGAACTTAAGAAAGGACATTGGTGTCAAATCCAGACTCTTGTTCGGTTTATTCGAGTCTCGTCATTTTAATAAATGTCGTTTCAAAAGATAAATAAAGACGTATGGACTTAAAGGCATTTCTAATAGGCTAAGACTTAAGACAAAAAACTGTCATTGTGACTTGTCATGTATTATTGATAGGTGTTGATTGTCATGGACTTTGATTGTGCTTGTCGTGCTCGTTCGTTATACTTTCATGACACTTTTCAGGTGAGTTTCGTAGCCCCTCTTTTTACGTGCTTTGGGGTGAAAAGTATACTGGTACTTTTTAAACAGTTTTGTCGATTTCTGTTTATGTTCAATACTGAGCCGGTACTTATAGAGTTACTGATGCCATATGATGTGCTTATACTTGATTGTATTTGTGTGATTATGTGCTTGATGGTTGTGCTTTTTTTACGTACTTATTTGGACGTACTTACTGAGTGCTTTGGAGACTTGTACTAGGGCAGGTACCGTAAGACCAGACTTTGAGTACTTTGGGTACATTGAGTACCTTGGACTGTGCGTGCTTTGAGACTTGAGTACTTTGACTTATGGCGTAACTCTGCTCACTATATATTGAACAACTACTTGTTTTGTACTTAAAGAATCGACACAAGACTTATTTCTTTATTGGACTTTTAGACTAAAACCTACGAACTCACCAACCTTTGTGTTGACACATTTTAGTATACTTTTCAGGTACTCAGGTTAATTAGGGATAAAGACTTTTATGCTAGGCTTGGACTCCGGAGATTAGAGCTCCTTTAATTATTGTCAGACTTTAAGGCTAAATGCCTTGGATTCTTTCTTTCATTTTCTTCATTTTCTTTCTTTCTTTGAGCATCAGCAAGAGCTTCTTCTTGTAATTTCTTATTAGCTTCCTGAGCATAATCAGCAGGAGTGGAAGTGATGGCTGATGAAGAACCCTCTTGACTAGCTGGATGAGAAGTGGGGGGTTTTCTAAGAAACTTGGGAAGCTGTTCTCGTTGAGCTTCAGTGAGTTGAACTATTTCTGCATTTGCGAGATATCTTCTATGAAAAACTGGCAGCATTTCTTTCGACCTATCAGTGCCCATTTCTCTAGCCATACCAGCTTCCCATGCAGCTTTGATTGCTTGGGGATCATTTGGATCAATGACTTGTTCTTCATGCTCCCCCTGAGCAATGGCCAGCACCCCTTGGGCTTGTTGCTCACTCTAATGTAACATTTGTGAACTTTGACTTTAGTTGACCCGTTGAATATATGTACTTTTGACTTAATTGGTATTAATTAAGTGTCATATGATCGAGTTGCTTGTGATATGATCGTGTTCAAGGTATTTATGTGAATTGTTGATCGTGTGGATAAATTAGGTTCATGGACTAGTCAAGGATGTTTGGTCGTTTAATTATGGGTCAAGGTTAGTTCTAGTGAAATTAAGTTAGGAAGGGTATGGATTACCCATGGGTTGACCCAAACCCATACCCATGTCCAAACCCACCCAACTTCTTACCTTTCCCCCTCCACTCATTCATTCACTAACCTTATCTCTCTCTCTCTCTCTTCATGAATGCAAAACACATACACACACACATAGCTCTCTCTCTCTAAAAATTGTACATCAAATTCGTGTTTTAAACAAGATTGTGTTAGGGGTTTTCATCATAATCATAATCTTAGCAACATATCAAAAGTTTGGATTCCAAAGTGCAAGATTTTACCCATTTTTGGTCAAATTCGGGTTTGACTTTTGGAAGCAAGATTGGTAAGTCAAATTCATCCCATCTTTACCTATTTATGTTTGTTTACATGTTTCTAGTCATTTCAAGAACTTACAAGTCTTAAATCGGATTTAAAATGAAATTTGGGTTAATTAGGGTATTGATTTGGGTTGATTGATTTGGAAGATTTGATGATGTTTTGGAATGAAATCTTGGTTTGGGTAAGTGTATTTAGGCTTTGGAATGTCAAATATTGCTTCAAAAACTAGTCCATAGCCTTATGGGTCGATTTAGGGTCGTAGGTTTTGAAGGAAATAGGTTTTGGGTTGCATTTTCCTGCACGAACTGCTGCTGCTGGTGCAGCCCTGGTCTTGACTGCGGCGCAGTGGCAAGACATGGTCTTGACTGCGGCGCAGTGGAAAACCTCTGGAACGAAGCTTTTGCATCTGACTGCGGCGCAGTGGCAAGTACCTGTCCTTGACTGCGGCGCAGTGGAAAACGTCTGGAACGAAACTTTTGCATCTGACTGCGGCGCAGTCAATGAACTGCATCCTGACTGCGGCGCAGTTCAGGCCCTGATGCTCGTTTTCGTTTCCTAGCTTCGATTCTAATCCCCTAGGATCGTCCCGACCTTTCTAGAATGTCCTCTTATGACCTTTTTGGTGCACTACACAAGCCAAACCATTCGTTCAAAGTTGAGGGTCACTTTTAGAACCAAACTTGAGATTGTAACGTAATGTAGGCTATAACGTGATGATTTGATGTTGATATAATAGGTTGTGATCGTTGTGCTCCTCGCTTACTCGTCTAATCGGCTCATAAGAACATCTAAGGCCAAGGTGAGTTCGTAGCCCCTTCTACTTTATGTGATTTTGGGGTGAAAAGTGTACAATATAGTTTCGTGGTTTGTTGATCGTTATGTGTTCGTGTATGTAAGTAATCAAGGTTATATGATTGTTTGGCTAGTTTATCAAGGTTAAATGTTTGTTTGAATTGTGAATCAAGGTTGTATGATTGTTTGGCTAGTCTATCAAGATTATGTGCTCGTTTGAATTGTGAATCAAGGTTGTGTGATTGTATATGCTCGTATCAAGGTTATGAGGTTCATTAGATGATCCAATTAAGGTGTCAAGGCTTGGTGATCGTTTAACGATCCCAATTATGAGATCATTTAATGAACCAATCAAGGTTTCAAGGTTGTGTGATCGTTTATCGATCCAAATCAAGGTTTCAAGGTTAACTGGTTGTTATCCCGACACTTGTTTTTTTTTATATAGTCAAAACCTACGAACTCACCAACTTTATGTTGACGCATTTTAGTACACTTTTCAGGTAATCAAGTGAATCAAAGACGCGATGGATGATTGCATTGCATGTGATAGGATTGAGCTTGGACTTTTGTGGGTTATGCCTAGGATCGTTAGCCATCATTTGAATTATTCTTTTGTAAACTATTGATGGCGTTGTGCTCCTTGTGCATTATTTGATCCGATATTGTATTTGTACTTGAATTATGTTGGATTACTTTAATCCTTGAATGCATTTAGTAGTCTCTACTTAATTTCCATGTCATGCTGAGCTTTTCTTTTAATGCCCCATGTTTCGCCTTGTTGGGGTGTTACAGAGTATCAGCTTGTTGCTCCCCCTCAACATTAGCTTCTTTTGCAATTAAGTGCCCTTCCCATGTACCAGCATTTACAACATCCTTTGCTTGTTCAGTGACCTCCTTTTCAGCAGCAGGAGGCACTTCACTTTCTTTTTCAGCATTACTGTCACAAATCATCAGTATTGGCAGTGTTGTCATCAGTGACCTCCTTTTCACCAGCAGGAGGCACTTCACTTTCTTTTTCAGCATTCACTGTCACAATTTCCGTATCATCAGTATTGGCAGTGACATCATCAGTGGTTCCTATAACTTCTTCAGCAGCTTCTTCAATATTTGATCAACAGCTTTTTCAACAGCTTCATTAACTATTTGAGCAACAGCTTTATCAATTTTCTCCCCCTTGGAAGTTGCATCAACCTTTGCAATTTCCACAACATGCTTCTCCTTGTCAGCAGAACTACCAACCAGCTGCTGAAGCAAGTTTTTAATGTCACCCATCTCTTTTTCCATTCTTACTTGCCTCTGCCTATCCTGTTCAGTGAAGGAGGCATAGGGCTTGGGAAGCTCAGCTATCTTCCTTTCAAGAGAGAAGATGGTATTGGCTTGTTTTTCGATTTGAGCCTGCAGAGGAGCAATCAGCTCATGGACTTGTTCAATTTTGGTAGCTGCTGCAAGACCTGAAGAGGCAGCCTTTCTTGCAGCATAAGTGGAGGAGCTGACAGCCTTCTGGATGGTTGTGGCCTTGGCTTTAAGTATCTGCTGATCACGATTAAGAACATTGTGAGCAAACAGATATGCTCGAGTTTGGGTTTTAGCCAAGGTCACAGAGTTGTCTTTGATGATTTCAATATCTTTGCTGTTTGCTTCTTGCTTTTCATACCAGCTGGTCAAAGTTTTTATGAGCTGATTATCTTCTTTATCTTTTATTTTGACCAGTTGTTCAGCTGCTTTTGTTAGATCAGCAAGCCCTTTTTCAACTTTTTCTAGTCGTTCACTGGCTGATAGTGGAATTTGAACAGGAACGAGTTGTTCATCATCAGTTGGTGATTCTGTAGTAACATGGACTTGAGCAGCTTCAACATTTTCAGTGTCCATGTCACTGGCATGACCCTATCAGCTGCAATCACATCAAACTCATCAGCATTCAACCCCTCAGATTATACTCGTCATCATCAGTTGGTGCATCATCTTCCACTTCCTCCATGTCTACATCATCTTCAAGAGTCTCAACATTACCACTTGAGATAATAACAACATTTCTAGCAGCTATATTTACATCAGCTTCATCTGAACCAACATTCTGTTCAGCGAGACTGCCTTCAGTGGCATCTCTTTCACCTTCACCTTCAACCTTCTCAGTATGATCACCAGTGACTATGCTTGCATCAGCAGCAACAATAGTTTCATCAGTATTAACCAACACATCATTACACTCTTCAGTGAACTTATCATAACCAGCAACCTGCCTTTCAACAGCAGTGGCATCTGCTCCAGCATTACTTTCAACAACAGATTGTACATTTTGATTTCCAGCACCCACAGCTTCACCAGCAACTTCTGTAGCAAATCTACCCTCATAGTCAACATCAGCAACATCATCATTTTCACCGTCATCTCCTCCTTCATAATTACATAAAACATCCAGTGCTCCACACTCATCTGTAAATGTTGTGGCTGTCCCAACTGGAGCAACAGCTTGTGGTATCTCCGTTACTGTTGAGACATTTTCAGAGACAGAGAAATTTAAAGGATTTGGAGAGAGAGGAGCATTAGGTGCAACGTGCTGCTGTACTATGGTTTCATCTGCAAATAGAGGTGCCTCTGGTTCAGCTTGCTGCTGTATTGTGTTATCAGCAGTCGTGGAAGTTGGAGGTTCAGTAACAGTTTCAAGCTGTGATGATTCCAAGCCTTTGATGGTAAATGCCTTTGCTACTTTCTTCTTTCTTTTTGGACCAGCATCAGTAGGAGATGAGGGAGCAGAAGTCTTTTTAGACTTTGTTCTTGCCCTTTTGGTTGTCTTGGCAGCTTGAGGTGCTTCTTGAATAGTTAGAGGGCCAGCAACCACATCAGTGGGTGGTGCTGACACACTGCCCCCAACCCTTTTGTAGATGTGAGGATAAGAAGAAAAGAGTACCTCTTTCATCTGGGGAGTAAGAATGATGTGACCAACTTATACCCATTGCCCACATCGTTATTGGCCTCTTTATTTTATGTTTTTAGTCGATTTTGTTGGCATTTGGTGCGTTTATGGGTTTGTTAGTGGTTTCAGGTTCTAAACAGGTGACGTATCCATTTGGTGCAATTTCGAGTAATTTTGAGGTCATGAAGTTGATTGGAGAGTTCGATAGGTGAAAAGTGATGGAAATATGCAAGTCTTCATAATGTTGTTGGTGGCATCAATCCAGAAGCATTGGACTGCGACGCAGTGCGAGTGTGCATGTGCCCACTGCGCCGCAGTCATCTATATGGCAAGGAGACCTTGTGACCAGTAAGAATGGACTGCGACGCAGTGGGAGGTGCATGTGCCCACTGCGCCGCAGTCATCAGGGTGGAAAGAGCAGTTCGAGACCAGTGAGAATACACTGCGACGCAGTGGTGGTGGACTGGACCACTGCGCCGCAGTCGGCCACCAGAAACAAGAGAACAATTGTCCAGTGAGGAATCACTGCGACGCAGTGGGGGTAATCATGGACCACTGCGCCGCAGTGAGTCTTTTCCAGCATGCACTTTTGTCCAGTGTATATGCACTGCGACGCAGTTGGGGCATTACACGCCCACTGCGCCGCAGTGAGGGGTCGGCACTGAAGGGTTTTTGGTCAGTTTTTGCATCAGACATCAGGGGGTATAAATAGTTTTCACGACCTAATTACCAAGATATCAAATATTCTTTCTAGGAGCTGCACTTCAAGGAATTCTTCAAGGGTCAATTCAAGATCTAATCGTCTTCGATTCATTGAAGATTCACGTGCACCCATCTAGATCGTATCTACTTATTGTCTTGCAATTTCCATTCCTCAAACAATTGGTACTTTATGTTCTTTCTTGATTCTTATTGTAATTTCAATTTAATCATGAGTGGCTAATTCTTCTATTGTCCACCTTGATGAAACTAGAAGAATGATGTGATTGCTATATATTTTAATTCAAAGAGTTGATTTCAATTATCGTTGTGTCGTGATCTTGATGATTTAATTCCTTTATTTGTATTAATTTGATATTGGTGGCATGTGTGTTCTTCGTTAGTGGTACTAGTCGAATGCATATGTGATTTTCTAACGGTCGCTTGTCTATGAGCGATTATCACTAGTTCATGGTATGATAGTGAATGTCAAATTAATAAAAGGAATCATTTTGTCAACGTGTTTTGTAACGGTTGGTGGTACCACGTTATTTTCACATAGGCGCAATTGGTAATTTGGTAATCAAACAAGCTAAGTGTTGGTAAGATTGTCTAGGCGTTGGTGGTACCGGCTTGGGTAATTAAACTAGCAGTTAGGTGTTTGGGTGACTTGTGAGCGGTTGGTGGTACCACGCAAGCATTTCATTCTCTCACGTTTATCGTGTCAACTCTTAACGAATTTGGTCTTAACTGAAAGCAATCATGTCTGAAGTCTAGCGGAGTCAAGGTGGATGATATTTACCATTATTGTTTGAGACTTATCTTTACTTATACGCATTTGTCTTTTAAAGTTATTGTCAGAGTGGGAATCAAAGTAACACCCTTTTTTCCAAACCTCTTTACTAAACAATTAATTCAAACCAATCCCCGTGAACGAACCTGGACTTACCTTTTTACTATATTGCATACGATCGGGTCCACTGCCCGATAGTGTGTAGTAGTGAGTTTTTAGGTATTTCTTGTTTATAAATTTTAAACTCGATTTAGCACATCAAGTTTTTGGCGCCGCTGCCGGGGATTGTGCGCTGTTTTAGTTGTAAATTTAGTGGTTTGATCCTTCCTCACGCGTGAGGAAGTTATTTGCTTTCATAGTTTAGTTTTTCTTTTCTTATCTTATTACAGGTGCAGTTGACGTGTTTGGTTAGTTGTGTTTTGCAGGTCTACTTTTTAGTTGATGAACTTGAGGTCTTCTGGTTTACCACTTAATAGTCCTTTGAGAACACCAACAAGACGTAGGTTTAACAACACAACACCTCCACCATTCTCACCCATTGCTAAGCCCACTCCTGATTCAGACGAGGAGGGGTTTAATTTGGACGAATTTTTTGATCTTGAAGTTAAGGTAGAAGAGACCGAGATGGCGGATGAGGAAAGGGACCCAAATGATATACGGTATGGCGAAAGGGTTCGCACTATTCCTGCAAACCGTGGTAGCCCTATAAGACCTCCGGCAATTGCTCATGACTTCAACCTAAAGGGTAATCATCTTAAGAGCATTGAGGAACAACAATTTGATGGTAAGAGGAAGTGGGATCCGTATCAACATCTAGAAAGATTTGAAAAGTTGGCAAGGTTATACCAATACGGGCAGAATCAAATGAATGCCGTAAACTCGAGACATTTCCAATGTCTATTACCGGCGATGCTCTTGATTGGTTCAATGACCTTCCGGAAAATTGCATTACGACTTGGGACCAACTTAAGCAATCCTTTATTGGTGAGTTCTACTCACTTAGAACCCAAAGAAAGTTGGAAAACTTGATAAGGTCGTTTGCCCAAGACGAAGATGAAGATGTTGTTGATGCGTGGATCCGATTTAAAGAGATGTTGAGAAATTGCCCGGGTCATAATATGACTAGAGAGCAATATGTTGAACTATTCTTTGATGGGCTCGATAAGAAGTCCAAACGTGAGCTAGGTTATGCTTTTGGTGGTGGGTTCAATAAGATCACACCAAATGAGGGTTTCGAAATCTTAGAGTCCATGGCCAAGGATAATGCCAACATGGATGATGATCGGTTTTTAAAGAATGAAAGAAGGTTGAAGAAGGGTACTAGCCAAGGTAGAGTTGCGAAAGTTGAGGCTAGTCATGATTCGGGGATGATAGGAGAGATTAGAGCGCTATCGGAGCGCATGGAAAAGGGCTTTGCCATGCAAGAGAGTCGATTTGGGGCCATTGAAAGGGATGTGAAGGTTGTTTCCGATGGATGTGACCATTGTGGAAATATGCATTATTCGGAAGATTGTCCAAGTCGGGGACCCGAAGATGTTAACTACATCCAAAACCAACAACAAGGAAGCTACCAACGCAATACCGGTTACCAAAACCGTCCTTCAGGTAATCCCACTTATAACTCTTCTTTTCCTACTAACAACTCTCGTTTTTCAGGAAATCGATGGCAAAGGGACAATTTCCAAAGTCAACCTCAACAACAACCTCAACAAGGACAAGGATCCGATTCTTCTTCCTCTAATGCCGATCCTAATGCCGAGTTGAGGGAAATGATGAAGCAATTGGTAAATAATCAAGCCGAAACCAACAAGAGCATTCAAATTATTCGGGATGATACCAAGGCGTTGAATGAGAGGTTAGATAGAATTGATGGCAAGGTTGAGATAAACATGAAGAATCAATGTGTGAACTTCAAGGATCTTGAGAGTAGGATGGCTGCCCTTTCTAGGCCACAAGGACTTTACCTAGCACTACTCAACAGAATCCTAAGCCTCAATTTAGCATGGGACCGAATCAAGGGCACAATCAGGGGCAGAAGTACACACCGCCTCCAGCTCGCCATGAGGAGGCCAAAGCCATTACAACCCGTACAGGTAAATCTTATGACCCTCCTTCTATGCCTAATGTGGTTGTGTCGGATGTACATGATTCAGGTACTATTGATGATGAGATTGATGAGGAGATTGAGATGGAGGAGAACCCGACCGTGAAGACTCCGGTCACTCCACCAAAACCGGTTGTGGAACCCGAGGTTAAGGCTTATAAACCAAAAGTGCCATTTCCACAACGGTTCAAGAAGGCTAAGCTAAAGGAACAATACAATAAGTTTGTTCAAATAATTTCTAATGTGCATATTAATGTTCCTTTAGTTGATTTGATATAGGGTATGCCTCACTATGCCAAGTTCATCAAGGAACTTGTGACGGATAAAAGGAAGTTGGAGGAAGCAAAAGCTACATTTCTAAATGCGGAGTGTTCTGCTATCTTGCAGAACCGCATTCCTCCTAAACTTGAGGATCCAGGGAGTTTTCTAATCACTTGCTCTATTAGAACTATAATTTGTAAGGCTTTAGCTGATTTAGGAGCTAGTGTTAATTTGATGCCTTATTCGGTTTGGAGTAAGTTGGCTCTAGGAATCCTTCGCCCGACTCGCATGAGTATTCGGCTTGCCGATCACTCATTTCAGTATCCCATGGGGATTGCTGAAAATATTAGAGTCAAAGTGGGTCATATTGTTTTCCTTGTTGATTTTGTTATCTTGGAGATGGAGGAGGATGCCCAGGTACCCCTTATTCTTGGACGACCTTTCCTAAATACCGCGGATGCTATCATCCGTGTGAAGGATAAGGAAATTTCATTGGGTGTGGGAACTGATAGGATTGTCTTTAATGTAGAACGGTCTATTAAGCATACTTATTCTAATGATGAATCTTGTTTCAGGATTGATGTAATAGATGATGCTTTGGACCAAGAATTTCAGGAGTTGATGGAGACAGATATGGGGGATGAGGAGATTGCTTATCTAGGAGCTGGAGAAATTGATGATGATGATCTATTTGCTGAAGTTATGGCTCTTAGTTTGGATGAGACACCTCTAGTTGATGAGAGTTTTGAGGAGGTAGTTGCTGATGGAAGCTCATTGGTACCTAATTCAGTTGATGTACCACCTACAGACTTAGAGCTTAAGCCGCTGCCTGCCTATTTGGAGTATGCATACTTAGCAGGTGAATCATCCTTACCAGTTGTCATCTCGTCTTCACTCTCGGGTGATGAGAAAGGACTCCTTCTTGCTGTGCTTAGAGCCCATAAGCGGGCTTTTGCTTGGAAGACTACCGACATTCCAGGTATTAGTCCTAACTTTTGTCAACATAAGATTGATTTTATCGATGATGTGAAGCCCGTTGTCCAGCGACAAAGGCGGCTGAATCCAAATATGAAAGAAGTAGTTAAAAAGGAAGTGATTAAATTGTTAGATGCGGGAATTATTTTCCCTATAGCTGATAGTCCTTGGGTTAGCCCTGTCCATTGTGTACCCAAAAAGGGGGGTATGACTGTTATTGAAAATGAGAATAGGGAGCTTTTGGCTACTAGGACTGTTACGGGGTGGCGGGGGTGTATTGACTACCGTAAGCTAAATGATGCCACCCGTAAAGATCACTTCCCATTACCTTTCATTGATCAGATGTTAGAAAGATTAGCAGGTAATGAGTATTTTTGTTTCCTTGATGGGTTTTCCGGGTACTTCCAAATACCCATTGATCCAAAGGATCAAGAGAAGACCACTTTTACGTGCCCCTTTGGCACTTTTGCTTATCGGCGAATGCCGTTTGGTCTTTGTAATGCCCCAGGCACCTTTCAAAGGTGCATGATTGCTATATTCCAGGACATGCTTGAAACCTCCATGGAGGTTTTCATGGATGATTTCTCGGTATTTGGGGACTCATTTCGAACCTGTTTGCATAACTTAGATAAAATGTTGGAAAGATGTGAAAGAGCACAACTCGTGCTAAATTGGGAAAAGTGTCACTTCATGGTGACCGAGGGTATTGTGCTTGGTCACAAAGTGTCTAAGGCCGGGATAGAGGTTGATAGGGCTAAGATTGATGTGATAGCCAAACTACCCCCGCCTTCCAATGTGAAAGGGGTAAGGAGTTTTCTTGGGCATGCTGGATTTTATCGTAGGTTTATTAAAGACTTTTCTAAGATTACTCGTCCTATGACCCACTTGTTGGAGAAGGACACTCCTTTTATATTTGATGATGCTTGTGTAAGTGCTTTTCAGGTTTTGAAGGAGAAATTGACCAATTCACCCATTATGGTTGGGCCGGATTGGGAATTGCCTTTTGAGCTAATGTGTGATGCTAGTGATTTTGCAGTGGGAGCCGTACTTGGGCAAAGGGTTGAGAAACATTTCAAGCCCATATACTTTGCTAGCAAAACTTTGAACCCCGCTCAGCAAAATTACACCACAACTGAAAAGGAGTTGCTTGCTGTGGTTTTTGCTTTTGATAAGTTTAGATCTTACTTGGTTCTAAGCAAGACCATTGTTTTTACTGACCATTCAGCCCTGAAGTACTTGTTCTCGAAACAAGATGCTAAACCCAGACTTATCCGTTGGATCTTGTTGTTACAAGAATTTGATATTGAGATCAAGGATAAGAAAGGGGCTGAAAACTTGGCCGCAGACCACTTGAGTCGATTGGAAGATCCTCACCGGGAGGAACTTCGTGATGGGGAGATCAATGATCACTTCCCCGATGAGTCTCTAATGTTTATTTCTACTTCTAATGATGCTCCTTGGTTTGCAGATATTGCTAACTATTTGGTTACAGGTGAGATTCCCAATGACTTCACGCATCAACAGAAGAAGAAGCTCATGTCGGATGCCAAGTACTATTTTTGGGACAGCCCATACTTATTTCGAGTTTGTGCAGATGGGATGGTGAGAAGATGTGTGGCTGGAGCCGAGACTAGGGAGATTTTGGATGCTTGTCATTACGGTCCAACTGGAGGTCACTATGGTCCTTCGGTTACTGGTAAGAAAGTATTTGATGCAGGTTTCTATTGGCCCACCATTTTCAAGGAGGCTCAAACCTTGGTAGAAACTTGTGACATTTGTCAGAGGCAAGGAAACATCACTAAGCGGGATGAGATGCCCCAACAAGGAATTCAGGTATGTGAAGTGTTTGACATTTGGGGTATAGACTTTATGGGACCATTCCCACCGTCTAACAAGTTCCTTTACATACTTGTTGCTGTTGATTACGTGTCTAAGTGGGCCGAAGCCAAGGCTTGCCCACGAATGATGCTAGGGTGGTCATTGACTTTCTTAAACAGTTGTTTAGCCGTTTTGGTTGTCCTAGAGCTCTAATTAGTGACCGGGGTACCCATTTTGCCAATCACCAATTAGCTAAGGTTCTTAAAAGATATGGTGTTTGTCATTACTTTTCTACTTCCTATCATCCTCAGACCAGTGGTCAAGTGGAAAACACGAACAGGGCCTTGAAAAGGATTTTGGAAAAAACGGTCGGGGATAACCCCAAGGTTTGGTCTAAGAAGCTTGATGATGCCTTGTGGGCGTTTAGGACCGCCTTTAAGACACCGATTGGCACCACGCCATACCGGTTGCTCTATGGTAAGACTTGCCATTTACCCATTGAGATAGAGCATAAGGCTTATTGGGCGTTGAGAAATTTGAACCTTGACATGATGGAGGCCGGTGAACTAAGAATGTTGCAGCTCCATGAGCTCGATGAGCTTCGATTGGGAGCTTATGAAAATTCTAGGCTTTATAAGGAAAAGACCAAAATCTATCATGACAAAAGGATCCGTAGGAAGGACTTTAAGGTTGGGGCAAAGGTTTTGTTGTTCTTGTCCAAATTTAAAATCAAACAACCCAAGTTGACTTCTAGGTGGATTGGACCTTTTGTGATTAAGCATGTGTATCCATCCGGTTATGTTGAATTGTTCAAAAAGGATGGAAATGGGTCTTTCATTGTAAATGGTCATAGATTGAAGTTGTATTTTGAAGAAGAGCAGGAAGAGGGGGCAATTGAGGAAGTCCCTTTGTTTGAACCAGAAACTTGAAAGGTAGTCGAGTCTAGCTAACGACTCGTAAATAAATTAAGCGCTTCTCGGGAGGCAACCCGTGTTATTTTTGTTGCATTTTATTTTCATTTTATTAGTTAGTTTGATTTTGTTTGTCAAGAAATGTGCAGGTGCGATTTGGAGGACAAGCGGTTGGAGGTAAGTATAATTTCAGATTTTTTTTCTAAGGAAGCTTGAGAGGAAATAGTCCAGTGAGTTTTCACTGCGACGCAGTGGGGGGAACCCGCGGCCCACTGCGCCGCAGTGGCCGATTTGACTGGTCTACCAGATCTATATGAATTATATTCAGTCAAATTTGGTCACTTTTTCACCACACAAAATTTTTATCTTCATATTTCTCTCTGCTTTTCAAAAACCGACCTCATTTTGCTCTCAAATTCTTCCATTAATTCCCATCTTGCATTTTACTTTTTCTTTTTCTCTAAATTACTAGCATTCCATCATAATCATGGGAAAAGAGGTATGTATTCTTGACTCCTATTTTTATTTTCTTCAATTTTTGATTTTTGATTTTTAGGTTTTAATGTTCAATTTAATTAGTGGGTTGCGTTAGATATGGGCTATTGATAACAATGTAGTGTTTAATTTGTCGTTTCTTACACTTGTTCATCCGAATTTGAGTTACACCTAATCTAGGTTTTTGAAAATTTGTGGGGTTTTTGATGGACAAGTGTGGGGGAGGTTAATGCTAACCTAATTGTTGTTACATTGTTGAGTTATGATAGATTGTAGGCTTATCTACCCATTTTTGCTGAATGTTGTGATGAACACAAGTCTGCCCAGTAACCTTGCCACTGCGACTGTGGTGCATATGCTGGCAGTAAGTTCAGCGCTATATTTTTGATTGGCATCTTTATTGACATTGTTCACACACGGTCCTTATTCCGGTATGTGTTCTTATTTTTCTATTTTTGTCGCTTACCCCTATTTACCCTTTGGTTTGACCGAATATGGACATTGAGGGCATTGTCCATCTTAAGTGTGGGGGGGTGGCAAATAGGTTTAAGCTACCGGGTACATCACTTTTGTTGTTTTGCCATTGAGATTTCTACCGGTTTTGTGGATGTGTCCCTCTCATAGGCCTTCGGATTTTATCCAAGGGTAAGAGTTTCTATTTTGAGCTCTTCACTGTGATGTGCATGTTTGGAATCGGTGTTGTCAATTTGGTGGGATAATAGAGGTTGATGTGGTTTTTAAAACTTGAGTGGGGCTTGTCCTTGTGGTAAATTGCTTTTGTCACTTAATTCATATTATTTAATGAGCAATTTTACTACAAAAATTGTCCTTGGTAAAATTTTAATCGGCGAAATGTGTTCTGAACGATTATTGGGCTTATCCTTGTGGATTGATAACATTACTTGCATACTCAAATATCCCAAACACCTAAAGTTGTGAGATTCATTGTTCCTATATAGATGTGCTAGGTGTTTTCGGTTTTGGTTTGATTGCCTTGTAATTTGTCCCTCTCTTAGGCTCTTGGATTTATTCGGGAGTAAGGGTTCCATTTCGAACTCTGCACTAAGATGTGCGAATTTGAGGTTAATTTATTCCATTTCCGGGGTCTTTTCTCTGATTTGAGTGTGCCGGTGATGTGTTGAGCTAGAACTTGGCCTTGTGATCGTGACGAGACCGCAGTGAGATCACTTTTGTGATTAAAGTACATCGGATGACGAATTGGCATATAGGTTTGACCCATACTTTTTAAACGACGGGTGTTGTACATGAATACCTTACTATACACACCCTTATACAACCTTTATACACTCACATATACATACATTTCATTCCTTTCTTTGTATATTTCACCTTTGCATAAATTCACTCTTGAATATATATACTTCACCTTACAATGCATCCACCGCTCTACTCTTGAATATTTACTTCACCTCACTCTTCCGATAGTCTAATCTTGGTGGGCCGTTGATTGTCATTTGTTTGTATGGACGGTTTGGGAGAGCTTAAATGGATTGTCGGTGGAACATTGTTGGTCTTTGGGAATGTTTTGGAGTGTTCAAAAGAAAGTATGTTTGTTAGACATTGTTCATCATTGTAAGAGGGTACCTTCTAGTAGAGTAAAAGTGGTTCAGTAAAAAAAAATATATAGAAAAAAAAGTGAAAAATTGAAAAACAGAAAAAAAAAAAGAAGAAAAAAAAAAGAAAAAGAACTTGGGCTACTAGGAGGTACATCTCATTTTTATATGTCTAGTGTTGTGATGTGTCATTATGAATGGAGAGTTTGGTGGATTTTAAGTTGTTTGATGTTGATACACCACAATGGTGTCGAGTTTGCTTGGTATTGTTGAGGTGACTTAGCGGTGAAGCAATTTATGGGTTCATGGTTTGTTGGCAATCAATGGTACGGGTTTTGATTAGACTATTTTGTTCATATTTCATACACTACGAGTAGAGGGGAGGGGGGGGTGGGGGCAGGGCAGGGCGAACCTACACTCCCTCACCATTGTAAATATCCATTACATATACCTTAGCCTAACTATTCAACCAACTTATATGCCATATTTTGATGATGTACTTGGTGCTTACGCCACGTCGGTGGAGCTATGATCCTTGTTCAAGCCTATGGTAAGATATGCATCACGACTGCGCTATGAGTGTTTCTTGATATATTCAACCCCAAAAAGTAAGTTTGTTGGAGTAGAATGATATTAATTGGTTCATTTGTTTCACTTGTGCATAGTCGTGTTATTGAGGCTTGTGGATTGTTCAGATATTGTCAAACATTTCGGGTTTTCATTTAAGATTAAAACTGCTTCACCCAACTTCTTTGTCATTGACATACTTGGTGTTGCTTCTTTTTGATACTCGTAATTGTTTATGTAGCTTCTTTACCAAGGATTACTTTTTCTTTAAATGTTGGATTTGCTTGAGGACAAGCAATGCTCAAGTGTGGGGGGATTTGATGTGACCAATTTATACCCATCGCCCACATCGTTATTGGCCTTTTTATTATATGTTTTTAGTCGATTTTGCTGGCATTTGGCGCGTTTATGGGTTTTGTTAGTGGTTCCAGGTTCTAAACAGGTGACGTATCCATTTGGTGCAATTTCGAGTAATTTTGAGGCAATGAAGTTGATTGGAGAGTTCGATAGGTGAAAAGTGATGGAAATATGCAAGTCTTCATAATGTTGTTGGTGGCATCAATCCAGAAGCATTGGACTGCGACGCAGTGCGAGTGTGCATGTGCCCACTGCGCCGCAGTCATCTATATGGCAAGGAGACCTTGTGACCAGTAAGAATGGACTGCGACGCAGTGGGAGGTGCATGTGCCCACTGCGCCGCAGTCATCAGGGTGGAAAGAGCAGTTCGAGACCAGTGAGAATACACTGCGACGCAGTGGTGGTGGACTGGACCACTGCGCCGCAGTCGGCCACCAGAAACAAGAGAACAATTGTCCAGTGAGAATGCACTGCGACGCAGTGGGGGTAGTCATGGACCACTGCGCCGCAGTGAGTCCTTTCCAGCATGCACCTTTGTCCAGTGTATATGCACTGCGACGCAGTTGGGGCATTACACGCCCACTGCGCCGCAGTGAGGGGTCGGCACTGAAGGGTTTTTGGTCAGTTTTTGCATCAGACATCAGGGGGTATAAATAGTTTTCACGACCTAATTACCAAGATATCAAATATTCTTTCTAGGAGCTGCACTTCAAGGAATTCTTCAAGGGTCAATTCAAGATCTAATCGTCTTCGATTCATTGAAGATTCACGTGCACCCATCTAGATCGTATCTACTTATTGTCTTGCAATTTCCATTCCTCAAACAATTGGTACTTTATGTTCTTTCTTGATTCTTATTGTAATTTCAATTTAATCATGAGTGGCTAATTCTTCTATTGTCCACCTTGATGAAACTAGACGAATGATGTGATTGCTATATATTTTAATTCAAAGAGTTGATTTCAATTATCGTTGTGTCGTGATCTTGATGATTTAATTCCTTTATTTGTATTAATTTGATATTGGTGGCATGTGTGTTCCTCGTTAGTGGTACTAGTCGAATGCATATGTGATTTTCTAACGGTCGCTTGTCTATGAGCGATTATCACTAGTTCATGGTATGATAGTGAATGTCAAATTAATAAAAGGAATCATTTTGTCAACGTGTTTTGTAACGGTTGGTGGTACCACGTTATTTTCACATTGGCGCAATTGGTAATTTGGTAATCAAACAAGCTAAGTGTTGGTAAGATTGTCTAGGCGTTGGTGGTACCGGCTTGGGTAATTAAACTAGCAGTTAGGTGTTTGGGTGACTTGTAAGCGGTTGGTGGTACCACGCAAGCATTTCATTCTCTCACGTTTATCGTGTCAACTCTTAACGAATTTGGTCTTAACTGAAAGCAATCATGTCTGAAGTCTAGCGGAGTCAAGGTGGATGATATTTACCATTATTGTTTGAGACTTATCTTTACTTATACGCATTTGTCTTTTAAAGTTATTGTCAGAGTGGGAATCAAAGTAACACCCTTTTTTCCAAACCTCTTTACTAAACAATTAATTCAAACCAATCCCCGTGAACGAACCTGGACTTACCTTTTTACTATATTGCATACGATCGGGTCCACTGCCCGATAGTGTGTAGTAGTGAGTTTTTAGGTATTTCTTGTTTATAAATTTTAAACTCGATTTAGCACATCACATACTTAGTATCAAAAGTTGTAGGCACAAGCAGGCTGCTTTGTATACAGAGACCAATTCTTGGTGGTTTGCAGATAGTAGCACCAAATTGGTTATATTTTCTTCTGTTTGAAAATCAGAGACAAAAATCTTGTATAAGGAATTGTGTAGGAGCGGTTGCTGGCTTGAACTTTTGACTTCATGTCTTCAAAGATGACTGAGGCAAAATCAATAAATCTTCCAGTTGCCAGAGCATGAATAATTTGCATGTTTGAGGCTGTAGCCTAATCGAAAGACCCAGAATTTCCTCCCAAACATTGAATGACATGAGCGAATAGTAATCTCCACACACCAGGGAGATGCTTCTTGGTGGGATTGCTGGGTACAGCTTCAGGTGGTTCCACATCTGTTCCATACCCAATCGTGGGCAACCACTCTTTCCATTGTTCAACAGTGGCCGGATCAACAAATGGTCTTTCAGTAGATTGATCAGGGAGACCAAGCACTGTTCGAATAATCTTTGGTGTGATTGTGATGGTTAGTTGCTTCTTTTTCACCGTGCCAGTGATAGCACCGATGCTTGCCTTATAATTCACATGTCCACCAGAACTCCCTAAGGAGATAGACATACATGTCTTCTGGTCAGAAAATAGCATTGCTTCAGGGCATGCTTTTATAAAGTCTAGCATCTGCTGATACCCTGTAATACCAGAAGGAACTTCAAGGGACCCCAAATAATTATTTGACTTTATGGCAATCCTTTGGGCTTGAAAGTTCACTTTTGGGAGGGAGCAATGGTTTCTGGATCATACGTTTCAGAGTGCATATAGATAGGAACGTGTTTGAGGGCCTTTTGACTTGCCAGATCATCGGCAGACAACTCAACATGAGTAGGTGATTTAGTTGATTTTCAGATAGGATTTTGTTGGTGATTTGAGGGTTCAAAGAGGAAGCCATTGAAGAAGAAAGGGTTATGGAAAAAGAAGATGAACAGTCAGAAAGAGAAATGAATAAGGATGATGAGAAGTAAAAGATAAGAGAAGAAATTTGGAAGCGTAAAAGATGGAAACTGAAGAGATTTGGGTATATATATGGTATGTAATCATGGGCCCCCACTTCTGTGAAAATGAACCGTCAATGCATTTTCTCTTTCTTACGTGGCGTTCAAAATACGGTTTAAAAAAATAAGATTAATGATTAAAAAAACATTTTATTGCATAAAAAATTTTAAATTTTTTTATATGTAAAAATGTATGTATATACGCATGTGAGTAACGTATAAAAAGAGGCTTGATGTGACATCCGTACCTCTATTTTCAACGTACTCGAGTATTGACGGCGTATACACAGTACAAGTTGCCCATTAGGGAGAAAATCGAGGTAACCTTTTGAATTCCAATTAAAATATTCTAATTAATACTTGGTGTATATGATTCCACATAAAATTAGTTAGAATGGAAACATATCCACTGACAAAGTTAGAAAATCTGGTTACCTCATTTAGAAAACAAGTTTCAGTCAGCGACTTCACGATACACTGTTGGTCGCTGATGAATAAAGAATACAATTTTTAGCAAACTGTCAGATTAACGGATTTAGTAAGTCTTTACCAGAGCCGTTTGCTGCTGGACTAGATAGAGACTTTCAGCTCTCTATTGCTTTTATTTTGCTTTTTCCCAAAGCAACAGGGATTAACGGATTTAGTAAGTCTTTACCAGAGCCGTTTGCTGCTGGACTAGATAGAGACTTTCAGCTCTCTATTGCTTTTATTTTGCTTTTTCCCAAAGCAACAGGGATTAACGGATTTAGTAAGTCTTTACCAGAGCCGTTTGCTGCTGGACTAGATAGAGACTTTCAGCTCTCTATTGCTTTTATTTTGCTTTTTCCCAAAGCAACAGGGATTAACGGATTTAGTAAGTCTTTACCAGAGCCGTTTGCTGCTGGACTAGATAGAGACTTTCAGCTCTCTATTGCTTTTATTTTGCTTTTTCCCAAAGCAACAGGGATTAACGGATTTAGTAAGTCTTTACCAGAGCCGTTTGCTGCTGGACTAGATAGAGACTTTCAGCTCTCTATTGCTTTTATTTTGCTTTTTCCCAAAGCAACAGGGATTAACGGATTTAGTAAGTCTTTACCAGAGCCGTTTGCTGCTGGACTAGATAGAGACTTTCAGCTCTCTATTGCTTTTATTTTGCTTTTTCCCAAAGCAACAGGGAATAACGGATTTGGTAAGTCTTTACCAGAGCCGTTTGCTGCTGGACTAGATGGAGACTTTCAGCTCTCCATTGCTTTTAGTTTGCTTTTTCCCAAAGCAACAGGGATTAACGGATTTGGTAAGTCTTTACCAGAGCCGTTTGCTGCTGGACTAGATAGAGACTTTCAGCTCTCTATTGCTTTTATTTTGCTTTTTCCCAAAGCAACAGGGATTAACGGATTTAGTAAGTCTTTACCAGAGCCGTTTGCTGCTGGACTAGATAGAGACTTTCAGCTCTCTATTGCTTTTATTTTGCTTTTTCCCAAAGCAACAGGGATTAACGGATTTGGTAAGTCTTTACCAGAGCCGTTTGCTGCTGGACTAGATGAAGACTTTAAGCTCTTCATTGCTTTTAAGTTCAGCGAGTAAGACACACTTAAACTCGCTGATGAGGGTTTTGACTGCAAGAGTCAATTTTTCAACTTACAAAGAGAGATAAGTTGAATTTTAGCAAACATGACATGTCATGTTGCTGATTCACCATTCAGCATTCCCAACTTGCTGACCAGATACTTAAATCTGGTTTCATCTAAAGGTTTAGTGAATATGTCAGCGAGTTGGTCATCAGTGGGAATGAAGTAAATTTCAACATCCCCTTTCATGACATGGTCACGAATGAAGTGGTACCTAATGTCTATGTGTTTGGTCTTAGAATGCTGAACAGGATTGTGTGTGATGGCAATTGCACTTGTATTGTCACACATTATGGGAATCTTAGAAAATTCTAAGTCATAGTCAGCGAGTTGGTTTTTCATCCAGAGGACTTGTGCACAACAACTCGCTGCTGATACATATTCTGCTTCAGCAGTGGAGATGGACACTGTATGCTATTTCTTACTAGACCAACTAGTCAGCTTCCCCCCCAACAGTTGACATCCACCACTGGTACTTTTCCTATCTAACATGCAACCAGCATAGTCAGAGTCAGAATATGCAACTAGGTCAAAATTGGAGTCTTTGGGATACCAGAGACCCAGCGAAGAAGTACCTTTCAGATACTTAAATATTCGCTTAACAGCTAGAAGATGAGACTCCCTAGGAGATGCTTGATATCTTGCACATAAGCAAGTAGCAAACATGATATCAGGACGACTCGCTGTGAGATACATCAGCGAGCCAATCATTCCCCGATAGTGAGTGGGATTCACATGCTTACCATCAAGATCAGCATGGAGATTATTAGGAGGAGACATAGGAGTGGCTTTAGTAGTCACATTGGACATGTCAAATTTAGCCAGCATGTCTCTAATGTACTTCTCCTGATTAATGAAAATGCCATTTGGGAGTTGGCGAATTTGAAGACCAAGAAAGAAGGTCAGCTCACCCATCATGCTCATCTCAAAGTGAGAGGACATCAGTGAGCTGAACTTGGTGCAAAGCTTCTTGCTGGAGGATCCAAAGATGATGTCATCCACATATATCTGAACATATAGGACATCAGCACCCTTTCTATAGATAAAGAGGGTGCTGTCAATGGATCCTCGCTGAAACTTATTAGAAAGAAGAAATTCAGAGAGAGTGTCATACCAAGCTCTTGGAGCTTGTTTAAGACCATAGAGTGCCTTATAGAGACGATAGACATGGTGTGGCTTGGCTGGATCTTCAAAACCAGGTGGCTGCTCAATATAAACTTCCTCATCGAGTTTTCCATTTAGGAAAGCACTCTTTACATCCATTTGATATACAGTGAAGTTTCTGTAAGCAGCATGTGCCAAGAATAAGCGAATAGCTTCTAATCGGGCCACTGGAGCAAATGTTTCATCATAGTCGACACCTTCTTCCTGAAGGTATCCTTGTGCTACCAGCCTTGCCTTGTTACGTGTAACAACACCATCTTCGTCCATTTTATTTCTATAAACCCATTTGGTTCCAATGGGTTCTTTACCAGGAGGTAGAGGAACAAGAAACCAGACATGCTGTCTTTGAAATTGGGTAAGTTCCTCTTGCATGGCAGCAACCCATGATGGATCAACCATTGCTTCTCCTATATTTTTGGGAGTGATCATAGACAAGAAGTTAACATAAAGACATGTATTTCGTGTCGCTGATCGAGTAGTAATCCCCTGCTGAGGGTCACCAATGACTTGGTGAGCAGGATGACTAGATGTCCATTTAAGTGCAGGAACACTTGAAGAACCTAGTAGAGTGTCAGCGGAAGACTGAAGGATGGGATCAGCAGAGAGATTATTATAAGAAGAGAGATCAATGGTAAGAATGGGTTCAGGAGTATGATCAGTAGAGCCATTCGACTGATTTGAGTTATCATTGATGTTGGAGTCATCAGCAGACTCCATATCCTCAGCATTAGCTGATGCATCATGAAACTCCTCCTCAGTAGAGTCATCAGCATGCACATCATCAGCCAGTGATCTAGGTTTGGCTGATGCAGCATGGATTGATCTTAAGATAGGCTCAACTGGCTCAATCGAGTAGATATGAGCAACAACTTGCTCTTATTCAGCATCAGCTGAACTATCCTGTGTGTCATGCTGATTTATCAGGCATAGAGCAAGAAGCATCAACAAATGAATCAACTTCCTCAGAAGGAGGATCAATGAGTTCATTAAAAATTACTTCAGATGAAGTGGTTTGAATGTCCTTAAGAGCAGATGAACTTTCATCAAAGGTAACATGAATGGATTCATCCACTTTCTGAAGGCGAGTATTGAATACTCTGAAGGCCTTGCTGATGGAAGAATAGCCAAGAAAGTAGCCATCATCAGCTTTAGGATCAAATTTACCTAAGTGATCCTTGTTGTTTAAGATGAAGATAGAACAGCCAAAGACATGGAAGTATTTTATTTGAGATTTCTTACCTTTCAAAACCTCATATGCTGTCTTGTCATGTCTTTTAACAATGAGACATCTATTTTGAGTATGACAAGCAGTGCTGACAGCTTCTGCCCAGAATTTACTAGGCAAAGAAGACTCGTTGAGCATGGTACGTGTTGCCTCTATGAGTGTTCTATTTCTTCTCTCAGCAACACCATTTTGCTCAGGAGTTCTAGTAGAAGAGAAGTTTTGTGAGATCCCTTGATCAGCACAAAAAGATTCAAGAGTGTGGTTTCTGAACTCAGTACCATGATCGCTCCTGAGTTCTTTAACCCTTATGCTGTTGAGATTTTCCATTTTCTTGATGAAATTAATAATCTCTTCAGTAGCATCACTCTTGGAATGAAGAAAGATAGTCCAAGTGTATCGTGAATACTCATCCATAATTACTCAAGTTTATCTGCTACCCTTTAGACTTTGGACATTCACTGGACCAAAAAGGTCCATGTGAAGAAGATGAAAGCAACCCTTTATAGAATTGGCATGCTTTGTTTTGAAAGTAGATCTATGGCTTTTAGCTTTTTCACAAGCACCACAGAGTCTATCTTTTTCAAAAGAAAGATGAGGAAGGCCACAAACAAGATTCTTTTTGGCCAGAGAGTTGATGGTTTTGAAATTCACATGCGACATACGCTTGTGCCATAACCAATTGAGTTCAGCTACTGACTTGACAAAGAAACAAGTCTCACTGTCAGTTTTGACAGGAGTGAAGTCAACAAGATAGACATCTCGCTTTCTTGGAGCAACCAAGACAACTTCCTTGTTTACATTTACAACAGTGCCTTGATGCTTATCAAGAATCACTTTATATTCAGCATCACAAAGTTGATTTATGCTGATAAGATTATGTTTCAAACCATTTACATAAGCAACTTTAGAGAATTTGATGAGACAGTTAGAGAGATGACCATAACCTTCAGTTTGTCCAATGGAGTTATCCCCAAACACTACAGTAGGGCCAACAGCCTCTACATAGTTAATCAGCAGGGTCTTTGAGCCAGTCATGTGTTTTGAACAACCACTGTCCAAGTACCACACACATTTTCTCAGTGAGCCCTGCATGGATACAACAGAAGGATTTAGATGGGTTCACTATTAAACTCGCTGACAGCAAGGTCAGCAGGGTTAATAGCAGCAGCTTCATAGGTTTCCTCTTCAGCTTGAGTAGAAGGATAAGGAGGAAGAGAATCTACAGGAAAGGTGCCATAAGATGATTCATCACCATCGAATGGAGTGATAGTGTTGCCACTATCAAGAAAGACCATGTTGCTGACAACATTTGTATCGCTGAACTCAACTATGATAGCTGGTTCACCAAACTCATGGTATAACCCTTTGTGAATGAGGAAAGGATACATGCTGTGACGCAATGAAGTCAACAATGTTTTCCCCAGTGAGAACAGTTATGTCTCCTACACTAGTTTCAGGTTCAGCTGAAAGAGGGCTCTCGCTGACCAAAGTAGAGGAGGAAACAACTATTGAGGAAGGAGGATTTGGTTGAATGACAATTTCAGGATCATCCCTGGAGTTGTCTTCATTAACTCGCTGAGTGAGCTCGTTAATTTGAGGGTCAGAGGAGGAAGATGCCTTCTTCTTTTGCTTAGACTTAAGCTTCTGCTTAAGTGTCAGCTGAGGCATCATAGGAGCAGGACCTAAAATAGAATTTCCATTAGGATCCTGAGATTGAGAAGTAGAGGGATTTTGAGATCCCTTAACTATACTCCAAGCTTGTTTGACAGCAGGGTAAGAGGAAGAAGAAGGACCATGCTGCTGAGAGTGATGCATCCTTTTGGGAGTGACTGGTCTTGATTGCTGATTAGGAGTAGCTGACCTCACTTGCCTATGAGGTAGATACTCTCTCTTTGGAGTAATGGACCATACTTGCTGATAGGGCAAGTGTCCTCTTTGAGGAGTGATAGGTCTTACTTGCTGATGAGGCAAGTGTCCTCTTTGAGGAGTGATAGGTCTTACTTGCTGATGAGGCAAGTGTCCTCTTTGAGGAGTGATAGGTCTTACTTGCTGATGGGCAAGTGTCCTCTTTGAGGAGTGATAGGTCTTACTTGCTGATGAGGCAAGTGTCCTCTTTGAGGAGTGATAGGTCTTACTTGCTGATGAGGCAAGTGTCCTCTTTGAGGAGTGATAGGTCTTACTTGCTGATGAGGCAAGTGTCCTCTTTGAGGAGTGATAGGTCTTACTTGCTGATGGGCAAGTGTCCTCTTTGAGGAGTGATAGGTCTTACTTGCTGATGAGGCAAGTGTCCTCTTTGAGGAGTGATAGGTCTTACTTGCTGATGAGGCAAGTGTCCTCTTTGAGGAGTGATAGGTCTTACTTGCTGATGAGGCAAGTGTCCTCTTTGAGGAGTGATAGGTCTTACTTGCTGATGGGCAAGTGTCCTCTTTGAGGAGTGATAGGTCTTACTTGCTGATAGGGCAAGTGTCATCTTTGAGGAGTGATAGGTCTTACTTGCTGATGTGGCAAGTATCCTTTCTGAGGAGTTGTAGACCTATTTTGAGAATGAGACATTCTTCCTCGTTGAGGAGTATTATGTCTCATGTTAGAAGGAACAGGCATGGATTGAGGAGCCTGCTGATGGTGCTTTGTATCAGCAGGTTTGACCTGAGAAGGTCCTACTTGCTGATGAGGCAAGTGTCCTCTTTGAGGAGTGATAGGTCTTACTTGCTGATGAGGCAAGTGTCCTCTTTGAGGAGTGATAGGTCTTACTTGCTGATGGGCAAGTGTCCTCTTTGAGGAGTGATAGGTCTTACTTGCTGATGGGCAAGTGTCATCTTTGAGGAGTGATAGGTCTTACTTGCTGATGTGGCAAGTATCCTTTCTGAGGAGTTGTAGACCTATTTTGAGAATGAGACATTCTTCCTCGTTGAGGAGTATTATGTCTCATGTTAGAAGGAACAGGCATGGATTGAGGAGCCTGCTGATGGTGCTTTGTATCAGCAGGTTTGACCTGAGAAGGTCCTACTTGCTGATATCTAGCATCACTGAACCTGACACGTCTTTTCATAAGACATTCATGCTGATCAGCTTTACTGTCAGCATGGGAAGGAGCTTGCTGAGAAGATGAAGAAGAGGGTTGAGAAGCAACTTGTAGAGGTTGTTGACTGACTGGATTAGCTCGCTGAGGCGTGCTATAGTCATAAGGGACAGCGACCTTGCTTCTTTTGAAGGGTTCAACAGCTTTACGGGTTTAAAACCATCACTACCAATATCTCCTTCAAATGATTCCCCAGAAGAGGATTGAACTCTTCCTTCATTTGGCATCATGCCAATAATGGGAAGATGAGGAAAGGGATTGCTTGTGCTTGCTGAAGAACTAGCACCATTAACCTAAGCAGAGGTAGATGGCGCTGTATAAGACATTCATGCTGATCAGCTTTACTGTCAGCATGGGAAGGAGCTTGCTGAGAAGATGAAGAAGAGGGTTGAGAAGCAACTTGTAGAGGTTGTTGACTGACTGGATTAGCTCGCTGAGGCGTGCTATAGTCATAAGGGACAGCGACCTTGCTTCTTTTGAAGGGTTCAACAGCTTTACGGGTTTAAAACCATCACTACCAATATCTCCTTCAAATGATTCCCCAGAAGAGGATTGAACTCTTCCTTCATTTGGCATCATGCCAATAATGGGAAGATGAGGAAAGGGATTGCTTGTGCTTGCTGAAGAACTAGCACCATTAACCTAAGCAGAGGTAGATGGGTCGCTGGTAGTAAGGCCATCAGACACATGGCATCTACACACTCTTCACTGTCTGGATCATCTGATTCAGCCCACTCATGCTTTTTAGCTACCAGCCCTTTTGCTAGTATTTTGGCCTCCTCCATTTCAGCCACCTTTGCTTTGAGCTGGTAGTACTTGTTCCTGTACTTATCAACAGGTTTAGAGGAGTTAGATTTGGGAGTAGCAGGAGTTGGAATAGCAACTTTGCACTCCTTCTGGTAGTGTCCCTTTCTACCACATCTCCAGCACTCATCTTGAGATTTATCAGCAAGAGGCTTATATGGAGCAACCGTCTTACGGTTGTTCCATTTTCTGGAGTACCTCTTTCCAGCGACCAGGGAAAATTCCATGAAGTCACTGAATATCTCTTGTTTCTCTTCAGCATCAAGATCATTAACACGAGATTATTATGATTAAAGGGCTCAGCAGAGACGAGGGCAAGGGCGTCAGTAACAGAATAAGCAGAAGAAGTAGAAGAAGTAGAAAAAGAGAAGGGACCAGCACTACGTTGTGCTTCAGCAGCAGCTCTTAGATTTTGAGCAAGAGCTCTCTCTTCAAATTGAAGCATACCAAAGAGAGACTCAAGATCAAGACCCTTAAGCTGCTTTGTGGTTCTAAGGATTTGTCTTAATCCTTGCCACTTGATAGGTAGACTATCAATAAACTTGTGGCACACCTCAAAGTTATCATGGGTGATACCAACATTCGTCATATCATTGAGCAACCCTTTGAATCGGGTATAAGAGTTGTCAAGACATTCATTAGGAAGATAGAAATTTTTCATAAGCCCTTTTAAGGTCAATCTTTTTGGTAGCAATTGTATCAACAGATCCTTCATACATGCTAACCAACCTATCCCAAACATCTTTAGAAGTGGGATATCTGATGATGAGCTTTATGATATCAGTGGGAAGAGTGGTGACAATCATGTTTTTGAGTCTAGAGTCAAGATTTACTAGCCTCTGCTCATCATCGGTCCACTGTACCTCTGGTTTGACATGTCAATCACAATCTCAGGAGCATCAGCTGTTGCTCCTGGTGTTCTTCGTACCAGAGTGGGTACATATGGACCAACAGTCAGAATGGTCATTAAGTATGGTTCTACACCCACGATGTGAAGTAGCATTCTTTCCTTCCAAGATCCAAAGTCATCAGGCTCGAATCTTGGAGGAATTGACACATAACCAAAGTCACGTGTATTCACAAGAGTGGGTATAGCAGTCATATTTTAGTTTTCAGAAAAGAAATAAGAAGATTTAGAAAAAGGAAAGAAAAGAACAATACATAATTTAAGAAGAATACAAGTATGTAAACAGATCTTGTTTCAATAGATTAGAAACATTGGCTCTGATACCACTTGACAGTCCACGATTTGCACACTTATAATTAATTAAACTAGACAAGAAAGTAAAGAACAAGAACAAGTGTGGAGTTCAATTACAAAGATCTAAGCAAGTCTAATCATATGTATCATTGATTAAACGATGAATACATGGTCGATATTACAACTTGTCTTACAAGAATATAAATGAACAATACAATTGTTAAGTCTAGACAAACTAAAAACTTAAACAATTACAAGAGAGAAAATAAGTGACACACACTTGTGGTGACAAACACACTTGTTGTGTTGCGGCTGTGTTGCCTTATATAGGGGAGGAATTAGGGCAACACAGCCTTCTCTTGATAGTGATTGATGGTGGTTGTCAAGATCTCATTGGCTCGATGTACTTGAATCCATGAGCCTTTTTCTTCTTTACCAAAACGGGTATGAAAGAGAAAACCCTTCTTTTGGTCCCAACTATACCTTTGCCATACAAGGTAAAATCCAGTTGGAAGAACCACCATGTGACTTCTTGTCTTCTTTTGATTTGAAATCTTCCCGCCTTAACTTACAAGTTGGAAAGTAAACCACCCGCTGACAAGAGTCACTGACTCGCTGATGTCTTGCTGACGACATACGTCAGCGACCAAGTCTGGTCAGCGAATCTTTCACTCAACAGATAAATTATGTTATTGGACATGATAAGTTACCTCGTATCGGATATAACAATTTTTCAAAGTTGTGATTCAGGTCTTTCGTTGCCTCCAACAACATTTTCGACAGGGCCCCACTCTAAAAGGACTCCAATGACATCTGCAATATATAAGTCTAAATATGTGTCTAGCATTTTCAAATACCTATAGAATTGAAACATAAAAATAAACTGACCAGTGAGATATGTATCATTTCCAAGACGAGTATGGATTTTGTCGAATGCCACAAACTCAAAGACGTAGTGACAAAACATATGTGGACATATAAGGGACACTTGTATACGGGTTTCAAATAAGAACTCAACAAAAAACTCAAGATATAAAGGCCTATAATTCGAGTCATATTTAACCACCTTGAGCCTGTGTATTTTGTAGACTGAACCTTCCACGACAGAATTCTTGAATTTATGCATAAGATTAGCAGGCACCTTTGCATGAATTGAAGATCGCTAATTATGATGAACACAACTAGGGATGTTCATAGAACCGTCAAACCGGTTAATCCAGACCAAACCGCGGTATTTGGATTGGTTTGGGTGGATTGAATTGTTAAAGTCTGGTCCGGTGGTTTAAGTTTTGAAAAACCGGGTTATTTGGTTCGGTTACGGTTTGAGCAAAGAAAAAACCGCGAAAAACCGGACCGGACCGTACTTGATACTTTCACAACTCGATAAGAAAATGACTTTATCTAAAGTCATAAAGTTTAAACATTTTACGAACATAAACACTTTTATGCTTTAAATTCTTTAGAGTTTCATTATAAAGAACAAACTTATATTTCAAATTTATAATTAATTATACATTTCTAATATAAACAAAACTTTTTCAATATGTGGTATTTATACCTGTTATTAACATATGAATAAAGTTTTTACCTAAAGTTCGAATACATTAAAACAAATAGTTTGACCCGCTAGTAATTCTTTAAATATGTATACTTCTAGTTTTAAGTGTTTATGGATCTTAACACAAATCTTGACATTTATATACAAAATTATATGAAAATAAAAGAAAGAAAAAAAATTGAAAAAACCGTCAAACCGTCCAAACCGGACCGACTTACATGGTTTGGTTTGGTTCGGTCAGACAATATACCTGGTTCAGTTTGGTTTGATATATGTTAAAATCGGAAATACCAGTTTGGTTTGAGATTTAGTCAAAACTGAACCAAACCGGTCCACGAACACCCCTAAACAACGCAGACAAATGTGTTAGACAATAAAAGTCTTATGTGACAACAAATGAACACAAAAAAAGTAATTAGTAAACATAGATGGTTACATCTTAGGTTGTATTACCTAATCCTTTCCATAATGTTACACTTGAACCTCATTTATCAAGTGGAAAATATTATCTCATAATGATGCCAAATTAAAAAGAACAGATTAAAAGGCTGCTGGTCAATATTAAGTGCAAGGATAACTCTGCTCATGAATTCATTCAATCAAAATTGAATTATTACAAAATTAGTGTATTCACTACTTCGAAAAAAAATTGCAAGATAAATGAAATGATGCATCGAAAAAAATTGCAAGATAAAGTGTTAAACGCACAGTCTATTTGCGGCTAAAAACTTATAAATACACTTTTGTTTAATAAGCTGCTAAAATAACAGGTTATTATTATGCTAGTAAATTTCCAACTTTATTATGCAACATCGATATTAGACCATACCTATAGGCAAATTATAATACACCTCTTTGAAAACAACATTTTTTGTTAGATTATTAGCACACTTTCCTCCATTATCAATATAGAATCGAAGGCCATGTCGAGAAGTCACCCGAGATGCAACAACGTATAGTTGCCCATGTGTAAAGACTGGTTTCTCAAGGTAAACACAAACATGGTTGAATGTTTGAACCTGACTTTTGTTTATTGTCATGGCAAAACATACTTTAATGGGAAATTGACATCGCTTAAATCGAAAGGGCCAAGATGATGTATCTGTTGGAGTCATATCAATCCGTCCGATAAAATCTTTTTCACCAACATGACTTCCTGTGATTATGGTTCCCTCAACAATCAAACGGGTAATCTGAGTTATGACCAAACGTGTCTCGTTACACAAACCTCGTTGCAAATTAATATTACGTAACAGTATGATCGGGGCGCCAACCTTTAATTCAAGTTTATGATTTGGTATCCCTGAGAAAACGCAACGTGTTAAGGAACTCAGGAGGATATGTGATTTACATATCTTCCAAGTTATCTGTAGTTGGACAAATATGATCGGCACTAAGCAATTCATGCATATCAGCCGTCATGCTATTGAGAACACGTAAATTGATCTTATCAACGACATCATTCGTTGGACATAGGATGCACCTCTCTTTTAAGTAATCAATATCGTTGATTCTATGTGGCAAATCAGGGAATGTACTTTGCACAACAGCATCGATAGGGTCGTTTTGTACAGGAATTAGAAGGTCATCAGGAATAGTTACCCATGTAGCTTCATCTTCGTCCGCAAGTGCAATTGCAGGAAGTCTACCCTCCCCCATGTCCAAAATCCATTTATTAAAGGCCATCATCTGTTCAACCACTGCGTCATCCATTGATGGGTCGCGAAGCCGCATGTTAATTGATAAAACAAAAACCCTGCAATTATCCCATATAATTGATGACTTGTTTACTGAAGATGAAACAATGTCGCTCCTACGTGCATTCGGGATAACAGGCAAAATTTGTCTGAAGTCACCACCGAGAACTACAACCTTTCCACCAAAAACTTGGTTTAAGGCATTTGGATTATCCTGCTTACAAATATCACGGAATGTGCGATCAACAGCTTCAAAACCATGTCAATGTTGCAAAGGTGTCTCGTCCCAAATTATTAGTTCAGTTTCATGAATCAAGTTTGCAAGGTCTGAACCACAACACGACTGGTCGTCAATTTCAAGAGGGATGCGAAACCTTAAATGTGATATTCGACCACCAGGCAATAGAAGTAACGCAATACCAGATGAGGCAACAGATAGAACAATTTTACCAAGAGACCGTATCCATGCTATAATTGTTCTCCACAAGTATGTTTTCCATGTACCCCCGCAATCATAAACAAAAAAGACCTCCATCTTTCTCATTAACTACTTGCATTATGTTATCATATACATCTCTTTGTTGGTGATTTAAACCAGCATACAAATTGGTGAACTGGTCCCATTCATCGGCCACATTAAATGTTCTTTCAGCAGCAATTAACCGGTTCCTACCAATATTCATCAAGGTATGATCAATCTGAGGGAGGTTTGGAAAATCAGTCAACGATTTGTTGTTACCATTCAATATCGACTCTATCCTTTTCAAAGTGTAGTTTAGAATTTCCTGTTCTGTAAACTCCACATTATCGTTTTCCAAAATCCTACGCTCAGAGTATACAACATCTTCTGAAAGATAAGGAAGGGCTTCTCTGAAGAAGTGTGCATGATCAGAAACTTCACAAAACAACAATATTGTTACAAATAGCTCACGAAGCTGATTACCTAAATTCCATTGAGACGCGTCTATTATTGACTGTATCCACTCAACGTCATCCCCTAGCAGATTCAATGCCTTACATGCAGACATATATTTAGAATGCAGTTGACCATCTACAGTTTTGATATCATTAAAGCTCATGGCACCTCGTACAACATTTAGTAACATTCGAAGATAGTATAATTCTCCCGCTGATGGAGAAACATAATATATACGGCCTATACTCGACAGGTTACCACGTGGCTTCCATTCTTTATCCTGTTCATGCCATGTAAAGTGTTGTGGGTACTGAGCATAAGTTAGACCCCGACCCTCTGGATACAATGTGTTAGCAGTCATCCATGCCGTGAACTTAGTCACACCAGAAGAACGCCCATCAAGAACGGTTTCTGGTCGTTCATTACCATTGAAGTAAACTCTATTACAGTGCTCCTCGTGAAATGGAAGCCTTTCAACAGCGATGGAACGATAATGCATTTCAAACCCAAATAGTCTCCAACATGCTTCAGAAGCTGAAATGGAAGCCTTTCAACAGCGATGGAACGATAATGCATTTCAAACCCAAATAGTCTCCAACATGCTTCAGAAGCTGAAATGTAACGGCAATTGAGGTAACCTTCAATCTCGTTCTCGTTGCTTAACATCTCCCCAAAGGACGTTCTAGTATTCTGACCTTCAATAACCACTGTTGCACGATCTGGACCTTTGTTAAGATAACTGAAGAGGTACTTTACCAATGACCCCTGGTTGCACCACTCGACATTTATATGACAACCATATTTCATAAGCAAATCAATGTTATGGGGAACAACAAAGCGATTATCAAGAGGAATATTCTTCCGGCCAACTGTTGCTTTTCTACCATTATGTGTTCTTTTATACCGTGGCCACCCATCACGTCTAACAAAGGTCTCCTCACAGTACTCTTTTGGGTAGCCCTTTGTACAGTTTCCACCGGACATACAAGAATTTGAACGATTATGCTCTCCACATGGACCATGCATCATATGACTACGAACAGCTTCAAATGCAATTGGATCATGTTCTTTAGATGGCAATTCTGCAGATATGACGTGATCAATCTCAGCAGGACCAAAAAGCTTGTCGTGATCGTGCAAAAATACGATAGCATGACAATGGGGCAATCCACGTTTTTGAAATTCAATTGTATAAATAACTGCATAAAATAAGCATCAAAGTTTAGACAAGATGATCAAAATGATATATATAAATGATAGTAAAATATATTTATAAACACTAACTAGCCTTTACTTGTCCGAAATGATTTTTCTTCCTTATGTCTGTCATTAGCTTGCCCAATTTGATTTTAAAAACACGTGCAATGAGGTCTGGTCTATCACATGGCGGTTGTCCCGGTATGGCAGCATCAATCTCGCGTTGTATCTCAGGCCATCGCGGGTTACATGTCATTGTTACAAATAGATCTGGAGTTCCAGCCCAACGACATACTGCCATGGCATCTTGATATTGTTGCAACATATGTCTAGGTCCACCGGTGAATGATGAAGGTAAGATAACTTTCCGACGGATGGCATGTAAATCTGTGTCTCCATTAGTAATGCGATCTTCCAAACCGTTGTATAGTTCAGATCTGATGGTATCTTGATTTCTCTCATACCAATCAAGATCATGTTCAAGTACAGCAGAATATGCATCAACCACAAATGTATGAAAAAGGCGACCTGCTGAATGCAATGTACTCCGTTCATGACGTCTATGGTGCAAACGAAATCAATAGTATTCCCTCATACTTAAGTTTTTCCTCCGAGCATTTTGAAGCACATTTAGAGGTATGTTCAAATGAAAACCATCTTCGCCATATGGGAAAAGCAATGGATACTGCAAAGCCATAAAACTCGGGTGCAACTCAGAAATACGTTTAACTGTATTACGACCCGGATCACCACCCCGCTCTTCAACAATTACATCCCTGTAATCAGTAGGGTTACCATCTCCTGGTATCAATGCAACCACCTCAGAAGCAGTTGGTAAGTTGTACTGTCGTCCGTCTCTTTGTCGTGTGCCTATTAGGCGAAGAGTAACAGGATGAATTGGTGAAGTACTGAACCTTTCTCTTGCCATTCTGAATGCCTGTACCAGCCAGTTATGTTGGTCTAGCATAGATATCAAATCTTGAACCAATGATCGAAGAATGACGTCTTCACGACTCAAAGTCAGCCTCTTGTTTAGTGCATAAAAACGATTTTCCACTTCATTTTCGGTGTCATATATGTAAAGTTGGGAAAATCTAGGACGACCATCCTCATGAGTTGGCAATAAGGTTCCCATTCTGTGGTGGTTATGCCCGTTCAAACGAAAGGTGTAAGGGCCACCACCATCATTTATATCAGTGCATACTTTTCCACCACTTGATGTGAAAGAAAACATAGAACATAAAAGCTTCATATGTTTTCTAACACCTGTGAACGATCCCCGCCATTATAATCCATCAATGTTGTTAATAACCCTGGAGCAGGTTGGAGAAAAGGCAGCTGCACCTTTCCGTCCCCACAACAGAGTGAGAATTTCGGGTTTCTGGGTGAATATGTTTTAATTGTGCGCTCTGCATACCACAACCTTGCTCCACAATGTATACACTGACATACAGCTTCACCACAGTCCCAATATGCAAACATCCTACCTTAAATGTCATAAAATTTAAACATAACATGTTAATAAATAGCTCTTGCAATGTAGTAAAGATTAAAGACAAGTAATTGAGAGTTGTTACTTACGGTGTTTTCGTGCGTTTCGGTATACATCGGTATTTTGTGTGATGTCGGTAGGATCATTGCTGACGAAGCAGGATTATGTAAAGCTTGCCGAACGTTGCGTTGAACAGACGGAGAACCTGCAGAAGATGGAGGTCTGTCGCGGCGTCGTTGGGGGGTAGTAACAACGTTTAAAGGTCCCTCATTTGAAGTTGGCAAGCTTGAGACTTGGTTAATCGTATTTATTCTGGTCAAATGGGCTGGGTTGCCATTTGTGTCAATAATAGTTCTCGAAGAAACAATGTTTTGAGGAATCGGCAGGGGAATGTTTTGTGTAGGATGGGGGTTAATCAGACGAGTCGGAGGTCTACCGCGACGGCGTGGAGTTGTATTTGTAGCAGCGCTGTTTATGGTAACAGGACGTTCACTTAACCGTGGACGCCCTCCACGTCTACTGACTTGTGTTGGTTGAGAAGCGTTTGAGGATGGACCGACTACATGAGTTGGTAATCTAATGCGAGGTTGATTCAGGGGTTGTACAGTGTTTGTTATATCACTCAAAGGTAGTCCCTTTGTTGTTTTATTGGCCCCACTGTTATTATTGGATGGTCGGGTCATATCTTCTCAACTAAATGTTTAAGCGTAAGTGACAGTAAGAACTCAAAAAAGCACAAAGATCATAAAGTCTAATAAGCTAAACATAACACCCATAGCTAAAATAAATAACTTTATGAGTTAGAAAGCTTAAAAGAAGGGTCCTAAACAGCAACACAAAGTATCCAACTCACATAGGGTCAGGGAAGTCCTAAACTGCAACACAAAGTACGCACGGGTATTGTACTATGTTGCCAAGTGAGATCGGAATCGGATTGTTAGGTGAAAAAGGATGTCAAGTGTAAGTGTTGTCATTGCAGCAAGCGATATAGGGTCAGGGAAGTCAAAAGATGGAGTTTTATTTGACAGATATTTTTTTCCTTTGAGAGTTTGTAAAATATGGGGTAGAGTAAGATTTTGGTTAGTCAAACTATAGATATTTGTATTTTTTTTGTTATTGTAAAACAAATGTGGAAACCTGGGTTAGAAAAGTGGGTTAGAAAGGTCAGTCAAATGCACAGGTATTTATATTTGTGTTTGCCCCCCTTTTTTTTTATTAAGATCTGGTATTTATACCTATTTTTGTATATATATATATAAGTTGAGAGTTGGAGTTGGTTTGGGTGTGGGATATTATTGTAAGTTATGTGGTATATATAGACTCCTCATTTTTTACTCACTGGTTTATTGGCATATAAATATACAATAAAAAATACACAATAAAATTTAGGTGTTAATGGGCTGGAGAAAGGATTAATTGGTTCGATACGCCCTAGGTGCGCTCCAATTCCTCCAAGAACAAAAATAATCCTTCAAGGTTCAAATCAACAAATCCTTGTAATCTCAAATCTACAATTACGATTCAGGTACATATTTTTTTTATTTTTCAATATGTTGTATAGTAAAATCCCCAAACTTGATTTGATGAGTTTTTATGATAGTATGGTTAATTTTTTTACTTTTGAATATAGAAAATGTAATGTTAATGATTATGTAATATTTGTCAATAAAATGGATGATATTCATGTAAAAGATAAAAAAAAAATTTGGGAAAAGAATCCCGGAGTGTATGTAACTTGTCATCTTTTACTATTGTATGTATGCATCAAAAATTTTGAACGTTTTATGGAAGTATGTCTCCAAATTGAATAAATCGTGTAAAAGATGACCTGCTTGATGGTTAGCCGGTTAAAATACTGACGTGGCTTGATGACATGGATTAATCATGCGGGAAAGGATTCCCTAAAGTTTTCCCAACTTGACTAGTCAAGTTGGGAAGATCTTGACCCTTGGATGAAAAGGGTCAAGATTTAAAACTTATCTTTAAATCTTGACCCTTGATTTTTATCCAAGGGTCTAGATCTTCCCAACTTGACTAGTCAAGTTGGGAGAACTTTAGGAAATCCCCTTCCTAATCATGCCACGTAAGATACATACAATACACATTTATACATAGTTTTATACATTTGCAAGACCTCCAGTGACTTTTTTACTCCGATCTTCTTCTCCGACTTACTTCCGGTACTATTTCCGATAACCTCATTTTTTCCGGCGAAATAACATAACACTAATATCAAAACCCAATTTAAATATCGAATTTTTACACACTAATTACCGCAACTTCAAATAAATCAATTATAACACTTGCATAGTTGCATTAATACACGAACACCAATCAACAAATTAGTGAACACAAAATCACATTAAAAACCACCTATGTACACGCATACGCATATGAATCGCCGGAAAACATGGCCGCCACCACTATCTCAAAACTTAAGCGCCGCCGCCACCACTGTCTCAAACACACACAACCATTGGCCGCCACCACTATCTCTCTCCCAAATACCCTCGCCGTTTTGAATCGCCGGAAAACCATTGACCTTTATATATCCTGGGATCAATTTTGTTGATGAATCTGAGTATATGTTTGGGGTTGTTGACTTGTTAATTTGATGAGATATACTTTTTGGATAACAAGGTACAGCACCACCGCCAATGTTTTTGAATTTCAATTAACGTATGACTGAAAAGGGAGAAAAGAAATATTAGGGTTTTATAAAGTATTATTAAATGTTCAATTTAACGAGATACTTACATATAATGTCTAAAAATTTTAATGCATACACACAATAGAAAAAGTTTCAAAGTTACTTACACTCCGGGATACTTAACCCATTAATTAATTTATGACGTGGCTCGAGCGTGGCGGTCTGCATGGCATGTGACCGGCAAAAATTTTACCCAGCCGGTAACTTACACTATCCGAACATTTTTAGCAGGTTATTTCCATAAAACGTTCAAAAATTTTGATGCATACATACAATAGAAAAAGTTGACAAGTTACATACACTCCGGGATTCTTTTCCCTTTTTTTATGTATAAAATCATGTAGGATAACTGTTTGTATAAATGTTTGTGTTATAAACTGAAATGAGCTTAATTGATGTATCAATGGAGAATTTAGGTTAGTGTGTGTAAAGTATGTTTGTGTGTGAAAGGGAGGTTGAAGATGATAGGGAGGAGAGAGAAAGTAATTTAGAGAGATGTAACTATGTGATTAATGAAAGGCTTATTACATAATGAGGTGGTTAGGGGTTTATATATAAATCATCCTATTTATACTAAAACCCCTTCCACAATAACTAATTTACAATTTAACACCATTTTTATATTTCTAACAATCTCCCCCTTGGTGTTGAATTGTAAATGTTGCATCGTCTTCGATCTTTAAATAACATGATGAGCCCATTTGTTGAAAATCTTCAATGTTGATTGGACTTTGAAGCTTTCTCATTGTCTTCAACGTCTTGTATCAACCTTGACTTTGAATCTTCTCAACAAACAAATATTCTTGACGATGACTTTCTACAACTTGATCTTCTCTTGCAACTTATAATACTTTGGAAGCATCTTTGAAATCTTTGTAGCTTTTGAGCTTTCACAACTTGAACTTTTGAATGTTGATTTCAACTTGATGTTGCTTTGAGAAGTAACTTGAATCTTTAAGTAGCATGCGGAAGCTTGGTTTTGACTTTGAATTCCTTGAAATCTTTTGGTATTGCGGAAGCTTGATTTAACTTTGAATTCTTTTCGCTTTGCGGAAGCTTAAAAAAAAAAAAAAAAAAAAAAAAAAAAAAAAAAAAAAAAAAAAAAAAAAAAAAAAAAAAAAAAAAAAAAAAAAAAAAAAAAAAAAAAAAAAAAAAAAAAAAAAAAAAAAAAAAAAAAAAAAAAAAAAAAAAAAAAAAAAAAAAAAAAAAAAAAAAAAAAAAAAAAAAAAAAAAAAAAAAAAAAAAAAAAAAAAAAAAAAAAAAAAAAAAAAAAAAAAAAAAAAAAAAAAAAAAAAAAAAAAAAAAAAAAAAAAAAAAAAAAAAAAAAAAAAAAAAAAAAAAAAAAAAAAAAAAAAAAAAAAAAAAAAAAAAAAAAAAAAAAAAAAAAAAAAAAAAAAAAAAAAAAAAAAAAAAAAAAAAAAAAAAAAAAAAAAAAAAAAAAAAAAAAAAAAAAAAAAAAAAAAAAAAAAAAAAAAAAAAAAAAAAAAAAAAAAAAAAAAAAAAAAAAAAAAAAAAAAAAAAAAAAAAAAAAAAAAAAAAAAAAAAAAAAAAAAAAAAAAAAAAAAAAAAAAAAAAAAAAAAAAAAAAAAAAAAAAAAAAAAAAAAAAAAAAAAAAAAAAAAAAAAAAAAAAAAAAAAAAAAAAAAAAAAAAAAAAAAAAAAAAAAAAAAAAAAAAAAAAAAAAAAAAAAAAAAAAAAAAAAAAAAAAAAAAAAAAAAAAAAAAAAAAAAAAAAAAAAAAAAAAAAAAAAAAAAAAAAAAAAAAAAAAAAAAAAAAAAAAAAAAAAAAAAAAAAAAAAAAAAAAAAAAAAAAAAAAAAAAAAAAAAAAAAAAAAAAAAAAAAAAAAAAAAAAAAAAAAAAAAAAAAAAAAAAAAAAAAAAAAAAAAAAAAAAAAAAAAAAAAAAAAAAAAAAAAAAAAAAAAAAAAAAAAAAAAAAAAAAAAAAAAAAAAAAAAAAAAAAAAAAAAAAAAAAAAAAAAAAAAAAAAAAAAAAAAAAAAAAAAAAAAAAAAAAAAAAAAAAAAAAAAAAAAAAAAAAAAAAAAAAAAAAAAAAAAAAAAAAAAAAAAAAAAAAAAAAAAAAAAAAAAAAAAAAAAAAAAAAAAAAAAAAAAAAAAAAAAAAAAAAAAAAAAAAAAAAAAAAAAAAAAAAAAAAAAAAAAAAAAAAAAAAAAAAAAAAAAAAAAAAAAAAAAAAAAAAAAAAAAAAAAAAAAAAAAAAAAAAAAAAAAAAAAAAAAAAAAAAAAAAAAAAAAAAAAAAAAAAAAAAAAAAAAAAAAAAAAAAAAAAAAAAAAAAAAAAAAAAAAAAAAAAAAAAAAAAAAAAAAAAAAAAAAAAAAAAAAAAAAAAAAAAAAAAAAAAAAAAAAAAAAAAAAAAAAAAAAAAAAAAAAAAAAAAAAAAAAAAAAAAAAAAAAAAAAAAAAAAAAAAAAAAAAAAAAAAAAAAAAAAAAAAAAAAAAAAAAAAAAAAAAAAAAAAAAAAAAAAAAAAAAAAAAAAAAAAAAAAAAAAAAAAAAAAAAAAAAAAAAAAAAAAAAAAAAAAAAAAAAAAAAAAAAAAAAAAAAAAAAAAAAAAAAAAAAAAAAAAAAAAAAAAAAAAAAAAAAAAAAAAAAAAAAAAAAAAAAAAAAAAAAAAAAAAAAAAAAAAAAAAAAAAACCAATCAAATTCTACCTATATCCTTGAACTCTATCTATCAATCATATAATCATTTCTCCCCCTTATGATGAAAATGTGGAACGATTTCATCATACAATAATGATTGATAACATAAACGGTAGATGCCAACAAACAACAAGCAAGCAAATTAACCCAACCCAATTCCCAATTCCCAATGAACCTATTGGTGAACTAGAATGTAAGGTTGCGTTGTTGGAAAAAACAATTTTAATATGGTGTTGGTGTTCTTTGTGTTTGTGTGAAGAGAAATGAAATCCGGATAAAAATGATCCGTTAACACAACCAACAATCAAAAGGATTAATGGTGTGGCCTAAAAATACGATTACTATTTTCAGGACTTCCCATTATCATCGAGAAATGCACAAAGCTTATCTCTAAATGGTTCGGTCTATGGCTTTTCAACCGATAGATTGCTTTAAAGAATGTAATTCATGGTCAGTGTCACAAAGTCGTTCGATAACCATGTCTTACTATCCTCAAAGACTTTTGGGAAATAAAATACGAGGTCACATAGACTTCTCGTTTACTCAACAAATTCATAAAATGAAAATGTGAGACCTACGTTCAACGTTGGAAATGATGTTAGCATTGGTAGGATTTCCATTCGATCATCGTGGAATATCAAAAATATGATATCACTACGAATGTTCCGGCAATATCACAAAGATATGCGATGTCACAAAGACATATAAAGACTCTATGTGTCCTAGTCAAATGAAAGAATATTTCAAGTACGCTCTAGACTCAATAGTGATCAAATGAAGTCGGGGACCGGAGCAGAGTGTCTCCCTTTTTCACTATCAACGTCTTCCAAATGAAGAGTCGATAGAAATGTGAAAATCTCCGTGAGAATAAAACAAGTATTTGTTAAGAAACACTTGAGTGGTTAGGAAAAGATGTGCATTGCTTCACTGGGTCCATGAAGTCTTCTTCAATATCGAGAAATCAACAAATGAAATCCGATAGAAACGTGTTGACCCGGCTTTTTGAGAATTTTGGGGAGGGCATTCATTTCTTTTAGCCCTTTCTCACATCATCTTTTTCACCTTAACCTCTCACTTTTTGACTACTCCCTCATGTCCTATTTGCACAAACATCATCACCACGCTCATAAACCCTCACAATCTAAGATTGAGAATATAACTCCGGGGTTAGATCTCATCGGCGATGACAAGATCATGGAGTATGTATGAGTGGCCTAAACTCTCATGTGCAAATCTAACACCGAACTTCTTTAAATTTGATCAAAAATGGTTTGAAAATCATCCAAAGTGTTTGAAAATAGAAAATGAGTTTAAACACTTGGAAGTTTTGGTTTTATAAACAAACTCCCCCTAAATATATGCATGATATAAACAAAGGTTTTTGCATATAAAAGGTGAGTAAAGAGTTTGAAAGTTGCTCACAAATATTAAAAATGAGACTACAAAGGCAGTATACAAAGGCGTTCGATGCCTTGCATCTCATCCTAATACTTTGTGAGTAACTAAAAGATAAAGTAAAAATGATGAAAAGAGAAAATCTTTTTGGATTTTTTTTAAAAAATAAGAAAATGAAAATCTTTTTGGATTTTTCAAAAAAATGAAATTATAAACACGGTTTTAGAACGGGTTATACACTGATGTGTGCATAAGCCACTATTAATCAAATCACTTGGAAATCACTTTTGGAACCCATTTGAGATTGGGTCCAATGGTTTTTGAATTCTTGAAAGTCCAAATGTAAGTCTCATCGATTTGATGAATAGAAGTTGCATTCCACGGAGAACTAAAACCCGGTGTTTTAGTGGAAAAGATTTTTCGTGGAAGCAATGGTGAAAAATCATTTGAATTCTTTGAAAAACTTCCAATCTTGGGAGATGGATTTGGAAAATGATTTTTCGAAACAAAATCATTCACTTTTTGCACGACTGCTTTCACAGGTTTTGGTGCAAGATCAAAAAGTTCCGAAAAAGAATATTTGAATTATTTTGACTCAGTTGACTGATCTTTTAAAATCGGTTTCCATTTAGATTTAGTCAACTGAGATTTTGCTTGCGAAATATGAGATGATTTATCCTCAAAGGATAGAAAAGACACTAAAGTAGTTGTTCCATCAAAATTTGGTTTCTTAGTGTACTTCTTACACTTTTGTAAGGAGTAATTAGTAAACTGAGAGACCTTTCTTTCAAAAGGATTTGAAGATTTACCCGTGTAAATCCTCTTTGGAACATCAACTTTAGGTTTGGATGAAATAGGTTTTGGAAAACTTTTGGACATCTCAGTCTTGTCACAAACACACTCAAGATCAGTCTGAGTTGAGGTCTCAACGGTCTTAACAACATCACATTCACTTGTTACAGAAGAATCCACAACTTCACATACAGGACAATCAGGTTCAGTGCAACCTTCAACAACTTCTTTAGGTAGGTCAAGAGAGACAGAACAATGATTTTGACGCTGAAAAGATTTGGTTTGTATTTGCAATTCAATCTCAAGGTCGGAAATTTTCTTTGTCAAAGATGTTTCGTTTGACTGAAGTTGCAAACACTTGTCTTCAAGACACTTGATTTGAGCACAAAACTTTGTTCTTCCTTCTTCAACTTTGCTCTCAAAAATGGTGGACTTGTTTCGCAACTCATGGTTAAGCTCAGAAATCTTTTGTTGCAAAACATAAGAAAATGAAAATCTTTTTGGATTTTTCAAAAATAAGAAAATGAAAATCTTTTTGGATTTTTTTTAAAAAATAAGAAAATGAAAATCTTTTTGGATTTTTCTTAAAAAATGAAAATAAAACTTTTGACTGATTGGATGAGTATGCATCAGTAAATTGTGTGTAAGCTT
>CM067174.1:47189018-47216518 GCA_034093135.1 Erigeron breviscapus | reverse complement strand
GTTCAGATTTTCTGCAAATAAAATAGATTTAATGTCATTAGCACCTAAATGAAATTGAGACTAAAACATGTATTTATTGTTTATGGAGGCCAGGAAGCTTTCAGCATGACATGTTTTTTTTTGAACAGGCTTTCAGCATGACATGTAATCGAAAGAAACAACAACTGCATAATAAATATAAGTTTCGAAAGTTGCATCTATAGTAGACATTTATGTCAACACATCTATACTATATTGAATCATTTTCTACCACATCTATACTACATTAATAGTAAAATCCCACTCTTTTAAAAGCATCTATTTCGATTAATTATAGTAATAAAACTTGTAAGATGACATTTTAATCGTTGTTATTTCTATTTACTAATTAAGAGTTCACTACCTCATGTCATTAATCATTATGTATCTCGAACAGTTACATAACCTAAATGGGTAGCGAGAAAGTGTGATCTGTTTATGTGGAGAGTCTCGATGGATAGGATTCCAACAATGGTTGCTTTGAAGGCTAGGAACTGCAATTTTGGAAGACTAGATTGCGAATTGTGTCATGTAGGGGAAGAGACCGTCGAACATATATTATGCTCCTGTGAAGTGGCGGGGGAAATTTGGTACAGAATAAGTATGTGGTGTAAGGTGGCACCTATTTTCCTGTTTTCGGTGGCTGACATTTTTGAGCTATACAAATTTTCGGGGCTGGGGAGACAAGCTAGGAAGATCTTTAGAGGAGTCGTATATGTAACTTGCTGGTGCGTATGGAAGGCTAGAAACGAAAAAAAGTTTCAGGATGTTGGGGTAAAAGTCGAGAAGATAATCCATGAAATCAAAACTTTGAGCTATCTGTGGTTTAAGAATAGATCGAGATATTGCTCTATTAGTTGGAGTGATTGGATTTCTTTTAATGTAAATATGTAATTGTATACTTATATAGGGTGGCCACTCCGTCTTGTGAGTTGGCGATTTCGTGAATAAAATTTCCTTTCAAAAAAAAAAAAATATGTATCTCGAACAGTTACATAACCTCAACAACTCGGATTACCTAAAAAGAAAAGCCGAGGTACCTGTTAGTTGTAAAGTGGTGCAACTAACCAAACCTTCTAAAAAGAGTGCTAGAGGCCAACTTAACTTTTCAGTATCTAGTCTACTTCAATATTGTCACTACCTCAAATTATACCACAAATTGTTGCCCTACTTCGGTCAAAATGCAATTATAGAAAAAGGTAACAGTAACCACGCCATAACAACAGAGGAAAGAGCAAGTCCTAAACTTGTTGTATTGGTATGTCATTTCTGCAAATAGTTTATGTTACAACAATCAAAAGTTAGATGCAACAAATTAAAGTATAGGAGAACAACAGTAAGATACGCATCAACAATCACTAAATACCTTTAAGTATATCTTTATTGGTTTGGAATACGTCACCCGTCGTGTCTTTTATCATCTTAGCTTTCTCTTTTCTTCGTTGATACTAATCTTTTTGATGTTGTTTTCCTTTTTCTGAAAGCAAGTTGTTTGTTATTTGCAAATGTTGTAATCACTCGGGGGTTGTTTTACATCGATAGTAACCAATCAGTTGAAATAGTGCTCACCTTTTGGCCCATCAGCACATGTATTGGAAGCAACTGGTGGAGTAGGAGTAAAACCAATAGAAGGGTTTGATGTAAGTGCAATGGAAGTAGTGGCAGCAGTAACGCAAGTCACAGCAGTGTCAGGAAAAGTAACAATTGGTAATCCATTTGTATCTGCAAGGAAAAATGGGACTAAACTTTTTTACTATACATATATTGAGCTGTAAATGATAAAACTATTTAGAAACCAAAATATCATCCATTAAATTGAATTGCATACTCTTGTGCCACATAACCAATGTTTAGAAACCAACAGAAATTTGTAGGCTTTATGGCAAAGGATGAACTTCTAAACACACAAAGAAAACACGAAGAAGCAGTCCTTATACATACTATCTTATTCAACACTATTAGTGTTGGTGCATTTCCGGGTGACAGCATCATTATAGAAGTTTGTCTTGAGTCTATTGAATATGTACTTTTAATAAACGTTAAGTTTTCGCATGTAATAAAGTCAAACTCGAATTGGTCAAACTTGTGTTGACTTGGTCGAGCTCGACCTACACGAGCTCGAATGGTCAGACGTGTTGGGTTCGGCCCATGATACTCGAGGCTCGACTAGTCCATTAGTTTAGTATAAATAGAGATTAAACCTTATGTTTAAGGGTTAATCTCTCAGTCATTTTGTTTTCGTATTTCAGTTTTCGAACTCGGTATTTTACTTGTAATTGCATTTACTGAAGTAATATACGGTTCTAGTTCATATTCATATTCGTGTTGTTGATTGCTTTTGTATAAGAATTTCCACACTTATACATTAGTTACTTAATCTCGTTGATCCGGTGGCATAGGGACTTTCAATTAGTATCAACGTACAAACTAGTTTGTCTTGTAAGACTAGATCGAGTTTTCATTCCATCATCCAAACTTCCAATTACATTGGAAAGAGGATGATCCTTATGCACGCGATAATTCCCGTAAATCTCAAATGAAACCTCACCTTCGAACTCATCCTCATTATCCATAGTTTCAAATGAAGGAGGTCCATCATTTTCAGAAGGTTCAGAAGTCCCACTAGTAGACGGAGTATCATGTACCGGCTGAGGGGTTTCAGTTCCAGAAGAGTCTAACACTGAAATCGGAATGCTAGATCTTGGAACAACTCCATCATCTTCACTCTGTAAAAGACACTCTGGATCAATTCCTGAAGTACCTGCACCCACAGACATAGAAACAGAAAATGGGGTAAAAACAGCATCATAATCAAATAATGCCTCGTGTCCATCATGACCTTCAGGTTGATAACTTGAAACAACAATGTTGAAAACCGATTGAACCTCACGAACTCTTTTGTTCCAATCTTGCTTAATCGGTGAACCAGACTTATAACCAAGAAAATATCGCTCGTCAGCTTTTTCACCGAACTTAGGTTGATCTCTAGTCTTCAACAGTGTACATGGGACACCAAACGGTTCAAACCCTGTTAAATTAGGTTTACGGTTATTCAAGAGTTCATAACTAGTCTTGTTAAAATGCTTAACCGTCAAAACCCGATTTAATACATGACACGCAGTATTCACAGCCTCCCCCCAAAATATAGCAGGAAGTTTTGAATCTGCCAGCATCGTCCTAGCTGCCTCTATCAGTGTCCTATTCTTCCTTTCAGCAACTCCATTCTGTTGTGGTGTGTATGGTGCACTAAATTGATGTTGAATTCCTTTGCTCAGGCAATAAACTTCCATAGCATGATTCTTAAATTCCGTACCATTATCACTCCTTATTCTCTTGATCCTCGTATCATACACATTCTCAACTTCAGTGAAAAAGTTGATCAAAACACCTACCGTCTCACTTTTCAAAGCTAAGAAAAATACCCAAGAATAACGAGAATAATCATCTGTCACGACCAAGCAATAATGCTTACCACCAACACTTTTCACATGAATAGGACCAAAAAGATCCATATGAAGAAGTTCAAATGGAGATTCAATAGAATTTACTGTCTTCGATTTATGCGGATTCTTATGTTGCTTCCCTTTCAAACAAGACACATTCTCAACTTCAGTGAAAAAGTTGATCAAAACACCTACCGTCTCACTTTTCAAAGCTAAGAAAAATACCCAAGAATAACGAGAATAATCATCTGTCACGACCAAGCAATAATGCTTACCACCAACACTTTTCACATGAATAGGACCAAAAAGATCCATATGAAGAAGTTCAAATGGAGATTCAATAGAATTTACTGTCTTCGATTTATGCGGATTCTTATGTTGCTTCCCTTTCAAACAAGACACATTTATCCTCAGACACAAAATTCTTCAATGGTACACCTTGCACTAAACCATTTCTTCTAATGTAATTCATTTTCCTATAATGCAAGTAAGCCATCCTTCGATGCCAAAGAACTGAATCTGACTCGGAAGCTTTAGATAGCAAACATGTAACATCCATATCAGGATCATCAACACTCATATCCATGATGTAAGTATCCTTGACCCGTGGTGCTCGCATAACTATCCAATCTTTAGGTATCACAAATCCCGGTTTGAGTACCACAGCTTCATCCACATTAAAATATACAACATTTCCTTTATCACAAATTTGAGACACACTCATCAAATTGTGATTGAGTTTCTCAACATAATTCACCCTTTTTAAATATTTTGTAGAGAAAAGGGGGGGATAAAAATTCAAAGCTTCCATGTTTTCTAAGCAAAATTCTTGGATGTTTGTAGCAATGAAGATCATGGTGTTTCGACAGGGTTTAGTCATGGTATTTTTCTGATCTGGGAATCTGAGTGACATGTGTCTGACCTAATTTTTGGATCAAAGGCGCCTGATTATAGATTAGGTGATTCAGATGAATCAGATGAAGATTGAAGACCAGGATTGAAAATCCGTGTAGACTATTGATGATCTTTGCTTAGCAGGTGTTTGGGATTTTGTCGAAGATCTTTTGTGATAAAGTTAATCATTTGTAGTTGAGTAATTGAAAATCAAACCTTTATCTTATGCCAATTATGTAGAGATGATTAATCCGGTGACTAGTGAAGAGGTTGCAGATTAAGTGGTTCTCTATGTATTTTGGAGATGCTTACCTTGAGGGGGAGATTTGATATGAAAGACTTCAGATGATTGGTGGATTCATGAAGATATAAGACAAAGTCGGACACTATTGGTTGAAGACATGGATCTTGTGAGTGTTGCATATCTGAAATTCAAGTTACAGAATTTCTTATCGTTGTGAGAGCTCATTAAATTCGATGCTGATTGTTGGAGATTCAACTTCTGAAAGTGCAGGGTGATCGATCGATTCGAGATTCCTACGACTATGTAAGTGCGGAATCCAAACATAATCGTTATTGAGGTAATTGAATGAAACAAACACGAAATCAATATGAACAGGAGATAAAAACAGAATTCCTTTATCATTAGTCGAATGATTACAATGAATAAATCCGTTTACAATACATCTACGATGATTACGGATTACAATCAACGAGATGACTCTTGATAATCGAATAATATGGTGGACTTACGGACTGAGGTTTGCGCATACCTCAGCCTGCCGTGAATGAAATCTGTTGCAACTAAAATCATTACCTAAAACCGAAACCTAAGAACACTATATATAGGCTAGAAATGGGCTGGGCTTCAAACTCGTGGGCTTCCAAACGCGTGTAAACAGTAACACGTGTTTGGTCTAAACACGTGACACTATTCACACGTGTTTAGTCTAAACCCGTGTCACTATTCACATGTAGCAAAACAGCCCATTAATTGAGATGCATCGGACACAAATTGTGCACCAAACGTGCACTTACAGTCTCCCCCTTGACCGATGCACTCAATTCATTCACCGATAATCATTAGCAATCGAAAACCTGCAAAAGCAAACTCCCCCTTAACTAATGATACCCGGTCTTCTTTTGTTGAGACTCGATCTTCTGACACAACATTCTGATCTTCAAACTCCAAAATCTCTGTATCTCTGTGACAACCAACTAACCTAACACATCTCATTGTAGTTCTCCCCCTCAACAGTAGCCATCTCCGAATTAAACATATGCAATCTTCTTCCTGCTTGGAACTTTGCTCGAGACATTCCTCGACTTGCTTAACCGGCATATAATAGAGAAGTTGAATTTCCAACAATCAGCATCAAATCAATCAGCTCTCACAAAAAATAAGAAACTCTGTAGCTTGAATCACAAACTGCAGTACCAAAAATCCTGTCTCAACTAGCAGCATCTGACTTTGTCTTGTACCTTCACAATTCCACCAACCACCCGAAGTCTTTCCTATCAGATCTCCCCTTCAGTTGTATACACCACCAAATATAAAGATCTTTAATCTCGCAATCACAATAAATGATCGCCTGATAATCATCTCTATTCTTGGAATATAAATAGGTTCAATCTTCAATTACTTAACAACAGATGACCAACTTTGTTGCTCTTAATATTTCGACAAAGTTTCCACAACTGCCATCTATTTGATACTTGAGCATATTTCACATTAAGCACACCATCATCTAAACACAGATCTTGGTTTGTCTCTCAAGTAGCACAGAATTTTACTCAGAAATCTGAAATTTTTTATCTCCCCTTTTCTCTGCAAAATTCTGAAATCTAGCCCATCTTAGGTTTTAAATATCTCCCATTCTGGAGGTTCTTCAAAAAGCTTAGAGCTCACGACGGTTAAAACTCTTCGCCAAACAGGGTATATTCGTTTTCCCTCCAAATTTCCGAGGAAAAACACATTTACGTGAAACATTGGTATTCACGTAAATTTTTATTTCTAAGGCTGTGGGAAAATTTGATAATTGCCGAAAATTTTCATCCAAAACGTGTCGAAATCGCACAAAAACGGACCGAAAATTTTTCGAACGCTACCAAACTTCAAATCTCCATGAATCATGCCATTTTAAGACCATGGACAAAAATTATTTTTCCCGCCAAAATACTCTTTTTTTTTTTTTTTTTCTTTTCTACAACCCTGTCTTCTATGCTTCAATGTATCAGACGATCTGCAGTGATCCTTCCACACCGAAACATACTTGAACCTCGATTCCATTTCGACAACTCAAACACGTTCTTCTATGCACGTGCTTGGACATAAAACGCGTGCTAGTGTTACAGTAACACGTGCTTGGACTCAAACGCGTGGTACACTAATCTCAAACACGTTCTCCAAACCAAACGCGTGCTACAGTGACGCAGTTTTAAACCAAACGCGTGGGCCTCCGTCAAACACGTGGTCTAGCATCAAACACGTGGTCCAAAGCCAAACGCGTGGTCTAAATCCAAACGCGTGTTACCAGTACCACGTACTTTTCCAAGTGCGTGTGATCTCATCTGCACAGAACAGATCTGATCGATGTTCTTCATCCAAAAACCCTAAAAACGAACCACGAATCAGAGACATAAAGCCTCTCCTTCTCTGATACCACTTGAAAGTGCAGGGTGATCGATCGATTCGAGATTCCTACGACTATGTAAGTGCGGAATCCAAACATAATCGTTATTGAGGCAATTGAATGAAACAAACATGAAATCAATATGAACAGGAGATAAAAAACAGAATTCCTTTATCATTAGTCGAATGATTACAATGAATAAATCCGTTTACAATACATCTACGATGATTACGGATTACAATCAACGAGACGACTCTTGATAATCGAATAATATGGTGGACTTACGAACTGAGGTTTGCGCATACCTCAGCCTGCCGTGAATGAAATCTGTTGCAACTAAAATCATTACCTAAAACCGAAACCTAAGAACACTATATATAGGCTAGAAATGGGCTGGGCTTCAAACTCGTGGGCTTCCAAACGCGTGTAAACAGTAACACGTGTTTGGTCTAAACACGTGACACTATTCACACGTGTTTAGTCTAAACCCGTGTCACTATTCACATGTAGCAAAACAGCCCATTAATTGAGATGCATCGGACACAAATTGTGTACAAAAACGTGCACTTACAACTTCTTTATCATATGTCGGTTAAGCTTGAAGATCAAAATAGATTCAACGATGTTATTTTGCATAATGTCTGGAGTGATGATATCTGAATTGCATGAGGAGGCAATGATGTCTGTATTACTTTGAAGTGATGATGTTTGGCATGATAATATTGTTTGGAGCTTAATTTGGATGTTATTGTCCAGGGGAAGAATTACAATCTGAGTATTAGATTTGTTAATTGTCATAAGGATACAGAGATTTTGCAGTTTGAAGATTAGTGTGCAGCGCATAAAGATCAAGTCTTACCGAAAGAAGACATAATATTATTAGTTAACGAAAATTTGTTGATTGTAGATTTTTTAACTAATGATTGTCAGAATTGATAGCAATAGTCAAGGAGTGCTTGATTGGGCATTTCTGTTACTATTTCCATGCATTACAAGTGAAGACTTTGAAGATCGATGAAAACTTCTAAATGCTGATGTCAAGGGGGAGTCTGTTGGTGCATTTCCGGGTGACAACATCATTATAGAAGTTTGTCTTGAGTCTATTGAATATGTACTTTTAATAAACGTTAAGTTTTCGCATGTAATAAAGTCAAACTCGAATTGGTCAAACTTGTGTTGACTTGGTCGAGCTCGAATGGTCAGACGTGTTGGGTTCGGCCCATGATACTCGAGGCTCGACTAGTCCATTAGTTTAGTATAAATAGAGATTAAACCTTATGTTTAAGGGTTAATCTCTCAGTCGTTTTGTTTTCGTATTTCAGTTTTCGAACTCGGTATTTTACTTGTAATTGCATTTACTGAAGTAATACACGGTTCTAGTCATATTCATATTCGTGTTGTTGATTGCTTTTGTATAAGAATTTCCGCACTTATACATTAGTTACTTAATCTCGTTGATCCGGTGGCAGAGGGACTTTCAATTAGCTTAAAAATAAGTAAGCTTCGGGCATTCCTATTGGAGTTGAGTCAGATTGGAAGTGACTCGGCTTGGAGCATTCAGATTGAAACCAAGTTAGCTTCGAAGTGAGTCAGCTTCCTGAAATTTCTTTCGAACATTCTGGACTTTTTCTTTGTAAGACACTTATTAGAGGTACTCGATCAAACGTCCAGCAGAAACTTTTAGAAACAGAACCATGTCAGGTATGCAAGTCTTTTTAATCAGTCCTAATTTGATTCAATTGCTTAAGTATTAAACTGACCTCAATATAATAACTTCATAAATTTGTTAAAATCATCTAATATAAAGCTTTGGGTTATATTTGTATATGTTACTAACTTTAGGGTTAAGGAATTGTACAGGTACGTTATTGTTGATTCTGGAAGGACTAGTTTTGCACAAAGGGAAAAGAGGATGGAGGTGTAGTGCAAGTTGTCTCGGAGTATATATACATCTTATAACCCGATTAGGGTTTCCAGATCATTCATTATCACTTTTATATATTTTCGTTTATATTTTTTCTCTCAAATATATTCGAGAGATTCTCTTTGTAATCTGATTGATTTATCTTGATCAATCATTTGTTTGATCATCTTGATCATATTTCTTTGTAATAATCGAACTCTATAAGTCGGATTATACAGCCGACTGATTAATTACTTAATAATAATAAAACAATCATTAATAATAATTGTTGTTTTGGTTGATCTTTGAGTTCGTTCATGGTATCAGAGCCAGGTTTCTCTGATCGGTGATTTCAGATTAAGGTTCTTCTGGATTTAGGGCGTATTTCGATTTCGAAACCCTAGATCTAAAAAATCCTAATTTTTTAGGGTTTTTGATTTACGATCTTGTTGATTCCGCTGCTTATTGTTTTAGATCCTTCTTCTTCTTGACTTAGTGAATCAAGAAAGAAGTTAGGGTTTCTTTATATTCAGATCATGATTGTTCTTCTTGACTAAGTGAATCAAGAAGAAAATTAGGGTTTCTTATTTTTCCAGCCGAAAGCACTGTATTGTTGATCTTCTACTTCTAAATCTCTTTAAATTTTTTTTTATTCTATTCTCACAAAATCAATTGTGTTAATACTTGACCGGTCTCCTTTGAGAGGCTTGGAATCCTGTCACTGACACTTTTGAGGGATTAGAATTATTTTCTCAAAAATATATATATATATATATTTTTTTTTTGAATATTTGTTCTTATTTGATTTACTGATTGCTTATTAAGTGTTTGGTGATTTACTTGATTATTTGATTTGTTGAGTATATTTGGAGTTAGTTGTTTACTTGTTATCTGATTATTAATGGCTCCTGATGCTGGTAGTGGTTCTAAACCTACTACTGTTAGTAGTCTAGATTTTGGTGATCCTTTATATCTGCATCCTACTGATACTAGTGGTGCTCCTATTCTATCTTTCAAATTAACTGGAACTGAAAATTATAATGTGTGGTCATGTGCTATGTTGCTTGCTTTGGAAACTAAAAATAAAGTAGGTTTTATAGATGGTACGTGTGAAAAAAATGAAGATAATTCTGTTCTTGCTAAACAATGGGATAGGTGCAACTCTGTGGTTCTTTCTTGGATTTTAGGATCTGTTAGTCAAGAATTGTATATGGGACAGATATTTTCTAAAGTAGCTAGTGAAGTTTGGAAAGACTTAAAAGAAACTTATGACAAGGTTGATGGTTCTGTTATGTTCAATTTACATCATAAAATTAACACATTGTGTCAAAATGGTTCTTCTTTGTCAGAGTATTATCACAAGTTAAATACATTCTGGAAACAGTTTGATGCTATGGTTAAATTGCCTGTGTGTACTTGTAAAGCTGCTAAAGAATTTAAAACACATCATGATTTAATAAGGTTAATGCAGTTTCTTATGGGTCTTGATGAGATGTATATGTCTGTTAGAAGTACTATTCTTACAAGGGATCCTTTGCCTGATGTGAAATCTGCTTATGCTTTGATATCTAGAGAAGAATCACATAGAAATACAAGTTCTTTGAATCATGCTAAACCTTCTAATTCTGCTTTTGTGTCAAAGTTTAATGATCCTAAAAAGAAATTTGTTAGAAATGATAATATTGTTTGTGCTAATCCTACATGTGGTTTAAAAGGTCATACTATTGACAAATGCTATAAACTTGTTGGTTATCCAGATGTTTATAAGAAGAAATCTAATTTTCAAAATCAAAACAGAAGTTATACAAGTCATAATGTTGTGAATGATAAAACCAGTAATTGGTGTGATAAAAATAACTTGTCTGGTTCTGAAAATGGTTCTAATTCTTCTTCTGTGACTAATTCTGGTTTACCTTTCACTAATGAACAACTTGCAAAGCTTATGAGTTTGTTAAATGAGAATCAGGATTCTAAAGGAAAGACACAAGCTAATATGGCAGGTGCTATTTTTAATGCTTTTATGTCTTCAACTTATTTTAATTCAAATGTTCAGTTTGATACTTTGATTAGTTTAATTAATTGGATCATTGATTCTGGTGCAAACCAACACATGTGTGCTTTTGATAAAGACATGATCAATGTGATTGATGTATCTGCTTTAAATCTTATTGTGAATCATCCTAATGGTACATCTGCTCAAATTACTAAAATTGGAGATTTAAGAATCACTGATCATATTACATTGTTTGATGTTCTTGTTGTACCTGAGTATAATGTAAATCTTCTATCTGTTCACAAAGCAAATAGAGACAGTAAACTATTCTTTGGTTTCTCTGAATATGCATGCTATATACAGGATTTGAGAACAATGAGAAGTTTGGGGACTGGTAGAGTTCATGGTGGTCTATATTTGTTAAATCTTGGTAAGGTTTGTGCTAATAATGTTAATATTAATTCTGTATCAAATTGCAATGTATCTGCTGATTTGTGGCATTCAAGATTAGGTCATTCATCTTATAATGTTCTGCATGTGTTAAAATCTAAACTTAAACTTGGTATGATTGATGATTCTCTGCCATGTGATACTTGTCATAAAGCTAAGCAAACTAGACAACCTTTTCCTCTAAGTGATCACAAGTCATTAAGTGTAGGTGATTTAATACATCTTGATGTGTGGGGTCCTTATAGGAAACCTAGTAAAGAAGGATACAAGTATTTTTTAACTGTTGTTGATGATTTTTCAAGAGCAGTTTGGGTTTACATGTTGAAAAATAAAACTGAAGTATTTGAAAACATAAATTCTTTTATAAGGATGATTAACACACAATTTGGAAAGAATGTTAAAATAATTAGGTCAGACAATGGGACTGAGTTTGTTAACTGGAACATGGATAAAATGTTTAAACAATTTGGTATTATACATCAAACTACTTGTGCTTATACACCCCAACAAAATGGGGTGGCTGAAAGAAAGCATAGGCATTTGTTGAATGTGGCTAGGGCTCTTCTCTTTCAGGGAGGGATTCCTCTATACATGTGGCCTGAGTGTGTTTACACTGCTGTTTATTTAATTAATAGGACTCCTTCTTCTGTGTTAAAAGGAAAATCTCCTTATGAACTTGTGTTTGGTTTTGAACCTGCCTTATCTCATCTTAGAAATTTTGGTTGTCTTTGTTATGCAACTGTTTTGAATAATGATAATAAGTTTTCTAAGAGAGCTGAAAAATGTGTTTTACTTGGTTACTCAAATTCAAAGAAGGGATATAAACTGTACAGTTTAGATGATAAAACTATTTTGTTTGCCAGAGATGTGAAGTTTTATGAACAAATATTTCCTTTTAAAATGAGTACAAGTGGTTGTTCTAATGAAGAGTTATGCAATTTTTTTGACAGGATTGAGGTGATTGTTGAGTCCACTGGACCCAATGATGACAACTTAAACAAAACTGATTGTGATGGCAGAGCCACCATTGACATTGGTAGTACACATGAATCTGCCAATGACAATGGAGGCACAGCAACACATGATGACAACACCAATGAGGTGTTGCAAGGTGGGAATAATGATAATTCTGAGGGTGTTCATATAGTTGATCATGAGATCACTAATGATACTATTCCAGTGGATACTCTCAATCTTAGGAGGTCTAATAGAACCACTAATGTTCCTAGAAATTTAAATGATTATGTGCTTGATGGTAAAGTTAAATATGGTATTGACAGAGTTGTGAATTATTCTAACTTGAGTTCAAATGTGGTTAATTTCTTGTCTAGCATTAATAAAAATGTTGAACCATCTACTTATAATCAAGCTGCCAAAGATCCTAATTGGGTTGAGGCAATGAATCTTGAAATGGAAGCTTTGTATAGGAACAATACTTGGGTTTTAACTGATCTTCCTGAAGGAAGAGAACCCATAGGTTGTAAGTGGGTATATAAAATTAAGTATAAGTCTTCTGGAGAAATTGAAAGGTATAAAGCTAGATTAGTAGCTAAGGGGTATAACCAAAAGGAAGGTATAGATTATGAAAAAACTTTTTCACCTGTTGTTAAAATGGTTACTGTTAGGTGTCTTATTAATATTGCTGTGCAGAATAATTGGAGTTTATATCAATTAGATATTAATAATGCATTCTTGTATGGTGACTTACATGAAGAAGTTTAAATGTCTTTACCTCCTGGATATTTTTCTAAAGATGATAAAAGGGTTTGTAAGCTTGTGAAGTCTTTTTATGGACTAAAGCAGGCTCCTAGACAATGGAACCATAAGTTAACCAATGCTTTGGTTGAATATGGTTTCATTCAAAGTAAATGTGATTATTCTTTATTTACCAAAACTGGTTCAAAGTTGTTTATTGCTTTGCTGGTTTATGTTGATGATATTGTCATAACTGGAAATGACAATTCTGAAGTTGAGAAAGTCAAAACCTTCTTAAAAACCAAGTTTCTTATTAAAGACTTGGGAAAATTGAAATATTTTTTGGGAATTGAAGTAATTGATACTTCTCAAGGAGTGTGTTTAACTCAAAGAAAATACTGTATGGATCTTTTGTTTGAATATGGTATGCTTGGTTCCAAACCAATGAATACTCCTATGGATATGAATCTTATTATTTCTGACAGAAATGATGAATCTGATCCTTTCATTGATAATGTTACTTTGTATCAAAAGATTATTGGCAAACTTATTTATTTGACCATTACTAGGCCAGATATAAGTTATTCTGTTCAATGTTTGAGTCAATATATGCATGCTCCTAAAGCTTCACACTTAAAGCTTGCTTTCAGAATTTTGAGGTACTTGAAGAAGAATCCAGGTAAAGGAATTCACATTGTTAAAGGTCAGTCTTTTACTCTAACTGCCTTTGTGGATTCAGACTGGGGAAAGTGCATTACCTCCAGGAGATCTGTTACAGGTTTTTGCATTTTTTTGAATGATTCTCTTATCTCCTGGAAAAGTAAAAAGCAAAGTACAGTGTCCAGGTCCTCTTCTGAGGCAGAATATAGGGCAATGGCCACTGTTACTTGTGAGTTAGTATGGATTCTTAACTTGTTAAGTGATTTACAAGTAAACAATTTATTGCTAGTTACCTTGTTTTGTGACAATAAATCTGCTGTTTTGAATGCTAATAATCCTGTTCTTCATGAAAGAACAAAGCATATTGAAATTGATATTCATATTGTGAGAAAAAAGGTAACTTCTGGATTACTTAATCTTGTTAAGGTTGATACTAATGATCAAATTGCTAATATTTTCACTAAAAGCCTTTGTGTAAGGCAACATGAGTTTTTGTTGAGCAAAATGAATATGATAGATTTGTTTTCAACCCAAGCTTATATTAAGGGAGGGTGTTAAAATTATCTAATATAAAGCTTTGGGTTATATTTGTATATGTTACTAACTTCAGGGTTAAGACATTGTGCAGGTAGGTTATTGTTGATTCTGGAAGGACTAGTTTTGCACAAAGGGAAAAGAGGAGGGAGGTGTAGTGCAAGTTGTCTCGGAGTATATATACATCTTATAACCCGATTAGGGTTTCCAGATCATTCATTATCACTTTTATATATTTTCATTTATATTTTTTCTCTCAAATATATTCGAGAGATTCTCTTTGTAATCTGATTGATTTATCTTGATCAATCATTTGTTTGATCATCTTGATCATATTTCTTTGTAATAATCGAACTCTATAAGTCGGATTATACAGCCGACTGATTAATTACTTAATAATAATAAAACAATCATTAATAATAATTGTTGTTTTGGTTGATCTTTGAATTCGTTCAGAATTCAATTGCTTATGTATTTAATCGTGCTCTACCTGTCCCTTTTGGCCAAATAATGCAAATTGAATTCAATGTGATCACTTTTATACTGCTATTTATAGAGACTTGAAATAGTCCTTAAATTTCTAAAGCAAACCCGACTTCCATAGACTATATATTCAGGAGAAAGTGAGCAAATAAAGAGTAGAATATTTATTAATTGCATCAAGAATTACATTGCAAAAGTTATTAACAGAGAAACTAAAACACTCAATCTCCATTAAGTCGCAAAATTTCATTTTATATTTGAACATCAGCATGGAACAGCTTAATGAAGCAGTATGCTGATTAACCAGCACATGATCATGAAGGATTTCACATTAGTAAAACTTGTGGTTGCTCGAGAAAGAGATCAAAATAGGATATAAAACTAAAATAACTACTTCCGTAAACTAATACATAATCTAACTCTTAACGCATAGAGTTTGACGTATGAGTATTATTTAGATAGAGTTTAATCTGTTGCAGGAACTGTTTCTAATTCATCAAGCTCTCAACCAAGATTTTGTGTCTAGCCATCAGTTGCTAAAAAATGGGTTACTCGATAATATTTAGTCCAGTCATAACAAAAGTGCAGCAATGGGTAAAATGAACAAACCTGTGTTGTCATTTTTCTACCACGATAAATTTCTTCCACTTCTACAGGTATTATAAACTGGAGATAAGAAAAACAAACAGGTTGCTTTCTCACGAAAATTGATAATAGGAGTGCAGAGTGCTTTAAACAAAAATTTGGACGATCTACCACTACAAATAATGTTGCAATTTCCACACTTTTAGTTAGCGTGAACAAATTAAAAAATTTGTCACGCTTTTATGGGTGTAAAAATATAGAAACTAAAAGTGTGTAGAAATTAATCTACACTTAAAATTGTGGTATTCTAAAAGTTCACACTTTTTAGTGTGGACTTTCATATTTAATTTGTAACACCACATTTGTCCACACTAACTAAATATGTGGCGTGGACAAATGTGGTGTGACAAATTAAATATGAAAGTCCACACTAAAAAGTGTGAACTTTTAGAATACCACAATTTTAAGTGTGGATTAATTTCTACACACTTTAGTTCTCCATATTTTTACACACATAAAAGCGTGACAAATTTTTTAATTTGTTCACGCTAACTAAAAGTATGGACAAATACAATATTATTTGTAGTGTACTTACCAAATACAACGGTGAACACTATCAATATATAACCTCATCACGGTAGAGACTCCGCGCCTACTTAATCCCCTTAATTGTTCAACACTTTCTCGTTCTCTTATACGTCTGTCAGTATCTTCCAATTGAGATATTGAATGTGACTGATGGCACATGTAAGTTGACGCCTGCAGGAATATAAATTCACATAAAATAAGACATAGGGTAACACGACCAGGAAAAGGTCAACCCGACCAGGGGCATTAGCGGCGACGTCGCCGCTAATACTCTGTTACTGACGGGGGCCCCGCTAATATTCTGCCAGATTAGCCGTTACTGACATGGGGGCCCGCAGTATTAGCGGCGACGTCGCCGCTAATGCTGCCTGGTCGGGGTTTGACTTTTTTGGCCTGGTGGGCTTACGCTCCTCGTAAAATAACTTCAATATATATCTAATAACATATCTCTTAATTAAAATTACAATTTTTTTTATTTTAGGTTTTATGAAGTACATGATCTACCATCAAACTATTTGGAAATGAAAGGTTATTCCATCAATCTCTAAAAATTTCAAAATTCACTTTTAAAAATTCAACTTATTCTAAAAAACGAATACAATGTAAACCTCCAAATTGATCTTAAAAAAAACCCTAAAACACCTGTTTGTCATGGCGACGAACACAGAGGTGTTGATGATACCGACAACATTTGATGAAGCAGGATCGATGATTAATAAACAATAATATATATATGAACTATTGAATTACATATAGATATTAAATTGAGGAGCAGGATATAGAGACTGAGAAAGAGATAGGAAGAGAGAGGAAGAGGGACACTGGCAAGAAAGATTTAGTACTGATTTTCTTTAAGTTTTTTAATAATTATTATAAGGGCAGATTTGGTAGTTTACTGTTGTCTTATAAAAGGAGTATAGTTGTAGAGGGTAAATTAGGTAGATTGGATCTGTAAGTTGAAAATGGGGGTGGGGCTAAATGTTTTATAAGGGTTAATAGATGTGGATTAACCTGCTTATAGGACATCTTTACTGGATTTCTAAATGGTCTCATTCAAAGTATGGACTCTGCATTTGAAAGGGACAGTATACGTAGCCATGGTGAAGCCATTTCAATGTTGGTTGCATTTGTAAGGGGTGTCATGATTCTTTGTGGATATCTGAAGGTAATGTTTTGATCTTCAAGTATTTTGAATGGATTTCTTAAAATCAATTTGAATGGATTATTTACTATTTTACAAATCATTATATATATTAAAATCAATTTGAATGGATTTCTTAAAATCAATTTGAATGGATTTCTTAAAATCAATTTGAATGGATTTCTTAAAATCAATTTGAATGGATTTCTTAAAATCAATTTGAATGGATTTCTTAAAATCAATTTGAATGGATTTCTTAAAATCAATTTGAATGGATTTCTTAAAATCAATTTGAATGGATTTCTTAAAATCAATTTGAATGGATTTCTAAAATCATTTGAATGGATTTCTTAAAATCAATTTGAATGGATTTCTTAAAATCAATTTGAATGGATTTCTTAAAATCAATTTGAATGGATTTCTTAAAATCAATTTGAATGGATTTCTTAAAATCAATTTGAATGGATTTCTTAAAATCAATTTGAATGGATTTCTTAAAATCAATTTGAATGGATTTCTTAAAATCAATTTGAATGGATTTCTTAAAATCAATTTGAATGGATTTCTTAAAATCAATTTGAATGGATTTCTAAAATCATTTGAATGGATTTCTTAAAATCAATTTGAATGGATTTCTTACAAATCAATTTGAATGGATTTCTAAAATCATTTGAATGGATTTCTTAAAATCAATTTGAATGGATTTCTTAAAATCAATTTGAATGGATTTCTTAAAATCAATTTGAATGGATTTCTTAAAATCAATTTGAATGGATTTCTTAAAATCAATTTGAATGGATTTCTTAAAATCAATTTGAATGGATTTCTTAAAATCAATTTGAATGGATTTCTTAAAATCAATTTGAATGGATTTCTAAAATCATTTGAATGGATTTCTTAAAATCAATTTGAATGGATTTCTTAAAATCAATTTGAATGGATTTCTTAAAATCAATTTGAATGGATTTCTTAAAATCAATTTGAATGGATTTCTTAAAATCAATTTGAATGGATTTCTTAAAATCAATTTGAATGGATTTCTTAAAATCAATTTGAATGGATTTCTTAAAATCAATTTGAATGGATTTCTTAAAATCAATTTGAATGGATTTCTTAAAATCAATTTGAATGGATTTCTTAAAATCAATTTGAATGGATTCTTACAAATCAATTTATGATTTCAAAGTATATTTGAATGGATTTCTTAAAATCAATTTGAATGGATTATTTACTATTTTACAAATCATTATATATATTAAAATATATACATATGGATCAATTTAACAATTTTGTTGAAGAAATGATATACACCAAACATGTAATAATTATTTGATTTCACATTAGGTTCATCCTTATTGCTGAATACAACTATAGAATTTAAAAAACACCAAACGTGTAATATATAAAATAACATAAAGAGAGAGATAGACATATAGACAATGTTTTCATAACCGGACCGGATGGCGAACCAGACTCTTTACCGGTTACTGGTTTGCCCGTTGGATCGGTCGGACCGGATTAAGGAACCGGATAATATCATAAATATATGTATGTATAGATATATAACTAAAATAAGGAAAATGATAAAAAAAACCTCCTAAAAATTAGCCTAAAAATTAATCCTTCTAAAACTATAAGAAGGTGACATGTGGTATCTACTAATTCTCTTTCTAATCTTGCCATTTGATTTTTTCACATGTCAACATCTAATAATTAGGAGGATTTTAGGCTATTAGATTAAGAGGATTAATCATTTACCTTAAAATATATATAAATATAAATATAAATATAAATATAAATATAAATATAAATATAAATATAAATATATATAAATATAAATATAAATATATGTTTATTTATTCATACTCCACACTTACAACTAAAAGCCATAATAAAAACAATAACATTGGAATTGGAACTATCTTGCATCATTTATTGTTTTGAAAGAAATAAAACACCCACCAGCCATCACATCGACATTCTTCTTTCTTCCCTTTGGTTTTCTAAATTTTTCTTTTTTTAAATCTACATTAATTGCTTCTTGGGTTCTACTACGAAAACAAAAATGAAATGCTAATCTACTATGGATGAAATAAACATCCCACGGCAACATGATGGTGCCGCCATCAAATGGATCTGGTCGGAAAAATCAAGATCTAGCCGGAAATTGCAAGATCTGCTCGGATAAACCGAGGTGGTGTTAGATCTAGCTGGAAAATCTGTTTGTATGATCACGATTATTCCATTCTCTGGTACTGTGATTTGTTTCAATAGTCTCCAGCGACTTCAAATCAAAGATGGTTTCCCAGGTCAAAGAAGTCAACAAACCGGAAATTAGCCGGTTATCTGGTTCAACCACCGGTTTCCGGCTCAATCGGCCGGCCAGGTGCACGTCCGATTGAACACATATAGCCGGACCGTCTAAGCTTCCGGGTCCCGGTTTGACCGATCAGACCGGCCGGTCCGGTCCGGTCGTGAAAACATTGGTTACTAGATCACTTTTAACAAAGTTAGCTAAAATGAAGGCCAAATAAATTTCCAATTCTTACTAATTTGTAGGAGAAATCACGGATCATATATTTTTTAGTCTTATCCGTTAGGCAACCATATTTTAAGCATATTAATGTAAATATATTAATATAATAGTATAAAATAAAATAAAATAATACATTAAATAAGATCATGATTCTGATAAATTGTCATTAATTTTATATATAATGAACAACGTATAGTTAATTGAATAACCCAAATATAAGTAAATGAAAATAACTAACTTTGGTTTCTAATTAAAATGTAAAAAAAAATAAATTATTTCAAAGTGATGATTCATGAAGCTGTACATTTTAATATTATTATTTTAATATATCAGTAGTCAACATGTAAAAGGTCAAACAATTAATCGGGTGTACATTTAATATTTATAAGTCACTAAAATAACAACTTTTTTCATGTAATGATACGGAGAATATTGTAAAGGTATCAATGTAAATATGATATCTAAAATCTAGAACGATAAATAAAGTGGGATCATGATTTATTGTGCTTATGACTTAGTGAATGAACAAAATATGTGAAGAATCAGAAACATTTCACCGCAAATATATAGTAAAATATACAAATTATCAAATTATGGTCATAAGATGACAAGCAGTTAACATGTGACAAGCAGTAATTCAAATAACACGAATGAAGGAAAAAGTTTATTGAATCCTTAAAAGATGACAAGCAGTCAACTTTACATGGAATAATTCAAAGTAAAAAACACCCCTAAAATTAAAATTGAAAACATAGATAGTGAAACACCTAAACCAATAACTTATTCGAGAAAGATGATATAAATGACATCTAGACATCAACTTCATTATCTTCATCATCTTCGATGATAACACGGTTCATCCGGTTTCTACTTTTGACAACGACTTGATCCATTTTGCTTCGTTTTATAGGATGAATTGGGATTTCATCGTCAACGTCATAAATCTGCTATATAGCAATTAAAAAAGAGAATCAAAAAACGAAAATCGAAAAAGCACGAGTATACAATATAGACATCTTATTACCAAATTAGTTTTGCCTTCGTTGGGATGAATTTCATCCAATAGAACAAAGTCATTGAACATATCAAATTCATCATCACCTTGCAAATTCTCCTATATAAAACATCAATATTTTGTTAAAATATACATGGAATAAAAATTGGGAGTTAATATTGTATTTACGTTACTTACATGGGTGAAATTATTTTCAATAGGTAGAACATCATCCATGACGACGAAGTTATCCAAGAAAGGAAAATCATCATCATCACCATCGTAATTCAATTCGGAAATTTGGTCATCATGATCATCATCACCATCGTAATGCAAATCGTCAATTTCTTCATCTTCCGAATCGCTAAGCTCGATCACCTCCTCCGACTTCCAATTTATCAAGTTATCCTCGCGTTTTTGTTTTTTGAAATCGAAGGTATCTCGCGTTTTTGTTTTTTGAAATCGAAGGTATCATCGCGTTTTTGTTTTTTTGAATGGTTGGATGACAAGGTAACATTTGTTTTGTTGTTTGGAGCCATTGTTGTTGAAAGTGTATATTTTAGAGATTTGAAAAGCTTATGATTTTTGATTAGTAAAGCTGTGAAAAAAAAGCTAAACATTTATCTGTTTATATAGACGCCAGTTTTTTTGAATTGTTGGAGGAAAATATATGAAATTGAATTTTAAAATGTCATAAAATTCTCATTAGTTTGTTGTAATCGACATGTACAGTGAAAGTGCCAATTTTGTTTAAGATGTGGAGGCAATTAGATAAGGGATAAGGCTAACAAACTATCCTTTTTTAATGGAATACTTAATACGGCACATTTGAATAAGGGTATAATTTAGTACACGTTTTTTATAAGAAGCTAACAAACTTTTAGATAAAATGCTTGTTAAAAGGAAGAGTTTTAACGTGTAAGATGAGGCAATAGGTGGATCTAACGGACCATATTAAATTTAAAGCCCACTAACCGGTGGCAATAATTATATATAATTCAATTCGGAAATTTGGTCATCATGATCATCATCACCATCGTAATGCAAATCGTCAATTTCTTCATCTTCCGAATCGCTAAGCTCGATCACCTCCTCCCACTTCCAATTTTTCAAGTTATCCTCGCGTTTTTGTTTTTTGAAATCGAAGGTATCCTCGCGTTTTTGTTTTTTTGAATGGTTGGAGGACAATGTAACATTTGTTTTGTTGTTTGGAGCCATTGTTGTTGAAAGTGTATATTTTAGAGATTTGAAAAGCTTATGATTTTTGATTAGTAAAGCTGTGAAAAAAAAGCTAAACATTTATCTGTTTATATAGACGCCAGTTTTTTTGAATTGTTGGAGGAAAATATATGAAATTGAATTTTAAAATGTCATAAAATTCTCATTAGTTTGTTGTAATCGACATGTACAGTGAAAGTGCCAATTTTGTTTAAGATGTGGAGGCAATTAGATAAGGGATAAGGCTAACAAACTATCCTTTTTTAATGGAATACTTAATACGGCACATTTGAATAAGGGTATAATTTAGTACACGTTTTTTATAAGAAGCTAACAAACTTTTAGATAAAATGCTTGTTAAAAGGAAGAGTTTTAACGTGTAAGATGAGGCAATAGGTGGATCTAACGGACCATATTAAATTTAAAGCCCACTAACCGGTGGCAATAATTATATATAATTCAATTCGGAAATTTGGTCATCATGATCATCATCACCATCGTAATGCAAATCGTCAATTTCTTCATCTTCCGAATCGCTAAGCTCGATCACCTCCTCCCACTTCCAATTTTTCAAGTTATCCTCGCGTTTTTGTTTTTTGAAATCGAAGGTATCATCGCGTTTTTGTTTTTTTGAATGGTTGGATGACAAGGTAACATTTGTTTGTTTTTTTGAATGGTTGGAGGACAATGTAACATTTGTTTTGTTGTTTGGAGCCATTGTTGTTGAAAGTGTATATTTTAGAGATTTGAAAAGCTTATGATTTTTGATTAGTAAAGCTGTGAAAAAAAAGCTAAACATTTATCTGTTTATATAGACGCCAGTTTTTTTGAATTGTTGGAGGGAAATTGTAAGTCCCAACTCACTAGATGGTACTACCTGAAGACACCTCTATGTCGATGGTGGGGTTACTTTGCAATAAAAACACTGAACTGGAGACGACCAGTTACGGTGAGTGTATACCAAGTTCTTGATAAAGATTACTTATTAAGGTGACAATAAGTAAATGACAATGCAATAAATAAATACTCGTAAAGTAAATTGGTGAGACAATATGTATTTTTCTAGTGTAATTTATTTATTAACTTTAAATAAATTACAAGGTTGTTGCGGAACCAAGATAATACAAAGTATGTAAATATCCTAACAACCTATGAAATACAATTGATCTATACTTGGAAATTCTCTAAACAATCGAAACACTTAATGTTGTGAAATGTTCCTTTTTGCGATTGAGAGAATATTGCACAAGTTCACCAAGAATATTGCAGGTTTGCAAAGTTGTTTCTTGGTTGTGCAAGGACCTCTATTTATAGGCAAAGTTGACATTGGGATGTCAACTTTGGCCGTACAAATATGGTTGAGAGCATTTAAGGAATAGCATTTAATTCCTTAAAATGCTAAGTAAAGTTATGACATAAAGTAACTTTACTCAACCTGCTTTATGTACCTTTTGTACTTTATACATAGATAAATCCTTTTATCCGTGTAATAGTACATAAAGCATAAAGGTCTTTTCCTCGTGATCAGTGTAAAGCTTTGTAAGTACTTTACACTGATGTTCTCCAGTTTGTAATTGAGTAGAATATCAACTGGGCTTCGCTGCCATTGTCATTCTTTATCTTCCATTTGTTGTCTTCGACTTCAACTGGAATGATTCTTCATCTGGTCAGATCTCAACTGGAGGAAGTCTTCAGTTGCGTTAACTGTACGTTGCAACTGGACTTCAATATATTTCTGGACAAATCTTCTTAGTCTCCAGGTGCAACTGGAGACTGGCCAGTTTCAGCAAAACTGGTCCTAACAAATTCCCCCTATTTGTCCTGAAATATTGCCAAGTCTTTTTCAGTTCTTGTATCTGTACAAGTATGAACTGGAAAGACTTGTTCGATTAAATCTATCTAAATTTTCCAAGGCATTTTTATAGATCAATAAATGCCTTGGGTTTTCTTTTGAGTTTGTTAGATTTAATCTATTATCTACCTTGTGGTTACAAACTAATAACTTCATTTATACAAGGAAATGAAATTTACACAAGTTACAGAATGTAAATAAAATTACAAGTAGAAAAACTGGAAGGAGAACTTAAACAGATGGCCCTTCGCCAGTTCTCCTTCTCTTTGACACTGAAGAGATAGGACGAGAGTCTTCAGGATCAATATTCAACTTCAGCTCCAGATTCTCTTTATGTTGAATCTTGCCCTTTAAGAAGTTGACCCATGCCTTTTCAAACCTATTCTTTTGTGCCTTGGCTTCCAAAAAGTTCACCATCTCAACCCATTCAGAGAACCCATATTGCATTACACCAGGATTATCAGTTTTAACTAGTGGCCCTCTAGCATAACTGACTTCAACATGAAAGAACTTGGTGCTTGGCTTGATTGTTACGAAGACACCATTTATTGCACCACTGTGCTTTCTGGTTGCCATGATCTGGGAATAATAGTCTCTGGCTTCAGATTCATTTGAAATTCTAATAGTCCCAGCTCCAGCAGCCTGCACAGCAGCTTTGATGTCATCATTTGAGACTTCGCCAGTTGGTTCAATGAAGGTTCTAAGATCAGCATCTCTGGGCAGTGGTTTTCTTGGTTGAGGGTTCCTTCTTGGAGGATTCAAAACCCTTTTCACAACCTTCTTGACATTTTCAATTCTTTCAAAAATCCCACTGGCCCGATTCTCTTTAGCCTTCTCCACTGATATGTTTAGATTTCTGGCATCATGTTCAGCTTCATCATCAGGATAGTGTCTGTCAAGTTCAACATCAAGCATTTCTTTTAACATGCCCACTATCCTTGCATCATTTTTGACTCTGGCATATTCCTCCTTTGTGATTCCCAAAAGAATAGCATCACTTACATCAAGCAATTTTATCTTTGCAAGATGTTCTCTGGCTTCAGCTTGGTTTGCTTGTTTCATTTTCTTTCTTTCTTTGATTTGATCTCCAACTCTTGCCAATCTTTTGTTATCACTTTCTGAAACTGGAGGAAGCCTATCAACATTGCCAGTTTCTAAGATTGGTACATCAGTGGTCGGCTGGGCAGATTCATCAGTTGCTTTCCCTTTGCCCTTATCAACATTCCCCCTATCAATCACATCTTCATACTCTTCAATCCTTTGCTCACCAATTTCAGTACTGGCAGCCACTACCATTTCTCTACCAGTTTGACTTCCAGATGGAGCACTTCCAGTTGCGATTGGTGCAAGGACTGCACTTCTTTCCCCATTGGCAGCATCTAGACCTGCCCTTATGACTTCCCAGTCGTGATGGTTAGATGGCAACCGGTCAAGAGGCTGCCATGATTGCATGTCCTTGCACTCTTTAAAAATTGTGTACATCATTCTGAAAGATCTCCACAGGTGGCTGGTCTCTCTAGACTGGGTCAGAACATTTGCTGCAACCTGTTGCTGACCAGTTTTTAGTTCGTCCAAGATCTTAGAATCTTCATCAAGACCAGAAACCACCTTTTCTTTTACCTCTTCATCTTTCTTCTTTAAATTCTCTACTTCAGTTGTCAGCTTATCAATAGACTGAGTGTGATTTGATACCTGGGTGTTTAAAGTGTCAATGCTGCCCCTCAACTGGTTGATCTCAGTAGTGAGTGGGGCCAGATCAACCTGAGGAGTGGCCAACTTGGTGATCTCAGCTATCACCTTTTCAATCAGTTGAGTTTCTCTTGCACCCAACGTATCATCAATCTTCTGACCAACTGAAGTCATCAACTGCTGCCCAAGCTCAGTCACATTCAAGCCAGGTTTTTCAACTAGGTCCTTAACCTGCTTTTCAATCTTCTTCAAATCAACTTCTAATTGTCTAACAGTATTACCCAGCAAGTTGGAGATTGAAGTAGTGACTTTGGACTGAGTAAGGTCAAAGGCTTCCTTTAGAGAAGTGGCCAGATTGTTACAGCCTTCGACCAGCTCATTGAGCTTCTTGAACACCAAATCCTCATTTTCTGCAAATTTATTTATCCCCATATCAACAACTTTAGAATTTGTGGTTGTGTCCTTGTTGTATCTGGAGAGAGACTTGGTGTTTTTATCAATTGCCTTCTGAACATCCTCCACCCTATGAATAAGGTTTTGGATGTCGGTTTGGAAGGAGGCAAATTGAGTGTCCAGTGACGGAGGAGAACGTGTCACTGGACCAGCAGCAGCTACCACTGGAGTAACTGGAGGAGGCAAATTGAGAGAAGCCTCCCCAGTTGACATCGCAGCAGTTGAGGGAATAGTAACAGAAGTGGTGGAAGAAGGAAGGACAGGAAATTCAAATTGTTGGACATGCTGAGAATGCTCAGGTGTGTCCAACGGCGGCGGTGGTGGTGGCATTTCTCGAAGGAGTGAGAACTGCCCAGATGGGATGGTGCCATACGTCTGTTTCCAGACATATAGTTATAAGTGGGAAATGGAGTTTCAGTGGGCTCATTTTCTTGAGATGGTAAAATTGAAATTGAAGCTTCTGGAGGCGAGACATGAGATGAAGGGTTTTGATCTTCTACAGAAGAATCAAAAATCTCAATGTCTGAAGCAGTTCCTTCAGAATCCGAAGATTCAATAAGGATTTCCTCGTCATTAACATCATGTCCAGATCCATGAATGTAACTGAGGGCTGACCAGATTGGGTCAGTCTCCAGATGACCTTCTCCAGTTTCCTGGAAGGTTGCATCTGTTGAAGATTCAGTTACCAGGGTAACTTCACCAGGGATAGAGGTCACTGGGGTTGCCTCTGTTATAATTGCTCTATCCACAATCATAACATCATCGGCCGCAGAGTTTGGAACCTCAGTCTCCAGCTGTGACTGGCCAGAGACGTCGTCAGTTCGTGCAAGAGGAAGAGAAGTGTCAGAAGATAGGCCGTGGACACTTTGTGCAGACTCTAACTCTATTCTGGGTTGGGGTAGCCAGTATCATCTTCACCACCCTCTCCTACAGAAATTTCGAGGGTGGCTGCTTGCGGTTGTCCCATTTGACTATCTCCAGGTTCCTGTTGGGAGGAAATTGGAGGGCTGGCTTGGTTTCAACTGTCAGTGGCAAGTGCTGAGTGTATCCTAGGACGACGTGTTCTTGTTACCTTTGGAACACCTGAAAGACCTGTTGGGAGGTCTCCAGGGTAGATGGTGAAAGGGACTGACACGCTGGTGCTGGAGGGGTTAGACTGTTGCCCAGGTTCGGCAATGGTCACAATTCCAGCAGATGAACTGGTGGGTCCCTCATTGTTTTGAGGCCCGCCCAGTTGTCTTTCCGACTCACCTTGGACTGTGCATCGGTTTTAGAGAATGCCAGCAACATTCTCTGAGGGATCTCAACCTCCCCATCGATAGATGTTAGGGAGTCAAGATTCCTCAACAACTCTGGGACAGTGTACAGTGATTGAGTATTATGATATTCTTCACTGCCCAGAAGTTGTAGAAAACATAGTGACAAATACCTGGAGAAGGGGATGCATAATCCCCTGGAGCCCTTCAGTTTTTGTACCAGGCCCATGAACAAAATATCGGCAAAGTCCACTCTGAGTCCATTCCACAAGCAGTAAGCCATCTCTGCTTGCGTGGAGTTGATCTGGTCCAATCCACCAGAACTCCCACCCATGCTTTCAACTAGGTGAATGAAGAAGTACCTCCAGGATGGTGAGAGGCCCTTCATGGTCATAGCACCTTTTGTTTTCAAGACCCCATTTTCTAGGCAATCCTTGTGTCCCATATCAAGGAGAACCTGTCGAAAATTTTGATTTGGGGAT
>CM067174.1:47124316-47188018 GCA_034093135.1 Erigeron breviscapus | reverse complement strand
ATTTCTCATGGCCGTTTGAATTCGAGCCACAAGATCCGGCATGAGATCATTTAAAGCTTGTGTGACAACCTCGGCGGTTATCGGGGGATTAGGATTACCCCGACCACCTCTGCCACCACGACCTCCACGGTTATCTCTTCCTCCACGACCACCTCTACCACTACGTCCACCTACAATTTCTTCTTGAGCTATCGGCTCCTCTTGCTCATTTTGACGCCTATAGTTAGTGTTAGCTCTTCTTGTTCTAACCATCTTTCCTGAACACACGTATTATATTAACAAGTTAAGTCTCACAATTCACACCCGAATATCAAAATTTTCCTTCAAGTAATACACCTAACATGATATATCATTTACATGATAATCAAAGCGACAATCATCATTAACCAATACGCCTAACATGATATATCATTTACATGATAATCAAAGCGACATTAAACCACAAGTAATCATATCAACAATCAACAAATAATTAACATCTCGGTCCATATCATAACAAGTGAATCAACCAACAAATACGATGCACATACACTTCTTATAATTCTACTTTAAAAGAATTATCGATGTTTATATATATATAGGGTCAAGTCATAACAAGGTGGGTAAAGTATAGTCCGGATCTTAACTTCAACATTCGACACATTAAAAGCGTTTGTATACAGGGTGTACCATCGGCTAACCCTCCACACCGTTAATATATTGAATGGATGTCAAGACTCGGTTCCGATATGTTCTCTAAGTGTTGGCCGGGTATGTATACAGGGTGTACCAGCGGCTAACCCTCCACCTAACCAACACTCATTAAGCATACCGGGTTAACTACTATACTTTATCCACGAGGCGCAATCACGAGATCATTTTACTGGGGGGACAAATAATAAATACTTCCAAGATTCCACATATCAACATTTATCACAATAATTCCACAATTCACGGTGTATCCCGACACTATCATATATGTCCATCAAGTTGTGGTAATGACTTATCTTTAAATGGGTAATGCATTTGATGTGAATCAAAAGTTTATGTATGAAGACTCATGCAAATCTTCATAACATAATGTTTAATAAAATTTATTTTTTATAGTCTTAGTAACACAAGAGAGCTCTGTAGCTCCATTTGAACGCACAAAGAAGCGCAAGGGCAAAGGTTTGCGAAGGACGCAATTAAAAACCCGCCCTTTGGAGGCTAGCGCACTCCGACTTATACCTCTCTTAGAGTTTGTTCAAATGGGTGAGCCGGTGTATCTCAAGGTTGTAAGACTCCAATTTTTAATTAAAGAAATTTCTATTTCGATAGTTCTTAGTCAACTTTATTCTTTTCTATGAGTAACCTACGAACTCAGTTTAAACCATTTTTATGCATCATACAGTTCACGTTGCACACAAAATTTCCTATCATGCATGCTAATATGAAATGTGGGTGTAATGGCTATAGACTAGGTCAATCCACCTAATTCTCTACAACCACGGCTCTGATACCATTCTGTAACACCCCAACATGGCGGAATCATGGGGTATCACTTAGAAAAGCACAGCACAACATGGGAATTATGTAGAGTCAAACTATATGCATTCATAGGATTGAAACAATCCATAAACTCACTCAAATGTATACAATAATCAATATCTATCAAAGATACACACTCAATCAATATTAAATGAAAATGTTTAAATGATAGTAGTTGATCCTAAGCATAACCCGTTAAAGGGAAATAAGGATCACGGATCCAGAAGTCCAAAGCTAGTCCAATCCTAGCAATGCAAGCACAATCATCCATTTTGTCTCTGATTAACTTGATTACCTGAAAAGTGTACTAAAGATCGTCAACATAAAGTTGGTGAGTTCGTAGGGACAAGTAATATGGGATAACCCTGTCGGATAACAACCGTTAACATTAAGTGAGGATTAGGAGAACTAATCACATCCAAGGATAACCTATAAGGTTTCACATTATCACAATTCAATACAAGTCAACATTCAATAATAACGATTCCATATAACGTTCAACAACGTTCCATAACAATCAATAACGATCAACAACGATGCGGCTTACATAGTTTATAATTAACAATGCGCTAACGGTGCGACTTATATAATAAATAATGCGCTAACGGTGCGACTTATATAATAAATAATGCGCTAACGGTGCGACTTATATAATAAATGCGCTAACGGTGCGACTTACTATGAATAATGCGCTAACGGTGCGACTTATCATCGTAAAACAATGCGCTAACATGTCCACATCAACAATTCAATTATACAATCAATCAAATCAACAATCAACAGTTAAACAAACATGTACACTTTTCAGCCCGAATCTCAATTGAGTAGGGAGGTTTACGAAACTCACCTTAGTTGTAGTGGCAAATCAGAGCAGTAGATAATCCTCGTGACAAGTTAATCTTAGTACAGCTCAAAACACTTTGCAAAGTACTTTACTATGCTCAAAATGTACTACCGGGTACCTAAAACAAGTATAAGATCAACTTATAAGCTACCACAAAGCCTAAGTGCAAAATAAGGAATTTTCAGCATGTTTCCAGCTTTGCGTTATCTACTTGACAACGACTTTGGGAAATCAGGAAGACCAGATACAACAAAACTTAGTTCTAGACATTTGTTGGGAACTCAAAGGCCTTTTCAAAAATGTAAGGTTTGACTCTTGAAGAGCTTTAATAAAAGAGTTATGATTTTTACAAAAACAAACCTGTAGCCTCGTCAGAAATTAGACCAGTTCTGAAAATCGTCATTTTTGGCACTCTTCTGAGCAAAACCAGAAGAAACTTCGTTCTTATCAAATTTTACTGACACTTGGACCTTTCCAAAAATATAAGATTCGTCTCCTAATTCGTCCAGATGAATCTTCTATGATGTTTGCAAGATGACTGAAAATTTCAGTCCTATAGAGTCTTTAAATTCAACTTGAAACTTCAAGTGATGAACCCAAGACTTTATGGACTTTATTGTTTTGTGTTATGAATGTGAAAGAGAGAGAAAAGAGCAGAGATTAATGATAGAATGATCATCAAATGCTTGCTTATATAGCCCAAGAGTTGCAACTAAGTGCCAAGAACACACACCTTGGCCATGAGGTGTTCTACATGTGTTTACAACTCATCCTTGAGTGTAATGGCTGAAAATTTGGCCTTAAAACAAACTAGAATTCAGTAGGAACATGTTCATTGCATGATTACAAGCTATAATCCAAGTCTTGGTTAGTTTGTGTGGGGTTTATGTCAAAACACAAACTTGACTTGACTTATTGACTTTGGTTGACTCTAAACTTTGATTCTTGATTATTATTTGTGTAATTAAATGTAGTAACTAGTCTATATAAGTATAATTACTTTTATCTATGTGGTTATAAATCAATTACATGTATTTATATATTTATTAGTTATCTAGTTCAAGTACACAATTGCATATTTATTTTACTAGTATGTACAATATATCTAAATAGTTAATTGATTCCGAAATTAATAACAAAAATACTCACGAGCGTACAACTTTTATAAATTATTATAAATCCATAATATGGATAAATCATTTCATATAATATAAAGGTTGTGTCGGTTTTTGTCCTATTAATGGAATTATCATCTAACCACCGACACTGTTCCACCGACACTGTTTCACCGACACTGTTCCACCGACACTATTGTATCCGTACATTATACTTAAGGTTTCGTATATACGTTTTTCCTGTTACTATAGTTACTCAATTATCATCTATTATATAATTTCCATAACATGTACTGGGCCATATTTCATAGTCTGCTAATATGGCCCTAATTCTAGAAGTTCAAATATGACATTATAATTGGCCCAATTTACAGATAAATGTACACAATTATGTCCAAATTTCCGTTTATTGAAATAGTTAATCAAATTACATGCACAGTCAAACGGTAAAAATCATGAATGTTACACCGAAATCATGTCATAAGTCAAGATACGAAAATCAAAGAAACAAGTATCAAATCTGATTATTTTCACTAAATACATGAATTGTAAAGTAAATAAATACTCCAAAAGCAAGTTCATGTATTCTTTCTTCACGTGCTCATATCTGCATCACAATATTGTCACTTCACACCAAATATGTTGTCTCCACAATATCATCCGTATGAATAACACTGAATTTGCAAAAATCAGCACTCCAACTTTATCTTCTTAACCTGAACACTACACACTTACTAAAAACTCATTAACGCATTAAGAGCAAAAGCATAATAATGCAGTAAATTCAAGCTAAAAAACACACAGAATTGGGGTTAACAGATACGAAATAACAAAGATTCTAACAAAAGATCAAGGGAGGTCATTCCATTGTCAAACCCTAAAATGTCACCAAGGTATTAATTGAATTCGTAACTAGTAACAACTTAAACTTGTGAGATTTCAAATAACTTTGACTTTTCACATAACACTTAAAAGATCATTTTCTAAACTTAAACAAATTAATGTCCATATCAGAAAATCTTCTTTTGTACAAATCACATAACCTCATCAAGAATTCACATGAATGAATTCAACAAAACATATACTCATCAGAATTTAAGTAGGATCTCTCGTGCAATAAGAACTTATGAAAATACTATTTTGACTTAATAAAATGGAAAATAAATCAGAATAAAAATTACAGAATAAAAAACTAATCTAAACACTAGTTAACTTAATTTATTCATTATTCACATATTACTTGGTTACTACTGATCAGATCAGATTAGCATTTACATAAGCCCAAAATTTGAGAAATGAATTCATTTATTATTAAGTTATGAACAGTGATCCAAAAACGATTACCAATATGTTTGTCCTCTTAAACACTCGGTACTTCCAGTCTCCTTTTTGGTTTGTGGCACTTTCGTATTACTTGAGCCAAGGACAATCACCATGTAACCTAGTAAGTTACTCATGCCACAATTTTAGTTTGCGAACTTATGTGCCCCATATTCAGATACACTCTCACAATCGAAACAAGCACTAAGAGTAAGACATTTGGTGAGTAAAGTGAGAAAGTCTTTAAGAATCAAGTCAGCGGTGACAGGTCGGTGATTCCTCACGCGTAAAGCGACTTAACTTGACTCACGTACGGAAATATACTCAACATTGCATAATGCCAAGTACTTGCATATTTGTGACATTATTTTTTAAAGCACTTATGAAAACCCGTGACTTTCGATGAGACCCGTGTAGCGAACTTTCTGACAACCTATCCCAAGTTGGAAGCTTTAGGTAGGCTAGGTATACAAAGACACCCTAAGGACTTACTTGTTCGAATCTCAAAGGCCACATTAGCTTCATATTTTCAACAGATTTATTTGATATTTGTATATCTTGTCACAAATATACATCCAAAAAGCAATACATACACATATATGTACCCGAGACCTTCTTTATAAAGACCAAATATACATAATTATAATGCAAGATCTTTCATAAGATTTAAAGGACTTGTCTATTTTAAGAACAAGCATTCTCAGCCATGTATCTGAATACGTTTCCCATAAGAACATTGTAGACATTTAAGTTCAGATTTAAAAGGAAACCTTGGTACTTTGTGTCTATCGATATATCATATAATGGTATCACTGAACTGAGCATTTTAAAGTACAATTAAGTAGGCTTAAAAGCTAAAGTATCGTCACGTCTAATCATGTAGTGCAGTAACCTTACTTTATTATATATTATTTTATTTTTATTTTTTATTTTTTATTTTTTTATTTTTTTTTTTTTTTTTTATGACACTATCTATATACGACTTAAACTACTAAGACTCGAAAAGAAAATTTAAGTTCTTTGAGAGAAACTACTCGACATTCTTCATACAATTGAGTTGATAAAACAACTCATGACGAGGTCTATCAAAAGCTTTAGTGTATAGATCAGCAAGGTTATCATCAGTAATAACCTTTTCTAAATGAATAAGCTTTTTCTCAAAACAATCACGTAAAAAGTGATGCTTTATATCTATGTGCTTGGTGACTTTAAAGTTTTTCGGATGAATACCTCCTTTTCTGTGAAATGAACATTGTTGCCCTTGTCACAAATCTGGGAGACACTCATTAGATTATGAGTAAGTTGTTCCACATAGTTTACTCTTTCTAGAGTAAGTTGTCCATTAACGACATCTCCTTGACCGGTGATGTTGCCGCCCTTGGATCCAGCAAAACTAACGTACGACCCATTTATACCAGTATAATTGGACAAGAGCTTCCTGTCCCCTGTCATGTGCCTGGAGCATCCACTGTCAAGGTACCATAAATGAATTGGTTTCCTAGGAACTCCCTGCACATAAAATGAGAAAAATTAGTTTTCATTGGGGACCCAAACCTTCTTAGGTTTGGGTCGACCCTTCTCATCCCTGAGAATCAGTTTAGTCCAATATCCATTGCTCGAAGCCGTGGGTAGGACATGATTCTCGTCTCGTCTTCTCACTGGAGGAGACTTCTGACCTCTCGTCGGAGAAGGTCTAGGAGAATGAGGGCCATAAGAAGGTCGAACACTTGAATGAATTTGGTCATAATATGAATTTTGATTTCTAGGAGCAGAACGAGCAGGTCGTGGAGGTGTTTGAAAACGATTTGAATTCTCATGAACATTTCCTGATGAACCTTTCAGTGGAGATTCACGTCGTTGAGGTATAGTAAACGGTTTTGGAGAAGATTGAACTTTAGCCTCATCAACCTGTTTATCATTACCCAACCCCCTTTTTCCTTCCGAGGTAGAAACCTTTGAAGGAGAACCTGATCTTCGAGGTCTATTTGGACATACACTATAAACATGACCCTTTTCATGACAAGCAAAGCAGGAGAGGACCTTGAACTTTTTGTTTGTATCTACCTTTTTATCGGTACCTACAGATTCATTGTTAGCACTAGTGTCCACTGACTTACTTGTTTTTCTTTGATCTTCTTTTTCAGGGTCTCGTTTAGTTGGTGATATTTTAGACTTTCTAGCACCATCTTTCTCATGTTTACCTTTACTTGGAGATTTCTTAAGTGCAGGCATTAAGATGTGCTTTAAAGCCTTAGTTGCTTCTTCATTAATGGCTAATTCGTCTTCAGATTTTCTAATCCTAGACTGCTTAGGTAACGGAGTGAGACGCAGCTGACTTAATTTCTTCATATCCTCAATAGCTACATCCCAGACTTTATCAATCCTCTTAGGGTCAATAGATTCTAATGGGAATTCTAACTCAGTATAGACCCTATTACTCTTATGAAGTGTAAAGTGTACAATACTGTCTTTCTGACCATTAGGAGTAGACTGGTTTAGGACAACACCTTTCAATTTCTCTTCCTTGTTAGGTTGAGAAGAAACGTCTTTAGACTCTTTTGATCCCTCAGGCATCTTTGCCTCAGGAATTGAGTCTTTTGGATTACCATCTACAACACTAGGTTGAAGTAGGATTTCAGGAATATTAGGTTCAACAGAAGTATAGTTATTATTGAAAGGAGGAGGCACGTCTTTATAAGAGATTTTAACAGTGTCAAGACTCTTAGAGGAAGAATCCTCAAACTTTGTCATATGCATTAAAAGCTCAGTATGTCTAGCAGAATCAGATTTAGCATTTAATTCCAAGATTTCTATCCTAGCATCAGCAAGTTCCTTTTCAATGGTAGCACACTTTCTAGCTAACAAGGAGTAAGCTTCACTACCTACTCTTTCTACGGCCACAGACTGATTGACTTTATCTTTCATAGCTCTAATGTCAGACTCTAAAGATCTAATCTTTTCCTTGAAGAATTTTTCTTTATCATTTGCAGTTAGACCCTTTTTAATTAACTTATCTCTTTCATCATGAGCAGCATTGACAGCAGATTCTAATTTCTTAATTTGTTCATTCTTTTGTTCAATTTCATCAAACATTCGATTAACAATTTTGCAAACATGAACAATAGTATGTAGAGAATAAGATACCTGTTGGTCTGCCTCATTGCAATCTGCCATGTAAGCAACAAAGTCATCCACAGTCATGCCAGCCGGAATCTCAAACTCTTGCATCTGCTCTTCAATTGTCTTTTTACCCTTTTCTGTAGCAGAATCTTCTTTAACCTCAGCAGCTTTCACTTCTTCAGTAGCTTTCACTTCATCAAGGTTCTTGACATTTTCTAACTCAACGTCAGATTCGGAATCAGAATCATGTACACCAGTAGCAACAGATTCCAATTTCGAACTTTTAGTATTTTCATACAATTGCTCTTCACTGTGGTAAACTGTGGTGTCCAAGAAGTCATCAGAAGAATCAACTATTTGAGCCATATCATCAAGGATTTCAGCCAAATAAGCGTTATTGGTCTCATCATGTGGAAGATTCCAAACATAAGAACCATCGGGTTGAATAGCTACTATAGCCTTGTCATTGCCGTTGACATTTGCAGTAGGATCATCAGTCAACAAAAGAGCTTTAGTTGAATTTTGATTGAACGGACGATTACCACCTCTATCTTGACGTGTAGAGGTAACATTGGCCTCTCTCTTAGGCCGTTGACACTCTCTGGCAAAATGTCCAAAACCTTCGCAGTTATAGCACTTCACCTTTGACTTGTCAAAGCCCTAAGTACCTCCAGTAAGCTGTCTGCCTGTTCTTTGCATAAACTTTTGCACTCTCCTGGTGATCATGGCCAGTTGCCATTTCAGATCCATTTCTTCAACATCATCTGGATCTATCTGGTCGTAATCTTCATCAATGAGAGCTGGATCTGTGATTCTACCCGCAACAAAAGCTTCATGTGCAGCACACATGGCAGCAAATACATTCATCCTACCCTCAACTGATTTCATATTCATTGGCATGGACTTGTAACCAGCAGAAGAGGATGTAATGTTACCGAACTTCATATTTCCAGTCTTTGCACCTTCATTAGCCTTTTTACCCCTGTTACCAGCATCAGTAGCCATGAATCCGGAAGAATCATCTCCATCCATCAGTGGACCACGATTGTCTGTCTCACCAGTATTACCAACTCCAGAAAAGAAGGCATTAACATCAGCTATTAGATTTTTCATAGTGGCATGATAAAGAGATGGATCTTGTGTGAAGTTGTCTTGAAGATCCTTTGCCTTATCCTTCATTTCTCTGTTTCTTAGAGTGGATATTACTCCATCTATACGAAGAGATGCATAATCAGCTCATTCTTGCAATCCATGACGAAACTCTTTGTAAGCTTTCGGCAAACCATCCAGGAATTTATCCACTATCTCAGTAGGAGTGTATTTAAGGTCTAAGTAAGCTAATTCAGCAAGAAGATGTTGATATCTCAGTATAAGATCCTCAACTTGTTCATTCTTTGTAGCATTGAAGCAGTCAAATTGTTTCTTGAGCATTTTAATTCTATTTTGCTTCAATAGTGGATCACCTTCACAGTGAGCTTCAATAGCATCGAACAGTTGCTTTGAAGTCTTGTATTCCTGTTTAGGAAACAGGTGCACCAACTCTTGAGGAATGCACATACGAAGAGTGGAAAGAGTCTTTACTTCAATAGCATAGTTAGCCTTTTCTTCACCTGTTAATTCTCCCACCTTGTATGTAGAAGTAACTCCATTCACAGTAAGAGTGGGCCACTCATAACCTTCAGTGATCATGAGCCACATGTTTAAGTCTTCTCGTTGAATAAAATCTTCAAATCGACCTCTCCACGCCCAGAAGTCAGCCAATGAAACTAACTTTGTTGGAGAATTAGTACGTCCTACAAGATGATCATGATAAACGAGAGAATTGAGGTATTGGGCAACAGCATTGTTGGTTGAAGATGAGGAAGCCATAAGTGAACAAAGATATTGGAAAGTTAATGTTTAAACGAAAATGAGGGTTGAAACGAATATAGCTTAAGTTCGTAAGCTATATTCGTTTGATGAAGATTCAAAACGAAAATTAGATAAATTCGTTTTCTATCTTCGTTTTGCTAAGTTCGTAAGGAAAACGAACTTAGCGACTGTAAGGGTTTTCGGGAGGTTTTTGGGAGGAAAACAATCAAACAAACGATCTCGAACCTTCGATAAGATATTGAATGGCTCTGATACCACTTGTGAGTCCCTCGATAGCTATAGATCGCTCTCGAGATCGTCTATTGTTATGTCGTGAGTGCGGAATCCTCACGAGATAACTAGTTTGATTAGTTATCGAATATATTGCTAATTATAAGTATATAATTAGCCGTATGTAACCTATCTTCGTTTTCTAAATGTTAGAAACGAACTTAGTCGCTAGAGATGTGTGTGAGTTCAACCAATTTTTTTCAATTTAGGGTTTCCATTCATATATATATGTTTCTGATCGATATTGGGCCTGCTGGGCTTTGTTCTTACGAACTTAGCAGCCCAGCCCATATAACGAAGATTATCTTCGTTTGTTCCTAATGAAGATTATCTTCGTTAGTACTTACTTCCATCAGCATCTATGCCTAGTTATTTTCCAAGTATTTCATGTACAAGGAACCTAACATATATTATGTTTGTACTTGTATAACACACATAACAAACATCATATATAAACAACATATATATAACACCAAAACATGTAATCGATCATTACCAAAACATGAAGTCCATAATCTATCAATTACACATATATAAATAAGACATAAAGTAACATAATGTCTTAACCTAAAAGTCTAATTAAATCTAAGTTGCTGTTGTCACATCAACATGCATCAACAGGATGCTTCTCATTGATGAAGTCTGGAGTCTGTTTAACATACACTTCTTCTTCCAATGTTCCATTAAGGAACACACTTTTGACATCCATCTGGAAGACTTTGAACTGCAGATGGGCTGCATAAGCCAGAAATATTCTGATGGCTTCAAGTCTTGCAACTGGAGCAAAAGTTTCATCAAAATCAACGCCCTCTGCTTGATAATAACCCTTGGCAACTAATCTGGCTTTGTTTCTGACAACATTGCCATCTTCATCCATCTTGTTTCGGTAGACCCATCTTGTACCAATGGGGTTCTTTCTTTAACCTTGGTGGACAAGGAACAAGTTCCCACACATTATTCCTTTCAAACTGGATGAGCTCTTTTTGCATAGCTTCCACCCAGCTTGGGTCTGCCATAGCCTCGTCAATCTTCTTCGGTTCAATCAGTGATAAGAAGGTGACATTTAAGCATTGCTCACTGGTGGCTCTTCTAGTCTGAACCCCACTACTTGGATCTCCAACAATCTGATCAATTGGATGTGCTCGAGTCCATTTAGTGTATTGACTAGGCTGGTGTAATACAATATCAGTGCAAGTCACCTGGCGATGTTCTTCAGTTGCAGCAACTTCTGGAGGAGGATCAGCCCAAACTACTTCTATATCCTCATCAGAGTCAATGAGGTCACGATTTGCATCATGAAATTCTTCATTAAAAGGCATTTCTTGAAGAACTGGAGAAGTTGGAGTTTGAACTGGTGCTGATATTGGAGTGGCACGTACATCAGATCCAATCACCATTTCTGTGGTAAGTTGAAACTGATGGAGGGATAAAATGAAGTGTCACTGGTGGTGCTTTTCTTCTTAACTGGTTCCAATTGAGTGTAACTGGAAACATTTCTGGTGAAACAACTGACTGATGAACTTGGTCAGTTTCACCAAAATTTATTGGAACCACTGGAGAAATATCAAGGCTTGGTCTCTTGTTAATTGCATCATTTGATTCGTCAAATGTGACATGAATTGTCTCGTGAACCTTTTGGAGTCTATAATTATAAATTCTAAAGGCCTTTCGAATATCTGAATAGCCTAAAAATACACCTTCATCAGCTTTTGCATCAAACTTTCCAAGCTGACTGGAATCGTTTAAAATATAAACTGGGCAACCAAATACATGAAAATATCCAATATTTGGTTTTCGATTCCTGAGTACTTCATAGACAGTCTTCTTATGTCTCTTGATGTAGACAGACCGGTTTTGGGTGTGACAAGCAGTTGCAACTGCTTCAGCCCAGAAACTGGTGGGAAGACCTGATTCAGATAGCATGCTTCTAGCCGCTTCTATCAGTGTACGATTCTTTCTTTCCACAACTCCATTCTGCTCTGGAGAGTGTACTGATGAGAAGTTTTGAGAGATGCCAGTGTCATTGCAAAATGTTTCAAGTACTTTATTTTGAAATTCAGTACCATTATCACTTCGCAACTGACAGACTTTTCGAGTGTACTTGAGATCAATTATTTTAATGAGATAGATGATTTCTGCAGGTGCATCACTTTTGGATCTGAGGAATACCACCCAACAATATCTGGTGAATTCATCGACCACAACTAGAGTGTACTTCTTTCCAGCTCTAGTTTGAACATTCACTGGACCAAAGAGATCCATATGAAGCATGTGAAGAGGTTCAGTGATGCTAAAGTTTTACCTTGTTTTGAAACTGGCCCTTTTCTGCTTGCCCATCTCACACCCTGGACATGGCTTTTCTTTATTAAAAGAAATTTGAGGTATCCCATCCACCAGTTGTTTGCGAGACAACTTATTAATATTTTTGAAATTAAGATGGGATAATCTTTTGTGCCATAGCCAGTTGGTGTCCTCATCAGCTTTGGTATAGAAGCATTACTCTTTAGGAGCTGGTTCCATATCCATGATGTACACATTTCCTTTTCTTGGTGCAACCATCACCACTTTCCAATCCTTGTTAAATATGGTGCCTTGAGCAATATCGAACAAAACTCTGTAGCCATCATCACAAAGTTGGCTTACACTGATCAGGTTGTATTTCAAACCATTCACAAATGCAACTCTTTTGAATTCGACTTGTCCATTATTGAGCACACCATATCCTTCAGTCTTTCCATTTTGATCATTACCAAACGTCACTGCCGGTCCATCTTGGACAGTGAACTCTTCAAGCAGGGGCTTACATCCGGTCATAGTCCGGCCAGCTGCGCTGTCCAGATACCAGGTGTTCTTTTTACGATCGCCCTGCACACCCACAGAAATCATTAGTTATTTTTGTGAACCCATCTTTTCTTGATGGGTTCACTGGACTTCACTTGAGAAGTCTCAGTTGATTGTTGTGGTGTTAAACTGAAGACTGCATCTGGAACTTTTTCACCAGCTCCAGGTGCAGGAGTAAAAACGACTGGTATTTGATACTTGCTCCCCTTTTTCTTATCAAATTTTGTTCTAGATGGAACATTCTTTTGTTTTGGTTTTGAGTGGGTTTTAATATTTTGTTTTTCAACTGGAGGTGATGAACCTCCTTCCAGATATTTAATCCTGGCAGTACAACTCTGAACCTGTCTTGACAAAAGTTGGAGTTGACTTTCCAGTTTGGACAAAATATTATTTTCATCAGGCTGCTGAACCTTGGACCTAGGTTCAACTGGAGTTTTGGTCTTTTGAGTCTTGGGCTCCTTAGACTTTTGAGGTAAAGGCTTGTTACCAGATACCTTTTTAACTGGAGCTCTAGCTTGATTGGCTCCAGGTTTAACCTCAATGGGGGTGGTCTCAATGGGTTCAGTTTTGACAATATCAGGTTGATCATATGGAGTTTCAACCCTAAGAGCTGGAGGTAATGCATGAAGATCTGGTATGAGAGCTGCCATTTCAAGATCTCCAGATTTCCATGCATTTTTCTGGGCATCAACTGTTCTAGAAAATGCATCATAATTCTTTCCAGATGCTTTTACCCACGACTTGATAATCATTTGTTCTTTTTCAAGATCAGATTTTAATTTTTGATTTTCAGTTCAAGATCTCCAGATTTCCATGCATTTTTCTGGGCATCAATGGTTCTAGAAAATGCATCATAATTCTTTCCAGATGCTTTTACCCACGACTTGATAATCATTTGTTCTTTTTCAAGATCAGATTTTAATTTTTGATTTTCAAGTTCAAGAGCCTCAATTTTCAAAACTGACTCCTTGAGAGCCAACTGGACACTTTGTAAATCATTTAATTGTGGTTTAACATTGTTCAGTTCAGTTAAGATAGTATCCAGATATCTTTCACTGTCTGCTCTAACAGTTTCCACAAACACCAAATCACCACTTAATGATTCAGCAAGGTCCAGTCTTAGTTCTGGATCAACCTGGTTGTCATAATCACATACCTTTTTTAAAATGATGTCCACCCATCTTCCAGTGATGACATCTTCTTTTGCCACATGTTGCTGTTGATCTTCCAAGGCCATGAAACACATGTCCCTTTCCTCTTCATCATCAGCTGATGAGTCATCAGAGTATTCCCATTTTCCTTCAGTATTTGCCATCATGCATTTGTTCTTTTCATTTTCTCTTTCAAATGACAAGAGGGCAATCTGGGCCTTAAGCTTTTTGTATTTTGCTTTGTAGCTATCATCAGGCCTACTAAAATTAGGGACAGAGGGACCAGTTTGATTGTTCATCTGACTAGATCTGCATTCCTTCATAAAGTGACCTTTCTTACCACACTTATAGCCGGTAAGATTGGTTTTATCTAGAGAGTTGGAGCTAGAAGCATTGTTTGGGCCATTAAATCTTTTAGATTTATGCTTAAACCTATTAAAGGTTTTAGCAATCATGGCTACCAGATCATCATCGTCAATTTCATCACAACCATCACTGATTTCAGTGGTCAGGCCAGAGTTCAAGAAACTGTTTAACATCTCCTTCATTGAGTGTGACTGGACACTCTCTGCAGACATTAAAGCAATACAAGGTCGCTCAGTTATGCTAGCAACCTTGGGACTCTGGGCATGGTTCATGGCATCCTGCTTAGCCACCAGTCTTGCTGCGTTATTATCTTCAGTGAATCTGAAGGCTCCATAGAGCGATGCAAGAGTGTGACTATGCAGGGTTTTACCTTGTCTTAAGACAAGAACCATATTTTCCCATTTGGAAGGAAGAATATCACAAAACTTCTCAACAAGAATATCTTTATGCTTCTCAACACCCAAGTGTCTCAACTGATTAATGAGGCTAGAATACCTAGTGTAAGTACCAGTTAGACTTTCATTGGGAAGAGCAAAGAAGGATTCATACTTCTTGTTCAGGGCAACCTTTCTGGTGACAATGGTGTCATCACCTCCTTCAAACTGAATGACTAATTCATCCCACATTGCCTTGGCACTGGGGAACAACACAAGTGTTGGAATTAAGTCTTCAAGGACAGCTCCAAGAATCATGTTCTTGAGTATGGTGTCCAGATCTACAAGTCTACGATCCTCATCAGACCAATGGTCTTCGAGCTTTTCTCTGGAACCTCTTCTTCCAGTAGGATCTAGAAGAGGACTTACCCTAAGAGACATGGGTATATAAGGTCCATCCTTAAGGATTTTCAGCATATACCTCTCTATCCCACCAAAATGCAAGAGCATTCTGGCCTTCCATGTACCAAAGGTCTCACTATTTCCATCAAATTTGGGAACAGGAATGATTGAGTAATGTACATGGACATGGTTAGGGGCATTAGGAGGATGAGGGTTAGTATTAACATTTTGAACAGGTGGTGTATTAAGAGGGTTTTCACCTTGACCAGAACCATCCCCACCTTCAGTAGTAGTCATCTAAGCAGATCTAGGAAAGTATATTAGCCTTCTGCTATGATACCACTTGTAAGTCCCAACTCACTAGATGGTACTACCTGAAGACACCTCTATGTCGATGGTGGGGTTACTTTGCAATAAAAACACTGAACTGGAGACGACCAGTTACGGTGAGTGTATACCAAGTTCTTGATAAAGATTACTTATTAAGGTGACAATAAGTAAATGACAATGCAATAAATAAATACTCGTAAAGTAAATTGGTGAGACAATATGTATTTTTCAAGTGTAATTTATTTATTAACTTTAAATAAATTACAAGGTTGTTGTGGAACCAAGATAATACAAAGTATGTAAATATCCTAACAACCTATGAAATACAATTGATCTATACTTGGAAATTCTCTAAATAATCAAAACACTTAAAGTTGTGAAATGTTCCTTTTTGCGATTGAGAGAATATTGCACAAGTTCACCAAGAATATTGCAGGTTTGCAAAGTTGTTTCTTGGTTGTGCAAAGACCTCTATTTATAGGCAAAGTTGACATTTGGATGTCAACTTTGGCCGTACAAATATGGTTGAGAGCATTTAAGGAATAGCATTTAATTCCTTAAAATGCTGTGTAAAGCTATGACATAAAGTAACTTTACTCAACCTGCTTTATGTACCTTTTGTACTTTATACATAGATAAATCTTTTATCCGTGTAATAGTACATAAAGCATAAAGGTCTTTTCCTCGTGATCAGTGTAAAGCTTTGTAAGTACTTTACACTGATGTTCTCCAGTTTGTATCTGAGTAGAATGTCAACTGGGCTTCGCTGCCATTGTCATTCTTTATCTTCCATTTGTTGTCTTCGACTTCAACTGGAATGATTCTTCATCTGGTCAGATCTCAACTGGAGGAAGTCTTCAGTTGCGTTAACTGTACGTTGCAACTGGACTTCAATATATTTCTGGACAAATCTTCTTAGTCTCCAGGTGCAACTGGAGACTGGCCAGTTTCAGCAAAACTGGTCCTAACCGAAATATATGAAATTGAATTTTAAAATGTCATAAAATTCTCATTAGTTTGTTGTAATCGACATGTACAGTGAAAGTGCCAATTTTGTTGAAGATGTGAAGGCAATTAGATAAGGGATAAGGCTAACAAACTATCCTTTTTTAGTGGAATACTTAATACGACACATTTGAATAAGGGTATAATTTAGTACACGTTTTTTATAAGAAGCTAACAAACTTTTAGATAAAATGCTTGTTAAAAGGAAGAGTTTTAACGTGTAAGATGAGGCAATAGGTGGATCTAACGGACCATATTAAATTTAAAGCCCACTAACCGGTGGCAATAATTATATATAATTCAATTCGGAAATTTGGTCATCATGATCATCATCACCATCGTAATGCAAATCGTCAATTTCTTCATCTTCCGAATCGCTAAGCTCGATCACCTCCTTCCACTTCCAATTTTTCAAGTTATCCTCGTGTTTTTGTTTTTTGAAATCGAAGGTATCCTCGCGTTTTTGTTTTTTTGAATGGTTGGATGACAAGGTAACATTTGTTTTGTTGTTTGGAGCCATTGTTGTTGAAAGTGTATATTTTAGAGATTTGAAAAGCTTATGATTTTTAATTAGTAAAGCTGTGAAAAAAAAGCTAAACATTTATCTGTTTATATAGACGCCAGTTTTTTTGTATTGTTGGAGGGAAATAAATGAAATTGAATTTTAAAATGTCATAAAATTCTCATTAGTTTGTTGTAATCGACATGTACAGTGAAAGTGCCAATTTTGTTGAAGATGTGAAGGCAATTAGATAAGGGATAAGGCTAACAAACTATCCTTTTTTAATGGAATACTTAATACGACACATTTGAATAAGGGTATAATTTAGTACACGTTTTTTATAAGAAGCTAACAAACTTTTAGATAAAATGCTTGTTAAAAGGAAGAGTTTTAACGTGTAAGATGAGGCAATAGGTGGATCTAACGGACCATATTAAATTTAAAGCCCACTAACCGGTGGCAATAATTATATATAATTCAATTCGGAAATTTGGTCATCATGATCATCATCACCATCGTAATGCAAATCGTCAATTTCTTCATCTTCCGAATCGCTAAGCTCGATCACCTCCTTCCACTTCCAATTTTTCAAGTTATCCTCGTGTTTTTGTTTTTTGAAATCGAAGGTATCCTCGCGTTTTTGTTTTTTTGAATGGTTGGATGACAAGGTAACATTTGTTTTGTTGTTTGGAGCCATTGTTGTTGAAAGTGTATATTTTAGAGATTTGAAAAGCTTATGATTTTTAATTAGTAAAGCTGTGAAAAAAAAGCTAAACATTTATCTGTTTATATAGACGCCAGTTTTTTTGTATTGTTGGAGGGAAATAAATGAAATTGAATTTTAAAATGTCATAAAATTCTCATTAGTTTGTTGTAATCGACATGTACAGTGAAAGTGCCAATTTTGTTTAAGATGTGGAGGCAATTAGATAAGGGATAAGGCTAACAAACTATCCTTTTTTAATGGAATACTTAATACGGCACATTTGAATAAGGGTATAATTTAGTACACGTTTTTTATAAGAAGCTAACAAACTTTTAGATAAAATGCTTGTTAAAAGGAAGAGTTTTAACGTGTAAGATGAGGCAATAGGTGGATCTAACGGACCATATTAAATTTAAAGCCCACTAACCGGTGGCAATAATTATATATAATGTAGGGGTAGGAAACCTGATCCGAAATGGAAATTTTGGATAAATTTGGATTATTTTTTTTCTTTCCCATCTATCTATATCTATACTCCTTTATAAAAATTATCACACCCCCCATTTTTAAAAATAGTTACACAATAGTTACATACGAAATTACTAAATTACCCTTAATAAACACCCACTATGGAAAGAGTTTTTATAAAATACCAAATTTGCCCTTAATGAATTAAATTTCAATTAATGCTTTTTCTTTCCCATCTATCTATATCTATACTCCTTTATAAAAATTATCACACCCCCCATTTTTAAAAATAGTTACACAATAGTTACATACGAAATTACTAAATTACCCTTAATAAACACCCACTATGGAAAGAGTTTTTATAAAATACCAAAATTGTCCTTAATGAATTAATTTCCACTATCACAATTACATCAACCTAGACCACTTGACACCGCCACCGCCACCAATAGTACCATCACCGACACTTAGACCGCCTTCCCCACCACCGCCGCCCCATTGCGCGGGTAACCATGCTCGTACTCCTTTATAAAAATTATCATACCCCCATTTAAAAATAGTTACACAATAGTACATACGAAATTACTAAATTACCCTTAATAAACACCCACTATGGAAAGAGTTTTTATAAAATACCAAATTTGCCCTTAATAAATTAATTTACACTCTAAATCTTTATTTTAATAATTAACACTTTAAGCCCTTATCTTCTAAAAAACTTCCACTATCACAATTACATCAACGTACAACACTTGACACCGCTACCATAACATCACCAACATCATTAGACCGCCTTCCCCACCACCGCCGCCCCATTGCGCGGGTAACCATGCTCGTACTCCTTTATAAAAATTATCATACCCCCATTTAAAAATAGTTACACAATAGTACATACGAAATTACTAAATTACCCTTAATAAACACCCACTATGGAAAGAGTTTTTATAAAATACCAAATTTGCCCTTAATGAATTAATTTACACTCTAAATCTTTATTTTAATAATTAACACTTTAAGCCCTTATCTTCTAAAAAATTCCACTATCACAATTACATCAACCTACACCACTTGACACCGCCACCACCACCACCACACCTTTAGACCGCCTTCCCCACCACCGCCGCCCCATTGCGCGGGTAACCATGCTCGTACTCCTTTATAAAAATTATCATACCCCCATTTAAAAATAGTTACACAATAGTACATACGAAATTACTAAATTACCCTTAATAAACACCCACTATGGAAAGAGTTTTTATAAAATACCAAATTTGCCCTTAATAAATTAATTTACACTCTAAATCTTTATTTTACTTTCAGTTGGTAAACAATGTCTTTCATCTTTTCAGACTTTGTTATTCCTTTAATAATGTCAGGCTAGTAGGCTGAATACTTGTTTGGATCAATGTGATCATGTAGACGTTTATTGTTTTACTTTGTTTGTTAAAATTTGTTGGAGTGTGTTTTACTGTTTATCGTAGATCCATGTTTTACTAGTTCTTCATATTATTATCGGTTCTATATCTGAATATATTAGTTTAATAGGAAATCGTGACAACCCCACAACCGCTAGAATTACACATATTATTAGATTAGGTAGTGCAAGCGTCCCTGCGAACGATCCTGTAACTTATCACTTAAACTATACTACACTGATCGGGTTCTCTGCTCGTAAGTGTGTGTGTTTTCAGATAATTACTTGTACAACATTTTATAAATTTAAAAGAAAAAATAAAACCACCATCATAGCTTTTTGGCGCCGCTGCCGGGGACGCGACGCATTCTTAGTTTAGTAGTGTAATTCGATCCTATTTTGTGTTTCGGCACGAAGTAGTTACTTTTCAGTATTTTAATTAGTTTAATAGGAAATCGTGACAACCCCACAACCGCTAGAATTATACATATTATTAGATTAGGTAGTGCAAGCGTCCCTGCGAACGATCCTGTAACTTATCACTTAAACTATACTACACTGATCGGGTTCTCTGCTCGTAAGTGTGTGTGTTTTCCGATAATTACTTGTACAACATTTTATAAATTTAAAAGAAAAAATAAAACCACCATCATAGCTTTTTGGCGCCGCTGCCGGGGACGCGACGCATTCTTAGTTTAGTAGTGTAATTCGATCCTATTTTGTGTTTCGGCACGAAGTAGTTACTTTTCAGTATTTTAATTAGTTTAATAGGAAATCGTGACAACCCCACAACCGCTAGAATTATACATATTATTAGATTAGGTAGTGCAAGCGTCCCTGCGAACGATCCTGTAACTTATCACTTAAACTATACTACACTGATCGGGTTCTCTGCTCGTAAGTGTGTGTGTTTTCAGATAATTACTTGTACAACATTTTATAAATTTAAAAGAAAAAATAAAACCACCATCATAGCTTTTTGGCGCCGCTGCCGGGGACGCGACGCATTCTTAGTTTAGTAGTGTAATTCGATCCTATTTTGTGTTTCGGCACAAAGTAGTTACTTTTTAGTACTTAGATTTAAGTCAATTGGGGTTAGAAGTCAAATTAGGTCAAATTAAGTTTTTAGGTCAATTTAGGGTTTAGTAGCATTTCATTTCATTTTTAGTTTAAGTAGTTTTATTTTTCTTTTTATTTTTATATAGGTGCGTTTTACGTTTTTCGTTGAGTTTTGCAGTTCTCCTTAGGTAATCAAGCTGGAGACTTACTCGAGAAACAAGAACACTAGGGAACCATCACCCGATAGGACTAGAATTCAACAATTAGGAGCAACCTCGTCAAACCCCCCAAAAACACCATCATCACCAAACTCACCTAGAGCCGATATGGACGAATTCGACCGACCGATGATGGAAAGGACGAGAGTCGTTGCACCGACACCGGGATCGGCTATAGTCCCACCGAACCTAGAAGATTCGTTTTCAGTCAAAGGACACCGCCTTAAGTTAATCCAAGATAACCAATATGACGGCCGAGCCAAATCCGACCCACATAAGCATGTAAGCAAGTTCACTAGTTTGTGCAAAATGTTCAAATACGGAGGAGATGTCACCGATGACGATGTGAAGCTTAGCTTATTTCCGTCGTCTCTCACGGGAGAGGCACGTGCTTGGTTCGATGAGCTCGATGAAGGTACCATCACTACATGGAATCAACTTCACGAACAGTTTGTCTCGCGATTCTTTCCCCCGAGTTTAGCTAGGAAAATGCTTCGAGACATCAAGGCTTTCAAGCAAGACGAAGGAGAATCACTAGTTGATGCATGGAAAAGGCTTAGGGAAATGATCAAAAACTGCCACGGGAATGGACTTAACAAGGACGAGATCATGGAAATCTTTTTCTATGGTTTAACCAAGAGTTCCCAAAAGGATTTAGACCTAGCCGGCGGTGGTAACTTTTTGTACAAGACTACCAATGATGCGTACAAAATGATGGAGGATATGGTGCAAGCTAGTTTAGCTTGAGATATGGATGATAAGGATCGAGATAGGAGGACGAGAAGAACCGTAGCTAGCATCGAGAGCAGCTTCGACAATGAGGTAATTCATGAACTTAAAGCTTTATCTAACCGTTTTTCTACTTTTGAAGATAGGTTGGACATTATGGACAAAGACCTCAAGGTGATTTCACACGGGTGCAACAATTGCGGAGGAATGCACTATACCGAGGATTGTGAAGAGGAGGCTACCGATCAAGTCAATTATGTTCAGAACCAATACCGAGGAGGCTTTCAATGAGGACTATTCCAAAGAAACCCCGGTAATTCTAACTTTAATTCTAATTATGTTAGGAATAACAATGGTTCTTTTCAAAATAGGTGGCAAAGGAGTAATGGTCAACCCGAGCAACCAAAGGTCGATAATGAAGTCAAGGAGGATCCAATTGTCAAGCTCACCAACATGATGGAGAAGTATATGGACATGAATGACAAGAGGCACGACTCCTTGGCAAGCTATGCAAAGACACTCAATGAGAAGATAAGTAATCTCAATCAAAAGGTTGACGAAGGAGCAAGAAATCAACAAGCCGCAATCAAGGACTGGAGAGGAGGATAGATAGATGGATTGAGCAGAATGCAAGAAAGGAGAGCAGCCCCACTCCAAGGCAAATCATCCAAGGCGGTCCAAGCTCAAGCCCTAGCTCGAGTCAAAAGTACCAACCACCAATCGGGAGAAATGAGAATGTGAATGCTGTGTTCAACGAAGGTAATGACTCTACTGAGGTTTCTAATGATTTTGTGAAATGTCCAATCAGGTACAGGTCATACGGGAGAAAAATGAAGACGAAACGGACCAAAACGCAATTCTGGAATCTGTCCAGGAGGCACCAGCGCCGCTGGCTGTACTGCTCAGCGCCGATGGAGACCCTCCAGGTAAACCCAGCGTCGCTGTCACCTTTCCAGCGCCACTGGGAGCCCCCAGGCTGAGGCCCAGCGCCGTTCAGACCCTTCCAGCGCCGCTCCGGAGTCCGTCAGCCAGATTCGCGCGAAACTTCGTTTTCAGCAGTTTTTCAGGGAGATGTCGAGACCCAATTCACTTCCAAATGCAAAATCAAAGATGGGGATGACTCTGACAGAATGGATGAAGTCAAGATCCCGAAGCACCGGATGACGAGACACAACTACCGCAAGCATCTGAGGATCCAGGAAGTTTTCTTATCCCTTGCACTATTAATAATGAGTATTTTTCGAGTGCATTAGCTGATTTAGGGTCAAGTATTAATGTTATGCCTACTGTGATTTATGAGAAACTTACCCTTTGTTTGGTAAAACCCGCCAACATGAGCATTCGGTTAGCCGATCAGACTTACCGACAACCCAAGGGGATTGTTGAACGAGTCCATGTTAGGGTTAAGGATTTAGAATTTTGGACTGGGTTTGTTGTGCTTGATTCGGTGAGTGAAGTAGTGACACCCTTGATCTTAGGCCGACCATTTTTGCATGCTGCGGATGCTACCATCCATGTCCTTAAACGTGAAATATCATTGTCTGATGTTCAAAATAGGATTAGAGTGTTTGACTTAGAAGAGGAGGATGATTTGATTAAAGGAGAATGTCTTAGTATGGAGATAATAGATGAGAATCAAAACCCTAGCAAACAATTAGGAATGACAGTAAGTGAGGAAATCACAGAAACCAAGCCTAAAATAAAAATCAGTTATGAAAGTTTTATGGAATTAAAAGAATTAAAGGAGAAAGTAGAGGAACAATTGAGGAATGGTAGAAAAATGGCAAATAGGATTAGTAGGATCCTAGAAGACATCAAGTGGGAAGAGCATGTAGCCGATCTAGAAAGAGATAAGATGAATGAGATAATTTCTAGAGAACCGAATGGTAAGTTTTACGGTGACCCTAGCATTTTCCAGATTCCTTGCTACATTAGCTCAAACTGTTTTGAGAATACCTACAAAGACCTTAGAGCCACATCTAATATCTTGCCCATAGGAATTTACAAGAATAATTTGAAAAAGTATAGAGATAGGGTAAGATGGGAAGATTTGGAGATTAGGTTAGTAGGACGAGCAAAGGTTTTAACCAAAGGTTTCATAAGAGATTTAGTGATTAGGATAGAGGGATTAGATATCCCCACTGATTTCTTTATAGTTGAAGATGATTCGATTACAAGAGATCACGTGATTTTAGGTCAACCGTTTCTGCTTTGGTATGTTCATCTGTTAATGTGAAAGCAAAGAAAATAACCTTGACCATGGGATACAACCAAGTAGTTTTGACTAAGGAAGACATTAGTAAGACCAACCCATTCGGAACTAGATGCAAAGCTAGGAGCTATGCATGGGAACTTAAGAAAATAAGGATAGAATCACACCTTAGAGATAACTCCAACCTTTACATTAGATCCCCAACGGGTACCGGCCCGCGGCCTAGGCCGAGTCCGGCTGAAGACTCGTTAAACTTAGCGCTTCTTGGGAGGCAACCCATGCCGTATTTTTATTTTTATTTTTATTTTTTATGTGACTAATTGCAATTAAGTGATTGTTTTAAACTTTATCATTTGTGATCTATTTTAAGAGTATGTTTTTAGATTCACAGATGCAAGCTTTCAATGGATCGAGGAAACAAGTAACTTATTGCAATCGTATTTTGTTTTTATTTTTATTTTTATGTTTTAGCTTGTTATTTTCCATTTTTATATTATGATTGAAGTGTGCAGGAGTATATTGCTTTGTAGTCTGAAGGAAACCATGCATTGGCCAAAAGCTAAGTGTGGGGGAGTTCAAGCATCAAATCGCTGAAGAAATCAGACGTCGGAACATGTACAGGAGTCAAAAGCGCCGCTAGGAGACCTCCAGCGCCGCTGGGAATGCATCTGGGCATCCCAGCGCCGCTCCACCCTCCCAGCGCCGCTGGACCTACACCTGTGCAGCATTTAGCGCCGCTCCCTGCTATCCAGCACCGCTCAGGCTAGAGCCAGCGCCGCTACCTGCTCCGTTCTGCACACCAGATCGCGAAAAATCCAAAAAAATCAGAAAAACCCAAAAATCCAAAAAAAAAATCAAAAAATTAGAAAATACCAAAAAGAAAAGAAGATGGAGACGCATCAACGGATCGCCATCAAATGGAGACGACTCGAGTTTGGAAGATTCAACATCATTCAAGTCGCTCCGCAAATGCCATCTTCAATAACTATCATGCGATATAGACCCGGGAAGTTTCGTTAATCCTTTTTACTTTTACTTTTTACGTGTTTTTCCTATTTCCCTTTCTTTCTATGTCTAGTACAACGAGGACGTTGTACAATTTAAGTGTGGGGGGATGGAATAGGAAAACCCTTGGTCTAATTGTTTGATTTATCACAAGTTTTCTACTACTTATTTCATGCAAATTTTAAGTTTTTCTTGTGTCGGAAAACTATTTTGAGAATATAAGCTTTGCAAGTAGACAAAAGATGACGATAACTAAGCAATATTAACCTTGGTAGATGAACGGTTAGTTAGAATTGTTAGCTTAACTATAGATTTGTGGTTGTTCATGCTTCCAACTGGATTAGAACTTAGACTGAAACTGTATGCGATTATGTTTGCCATAGCACATTTAACCGGACTCTAATATGCCTAGCAATTAGAGCTTTCTAGTCATTGGCATAGGTATATTAATTGAACTTAATGATATACGTGCTTGTGTAGGAACTAGTTTAGATGTATGGTTCGCCTTAATTCTTACACTATTTAATGTGAACTAGTTGCATGCGAAGTAGGAGTATGAGTCATCTGGGGTCTCTGATAATGTCTATTGCATGAATAATGTAGTAATCTTAAGAAAGGCAATCAGTAGATTAATATAAGAGTTCAAAGAACTATTAACGAGTAAAATCTAAACGCATCAAGTTATGTCGCTTTGCGCGTAGGGAACCACCGACCTGTCACCGCTGTCTTGATGTAAACCGTTAGTTGAGTTATGTCGCTCTGCGCGTGGGGAACCACCGACCTGTCACCGTTGTCTCAACTATTAAAGATGATAATATCGTATAACTGCTTTAGTATCTAGCTAGTGAGCATGACTGTAGTGTGGGAATATATCTAAGTAGTGACTCACAAGTACACAAACGAATAAATATAAATGCCTTGCTAGTAGCTAGTAGTTCAGATGATATACAAACCTTAATTAAGTGCTTAACTAGTCAGCAGAAAGTAGTAAGATTGAGCTGTAAGACATGTGGAAGTATAGAACTGTTTTAGAGGTATTAACACAAATAAAAAGTTAGCTTTTAGTTTTGATTGATCAATTATCTTGCCTCTATCTATAGCTTACTGATTTTGTCTAAAGCTTTCTCAAATCATTTTGCATGACCAATCTTTCAAATGTTTTAAATAAAGTAGAACACTTTAACACTTAAGCTGTCCACTCATCATTGTTTTATTTTTCTTGAACTATTTGTTTGAGGACAAGTGTGGGGGTATATGATGAGCGTCCATTTTGTGATAAAAACCCCTATCGAAAGGCCTCATTTCTATGTCTAAAATGAGTTAATATTCCAGAACTATCGGTACTTAATGAGTCGTATGTTTATGCAGGTTCACGGAAGATGCGAGAGAGGGTAAATGACATCAAGTAACTTAAGATGAAGGCCTATGAAGTTACAAGACACAAGGAGGTGATTCGGGAGCCGTACGAAGAAGTACGAACTGCAGCAGAACCTACCAGCGCCGCTGGCCAACATCAAGCGCCGCTCCCATCAGCCCAGCGCCGCTGGCTCATACCCAGCGCCGCTGGGAGGCCCATCCAGCGCCGCTGGGCGGCCCAGATCAGCAACCGACTTAAGACACTATTTAAGTCGAACTAACCCTCAAAACCCTAAGAGAGAGCCGATTCAGCAGCCCTAGCCGCCCATATTCAACCCTAGGTCGACTTTGCAGATTCCAAGGAGATTTTGGAGCTTCTAACACCTTCCTATCTTCATCCTCGGTCTAGATCTACTCTTTTATTTTACTTTCAGTTGCTAAACAATGTCTTTCATCTTTTTAGACTTTGTTATTCCTTTAATAATGTCAGGCTAGTAGGCTGAATACTTGTTTGGATCAATGTGATCATGTAGACGTTTATTGTTTTACTTTGTTTGTTAGAATCTGTTGGAGTGTGTTTACTGTTTATCGTAGATCCATGTTTTACTAGTTCTTCATATTATTATCGGTTCAATATCTGAATATATTAGTTTAATTCTGATGGTTGTCTATGATCATACACTAGGACTAATATGCTAGGTTGGAAAACACTAGTCGGTCTATAACTAGTTGTAAAAGGTGATTCACTTGTAACCGAGGGATCCAGAACCATAGTAGTTAGGATGAATAGAACATGATGCTTAACAATGTCAGACGCGATCATTTGACTTGGAAACGAGGACTGTGGTCACCGGAGATAATTATTATCTGGTCATAGCTTAAGAGCCGGGTAATTAAAAGATGAATTAGTAAAACAAACTTTAGGTCATTAAAGCTTAAACAATGAATCTAATGAGAATTTGTTTATAGGGTAGTGTGAGTCTAGCGACAGCACTAGTAATTAGGCAAAGTGAATCTAACGAGAATCTGAGCCGTGATTAAGTTTCCAACAGTCTAGCAAACGGGTAGAATAGTATTTGGTCGTACCATGAGATCGGAGATGCCAAACAAGTATTTTAATTTAATTACTGTTATTGCTTTTTCAAACTCTTTTCAGACTTAGCCTATCGCTGAATAAGCGGTTGCGGCTTCTATTTACTTTTCAATATTTTAATTAGTTTAATAGGAAATCGTGACAACCCCACAACCGCTAGAATTATACATATTATTAGATTAGGTAGTGCAAGCGTCCCTGCGAACGATCCTGTAACTTATCACTTCAACTATACTACACTGATCGGGTTCTTTGCTCGTAAGTGTGTGTGTGTTTTTAGATAATTACTTGTACAACATTTTATAAATTTAAAAGCAAAAATAAAACCACCATCAGCAAACGTGGTAGCTGATGCCTTGAGTAGGAAGGAAAGAGTCAGACCAAGACAAATTAGAGCTATGAGCATTACCGTACACAACACTCTGAAGGATAGAGTGATTGGGGCACAAGTAGAAGCAAACAAGAAAGAAAACAATGAAAGAGAAGGGTTGGGAGGTATGGTAGAACAATTTGATCAAAGAGAAGATGGAAGGCTGTACATTTGTGATCGATTGTGGATACCAATGTATGGTGGTTTAAGAAAACTAATAATAGATGAAGCACACCAAACAAGATATTCTATTCATCCAGGTATTGACAAGATGTATCAAGACTTGCGAGACCTGTTTTGGTGGCCAAGAATGAAAAATGATTTGGTGGTTTATATGAGCAAGTGTTTAACATGTCTGAAGGTTAAAGCAGAACACAAGAAACCGGGAGGTCTGCTGAAGCAACCAGAGATTCCTGAATGGAAGTGGGAAAGTATTACCATGGACTTCGTCACCAAGTTACCAAGGACTAGCAGTGGGAAGGATGCGATATGGGTCGTTGTAGATCGACTAACTAAGTCAGCTCATTTTATACCCATTCGTGAAGACTACAAGATGGAACAATATGCATGATCATACCTAAAAGAGATTGTAGCCAAGCACGGCATCCCAGTGTCAATCATATGTGATAGAGATAGTCGATTCACGTCACGATTTTGGAAATCAATGCAAAGGGCTTTAGAAACGCGAATAGATATGAGCACAACCTATCACCCCCAGACAGACGGACAGAGTGAGCGGACGATTCAGAATCTAGAAGACATGCTGAGAGCATGTGCCATCGATTTTGGTGATAGTTGGGACACTCACCTACCACTAGTAGAGTTCCAATATAACAATAGTTATCATTCTAGTATTGGATGTCCACCTTTTGAGGTTTTATATGGAAGAAAGTGTCGATCTCCACTTGCATGGCACGAAGTGGGAGACATGCAGTTGATAGGGCCAGAGATCATTCTTGAAACTACCAAAAGGATTACACAGATCAAGGAAAACCTCATGAAGGCTAGAGACAGACAAAAGAAATATGCCGACAACCGAAGGAAACATTTAGAGTTTAAGGTTGGTGATCGAGTAATGCTTAAAGTGTCTCCTTGGAAAGGCGTAGTTAGATTCATAAAGAGGGGGAAACTAGCCCCAAGATATATTGGATCGTTTAAGATTTCAGAGAGAGTTGGTGTTGTTGCTTACCGTTTGAGACTTCCCAGGAGCTTAGTAATGTACACGATGTGTTCCATGTGTCAAACCTTAAGAAGTGTTTAGTTGATGAGACGACACACGTTCCTTTGAACGAGATACGAGTAGATAGTAACCTAAGTTTCAAAGAAGAACCCGTTGAAATTATGGATCGAGAAGTGAATAAGCTTAAGAGACAAAAGTATACTATTGTGAAAATTCGTTGGAACTCACGTAGAGGCCTAGAGTTTACTTGGGAATGAGAGGATCAAATGAAGCTTAAGTATCCACACTTGTTCGCCTAGCTTGATATGCGAAACTTAGTAAGTAAACTTGACAACTTAATGTGTGACTACATGAATAGAACTTAATGTGTGACTACATGATTAGAACTTAATGTGTGACTACATGATTAGAACTTAATGTGTGACTACATGATTAGAACTTAATGTGTGACTACATGATTAGAACTTAATGTGTGACTACATGATTAGAACTTAATGTGTGACTACATGATTAGAACTTAATGTGTGACTACATGATTAGAACTTAATGTGTGACTACATGATTAGAACTTAATGTGTGACTACATGATTAGAACTTAATGTGTGACTACATGATTAGAACTTAATGTGTGACTACATGATTAGAACTTAATGTGTGACTACATGATTAGAACTTAATGTGTGACTACATGATTAGAACTTAATGTGTGACTACATGATTAGAACTTAATGTGTGACTACATGATTAGAACTTAATGTGTGACTACATGATTAGAACTTAATGTGTGACTACATGATTAGAACTTAATGTGTGACTACATGATTAGAACTTAATGTGTGACTACATGATTAGAACTTAATGTGTGACTACATGATTAGAACTTAATGTGTGACTACATGATTAGAACTTAATGTGTGACTACATGATTAGAACTTAATGTGTGACTACATGATTAGAACTTAATGTGTGACTACATGATTAGAACTTAATGTGTGACTACATGATTAGAACTTAATGTGTGACTACATGATTAGAACTTAATGTGTGACTACATGATTAGAACTTAATGTGTGACTACATGATTAGAACTTAATGTGTGACTACATGATTAGAACTTAATGTGTGACTACATGATTAGAACTTAATGTGTGACTACATGATTAGAACTTAATGTGTGACTACATGATTAGAACTTAATGTGTGACTACATGATTAGAACTTAATGTGTGACTACATGATTAGAACTTAATGTGTGACTACATGATTAGAACTTAATGTGTGACTACATGATTAGAACTTAATGTGTGACTACATGATTAGAACTTAATGTGTGACTACATGATTAGAACTTAATGTGTGACTACATGATTAGAACTTAATGTGTGACTACATGATTAGAACTTAATGTGTGACTACATGATTAGAACTTAATGTGTGACTACATGATTAGAACTTAATGTGTGACTACATGATTAGAACTTAATGTGTGACTACATGATTAGAACTTAATGTGTGACTACATGATTAGAACTTAATGTGTGACTACATGATTAGAACTTAATGTGTGACTACATGATTAGAACTTAATGTGTGACTACATGATTAGAACTTAATGTGTGACTACATGATTAGAACTTAATGTGTGACTACATGATTAGAACTTAATGTGTGACTACATGATTAGAACTTAATGTGTGACTACATGATTAGAACTTAATGTGTGACTACATGATTAGAACTTAATGTGTGACTACATGATTAGAACTTAATGTGTGACTACATGATTAGAACTTAATGTGTGACTACATGATTAGAACTTAATGTGTGACTACATGATTAGAACTTAATGTGTGACTACATGATTAGAACTTAATGTGTGACTACATGATTAGAACTTAATGTGTGACTACATGATTAGAACTTAATGTGTGACTACATGATTAGAACTTAATGTGTGACTACATGATTAGAACTTAATGTGTGACTACATGATTAGAACTTAATGTGTGACTACATGATTAGAACTTAATGTGTGACTACATGATTAGAACTTAATGTGTGACTACATGATTAGAACTTAATGTGTGACTACATGATTAGAACTTAATGTGTGACTACATGATTAGAACTTAATGTGTGACTACATGATTAGAACTTAATGTGTGACTACATGATTAGAACTTAATGTGTGACTACATGATTAGAACTTAATGTGTGACTACATGATTAGAACTTAATGTGTGACTACATGATTAGAACTTAATGTGTGACTACATGATTAGAACTTAATGTGTGACTACATGATTAGAACTTAATGTGTGACTACATGATTAGAACTTAATGTGTGACTACATGATTAGAACTTAATGTGTGACTACATGATTAGAACTTAATGTGTGACTACATGATTAGAACTTAATGTGTGACTACATGATTAGAACTTAATGTGTGACTACATGATTAGAACTTAATGTGTGACTACATGATTAGAACTTAATGTGTGACTACATGATTAGAACTTAATGTGTGACTACATGATTAGAACTTAATGTGTGACTACATGATTAGAACTTAATGTGTGACTACATGATTAGAACTTAATGTGTGACTACATGATTAGAACTTAATGTGTGACTACATGATTAGAACTTAATGTGTGACTACATGATTAGAACTTAATGTGTGACTACATGATTAGAACTTAATGTGTGACTACATGATTAGAACTTAATGTGTGACTACATGATTAGAACTTAATGTGTGACTACATGATTAGAACTTAATGTGTGACTACATGATTAGAACTTAATGTGTGACTACATGATTAGAACTTAATGTGTGACTACATGATTAGAACTTAATGTGTGACTACATGATTAGAACTTAATGTGTGACTACATGATTAGAACTTAATGTGTGACTACATGATTAGAACTTAATGTGTGACTACATGATTAGAACTTAATGTGTGACTACATGATTAGAACTTAATGTGTGACTACATGATTAGAACTTAATGTGTGACTACATGATTAGAACTTAATGTGTGACTACATGATTAGAACTTAATGTGTGACTACATGATTAGAACTTAATGTGTGACTACATGATTAGAACTTAATGTGTGATTACATGATTAGAACTTAATGTGTGATTACATGTTTAGTTAACTAAGGTTAGATTAACTAGCCCATGGTATTACAAAACCATCAAACTAGCCCACGGTATTCCTTAACTTAACCATAGTTACCAACAAACTAAACTAGTAACCATGGTAAATTATTACCTATAAATAGTAAAGTAAAAGTAAATTATAAATAGTAAAGGTAAAAGTAAATTTAAATAGTAAAGGTAAAAAGTAAATTTTAAATAATAAAGGTAAAAAGTAAATTTTAAATAGTAAAGGTAAAAGTAAATTATAAATAGTAAAGGTAAAAGTAAATTATAAATAGTAAAGGTAAAAGTAAATTATAAATAGTAAAGGTAAAAGTAAATTTTAAATAGTAAAGGTAAAAAGTAAATTTTAAATAGTAAAGGTAAAAGTAAATTATAAATAGTAAAGGTAGAAAGTAAATTGTAAAAAGGTAATAAAATAAAATAATAAAACGGCGGGACCCACACAGGACCCACGTCAAATCATAAATTTCTACGTTGAATTTCTGAATTCGAATATTTTTCAAAAAGTGAATAGTATAAAGTAAACGTCGCTTTCATACTTTATCTCTAGGATAAAAATTTATAAAACTTGATCATAGGGATTAATTCATAAAAAGTGATTAACATGAAAGTTGTAGATTTTAATTCACTGATTCTGTAGAAACTTGAATCGTCTCGATTGGAGTCCGTATGAATATTTTAAAGCCAAAATTAGTTATTAACATTTTTATTGCTATATTTATAAGGGTTCGTGGTGTTTAACCATATAGACTAATGGGTAGACAGTAGTATAGTTTTGAGTCACAATTTTCACACTAATACAACTAACTCTCACCTACCTGTGATATTATGCCAAAATAATTGGGATATAGACTTCATATATAACCACCTAGATATTACATACCTTGATAATTAAAAATAAACAATTATAAAGAACGTTGAATTCTGTTTCTCTGAAGCTTCTTGATTTCTTCCGTTTACTTTTCATTTTCTAAAACGGTGGGTTAGATAAATATTAAAATATTCAAACGAACGAATTCGTTCGCCTATAAATAGCATACGTTATTTAACCATAAAACTCGTACCATCATATATTCACTTCTAAATTTCTCTCTTATAAATCACACAAGATTAAGTGATCTTTCTTCTACAACACTAAGGGAATACATAACGTGGCCAGTTGACTCACTCGTCATCATTGACTACATCAATCTCTTCTACTTTGCTGTTGAACTATCAAGAATAAGGTGAGTTTCGTAAACCCTCCCTACTCAATTGAGATTCGGGCTGAAAAGTGTACATGTTTGTTGATTGATTGTTTGTTTAATGTATTGACTTGTTGCTCGGTTAACTTTGTCTTCGTTATGAATACTTGTTGTGCTTTAGATAGTTGTACATACATGGAAGATAATTATACTTTTTATGAATAGTAGATGGGGTGGGAAGGCTGCGGGTGACCCTATATATAAGCATCGATGATTCCTTTAAAGTAGAGTTATAAGAAGTGTATGTGCATAGTATTTGTTGGTTGATTCACTTGTTATGATATGGACCGAGATGTTAATTATTTGTTGATTGTTGATATGATTACTTGTGGTTTAATGTCGCTTTGATTATCATGTAAATGATATATCATGTTAGGCGTATTGGTTAATGATGATTGTCGCTTTGATTATCATGTAAATGATATATCATGTTAGGCGTATTGGTTAATGATGATTGTCGCTTTGATTATCATGTAAATGATATATCATGTTAGGCGTATTGGTTAATGATGATTGTCGCTTTGATTATCATGTAAATGATATATCATGTTAGGCGTATTGGTTAATGATGATTGTCGCTTTGATTATCATGTAAATGATATATCATGTTAGGCGTATTGGTTAATGATGATTGTCGCTTTGATTATCATGTAAATGATATATCATGTTAGGCGTATTGGTTAATGATGATTGTCGCTTTGATTATCATGTAAATGATATATCATGTTAGGCGTATTGGTTAATGATGATTGTCGCTTTGATTATCATGTAAATGATATATCATGTTAGGCGTATTGGTTAATGATGATTGTCGCTTTGATTATCATGTAAATGATATATCATGTTAGGCGTATTGGTTAATGATGATTGTCGCTTTGATTATCATGTAAATGATATATCATGTTAGGCGTATTGGTTAATGATGATTGTCGCTTTGATTATCATGTAAATGATATATCATGTTAGGCGTATTGGTTAATGATGATTGTCGCTTTGATTATCATGTAAATGATATATCATGTTAGGCGTATTGGTTAATGATGATTGTCGCTTTGATTATCATGTAAATGATATATCATGTTAGGCGTATTGGTTAATGATGATTGTCGCTTTGATTATCATGTAAATGATATATCATGTTAGGCGTATTGGTTAATGATGATTGTCGCTTTGATTATCATGTAAATGATATATCATGTTAGGCGTATTGGTTAATGATGATTGTCGCTTTGATTATCATGTAAATGATATATCATGTTAGGCGTATTGGTTAATGATGATTGTCGCTTTGATTATCATGTAAATGATATATCATGTTAGGCGTATTGGTTAATGATGATTGTCGCTTTGATTATCATGTAAATGATATATCATGTTAGGCGTATTGGTTAATGATGATTGTCGCTTTGATTATCATGTAAATGATATATCATGTTAGGCGTATTGGTTAATGATGATTGTCGCTTTGATTATCATGTAAATGATATATCATGTTAGGCGTATTGGTTAATGATGATTGTCGCTTTGATTATCATGTAAATGATATATCATGTTAGGCGTATTGGTTAATGATGATTGTCGCTTTGATTATCATGTAAATGATATATCATGTTAGGCGTATTGGTTAATGATGATTGTCGCTTTGATTATCATGTAAATGATATATCATGTTAGGCGTATTGGTTAATGATGATTGTCGCTTTGATTATCATGTAAATGATATATCATGTTAGGCGTATTGGTTAATGATGATTGTCGCTTTGATTATCATGTAAATGATATATCATGTTAGGCGTATTGGTTAATGATGATTGTCGCTTTGATTATCATGTAAATGATATATCATGTTAGGCGTATTGGTTAATGATGATTGTCGCTTTGATTATCATGTAAATGATATATCATGTTAGGCGTATTGGTTAATGATGATTGTCGCTTTGATTATCATGTAAATGATATATCATGTTAGGCGTATTGGTTAATGATGATTGTCGCTTTGATTATCATGTAAATGATATATCATGTTAGGCGTATTGGTTAATGATGATTGTCGCTTTGATTATCATGTAAATGATATATCATGTTAGGCGTATTGGTTAATGATGATTGTCGCTTTGATTATCATGTAAATGATATATCATGTTAGGCGTATTGGTTAATGATGATTGTCGCTTTGATTATCATGTAAATGATATATCATGTTAGGCGTATTGGTTAATGATGATTGTCGCTTTGATTATCATGTAAATGATATATCATGTTAGGCGTATTGGTTAATGATGATTGTCGCTTTGATTATCATGTAAATGATATATCATGTTAGGCGTATTGGTTAATGATGATTGTCGCTTTGATTATCATGTAAATGATATATCATGTTAGGCGTATTGGTTAATGATGATTGTCGCTTTGATTATCATGTAAATGATATATCATGTTAGGCGTATTGGTTAATGATGATTGTCGCTTTGATTATCATGTAAATGATATATCATGTTAGGCGTATTGGTTAATGATGATTGTCGCTTTGATTATCATGTAAATGATATATCATGTTAGGCGTATTGGTTAATGATGATTGTCGCTTTGATTATCATGTAAATGATATATCATGTTAGGCGTATTGGTTAATGATGATTGTCGCTTTGATTATCATGTAAATGATATATCATGTTAGGCGTATTGGTTAATGATGATTGTCGCTTTGATTATCATGTAAATGATATATCATGTTAGGCGTATTGGTTAATGATGATTGTCGCTTTGATTATCATGTAAATGATATATCATGTTAGGCGTATTGGTTAATGATGATTGTCGCTTTGATTATCATGTAAATGATATATCATGTTAGGCGTATTGGTTAATGATGATTGTCGCTTTGATTATCATGTAAATGATATATCATGTTAGGCGTATTGGTTAATGATGATTGTCGCTTTGATTATCATGTAAATGATATATCATGTTAGGCGTATTGGTTAATGATGATTGTCGCTTTGATTATCATGTAAATGATATATCATGTTAGGCGTATTGGTTAATGATGATTGTCGCTTTGATTATCATGTAAATGATATATCATGTTAGGCGTATTGGTTAATGATGATTGTCGCTTTGATTATCATGTAAATGATATATCATGTTAGGCGTATTGGTTAATGATGATTGTCGCTTTGATTATCATGTAAATGATATATCATGTTAGGCGTATTGGTTAATGATGATTGTCGCTTTGATTATCATGTAAATGATATATCATGTTAGGCGTATTGGTTAATGATGATTGTCGCTTTGATTATCATGTAAATGATATATCATGTTAGGCGTATTGGTTAATGATGATTGTCGCTTTGATTATCATGTAAATGATATATCATGTTAGGCGTATTGGTTAATGATGATTGTCGCTTTGATTATCATGTAAATCATATACTACAGCTTTTGTCAAAGTTTCGTGTGATTTCGTTAACAAAATCTTGAGATATAAGAATTTTTGTACACTTTTTATAAACTTTGTTCAAATGGGTTTTCGGGTTTAAGTTCGTTTCTGAGTTTCCAACTTTAGTATTGTTTTTCTATCATATTTGTCGGTCTAAAAGTACAATCTGATGCTAAAAACACCTTTCAGATCGAAAGAAACGATTAGGGTTTTCTAGAATGAATTTTGGGGAAGAACAACCCAGTTTGCGACCCCGTCGATTTGTGACCTCGTATTTCCATTTGCGACCTCGCATTTCATTTGTGACCTCGTATTTGATTTGTGACCTCGTATTTCCATTTGTGACCTCGCATTTCATTTGTGACCTCGTATTTCATTTGTGACCTCGCATTTCATTTGTGACCTCGTATTTCATTTGTGACCTCGCATTTCATTTGTGACCTCGCATTTCATTTGTGACCTCGTATTTGATTTGTGACCTCGCATTTCATTTGTAACCTCGCATTTCCATTTGAGACCCCAGATTTACTAGCCTCTCAAATTTAGCCTCTCAATTGTAGCCTCTCAATTTCAGCCTCTCAATTAAGACCCCAACTTCAATTTAAGACCCCAAAATCAATTTAAGACCTCAAATTTCAATTGAGACTTCGGACTTCGATTACTACCTCGATTTGGTCAACTTTGTCAACTTTGGTCCACTTTGTCAACTTTGGTCAACTTTAGTCAACTTTGGTCAACTTTAGTAGATTTGGTCCGTTTAGTCAACTTTGGTCAACTTTAGTAGATTTGGTCAACTTAGTCAAACTCGTAATTTGGTCAACTTTGGTCAAACTTATAAAATTGGGTCGAAATCAAACTAGTAAGCTTTTGGACAACATGGTCAACACTTGGGGGCACGTTATGAGCACGTTTACCTATAAGGAACACATACTTAATTGTGATAACTTGAAACAGATTGTTGCATGCCGGTTACTTGCTTTTTAATATCTTGCGTAGCTTAACCTTGTTGCTAGCATTCAGGTGAGCTTCGTGTCCCCTTTTTACATGTTTTATGGGGCTGAAAGGATACAAAATGTTTTCTTGAAAACTGTATTTATTTGATATGATACTGTGACAACCTATTTTGACTACATGTTAGATAACATATTTCGGATACAATTACGATAACATGTTTTGGATACCTATATGATTTCATAATTTGGATACCTATTGATTTACATTATGGATACATTTGGATGCATTGGATACATGTTCTTGAGCGCGGCAGGTTGTTGAACCGTAAGGCCCTACATAGTCAACATTAGCCTGGTACCGTAAGTGCTATCAACATTGAGAATTCTACAACTGGAGCTACCACAACTGGTAGGTGGCTTCTGTATGCTTTTCCTCAACTTTTGTTTCTCTTTCATATGTATGATTGGACTTTTTCCTATTTCTAGGGATTCCTCTTCTGAGTGAGTTGCCTAACCCACAGCTTTGCTGGATGAGCTTGGATATGCTGGTTCCTGATCATTTGAGGACTGTGTTGGATACCATGTCGGCTCAAAGGCTTGCTGAGATGACCAACCATGCTTTGTTTGCTGCTGGTATGATTGGTTCGACTAGTAGTGCTAGGGTGCATTCTCTGGAGAAAGACCTGCTGAGGTACAGGGCAGAGGTGGCATCTTTAAGGGCATCCCAATCTGGCGGAGGTGATGCTTCGTTAATTAGTTCTTTGTGAAGGGAGCTTGCTGGTGCCCAAGAGGCTTTGTCCCTGGCTACACAAAGTCTGGATGCTGCTCATGAGCGAATTGCCACTCTTACTGCTGGTGGGCCTTATGTGGTGATCAATAATTTGCAAAAGAGGCTGGATTTGAGGGATTTGGAATTGGAGAATAGGACAAATTCATTGCACCACGTTATATCTAGTGTTATTCCTCATGTTTTCCGTATGCTGATGGCGAGGCTTGAGTTTGATGAAAGCCTTGATGAGCTTGTAGAGGCTAACCAGGCTGATGCGAGGGCCCTTTTGCTTTATAGTTTGGAGGCTCGTGGACAGATTGAGTTGAGGGGGCGGGAGAGGCTTCTTGGTATTGAGGATAGGATTATTGCTGCTGAAGAGGTTTTGAGGAATGTTTCTTATCCTTATATTTAGCAGGTTTCTTCAAATCTTGATGCTTCGATGGCTGATCTTTACAGTATTAGGCCTCGGGGAATGTAAACTGTTTATTTTCTGCACTCTGTATATTTTTTGATGCCTTGGGCATATGACTTGTTTTTCATATGTCTTGCTGTTGTTCTTTATTTATCGTCTTTGTTTCTGCCATAATTGCTTCACTGTTCTTCAGAACTATTATTCTGTATTCTCCCGTAAGGAAGTGATATATATTTTTTGTAATTTATGCCTATACATTCTAAAAAGAGTGTTTTATGCATTTATGCTTATGCACTTCCATCGTAAGGAAAGAGTGACTTATGCATTTTATTCATGGGATTTTTTCCCGTGATTGCTTTGAAAGTCTTATGGGCGTCCCCTTGACTATTCAAATTAATAATTTTTCTGCGCATTTAGGAAATTGTTACGATCGTTTTATATAATTTCTTAGGAGCTTGTAAGTACAAGAAAGGAGGAAGTTACAATTTCTTTGTATTGTTCCTAGCTGCTACTTTTATGTTGCCCTATTTGCTCCGTTAATTTGGCTTATCCCGAGGGCAAATTATGCTCCAACCAGTCATGATGCCTATCGGAGTCTTTGAACTGTGGGTTTCCTTTCCCTTTGTTGGTCCGGATGATTCTAGCATTTCTTCTGCGGAGGACCCTTCTTCTGAGATTTCCAGCTGTCCCCGTGGTCCTTTTTGAATTATTCTTCTATTGCGTTTGTACCACGGTACGAAGCTCTTTCCCTTTGTTTCTTCAGTAAATGAAGAGAGTATTCTTTGTATCCCTACGTGAGATTTGTACTCTACGCAACCATGTATTGTTGATGCTATCATATGGAATTTCTTCATCCCTTCTCTGCCCATGAGCATGTCATAAGGCGAGTTTGCTTTTATCACCATTGCCAGAACCTTTGCGGTTCTTCGCTAAGGGAACCCTCTGATAGTGGCATCCATCCATATTTCTCCCAATGGGCGGATACGTTCGCTTGCGAATCCTACCACTTCCGTATCCAGTGGCGTGATTGTTTCTCGGAGTTTCTTTGGCAATCGGAGGAAACTTTTTTCGTAGATTATGTCTCGCCCGCTCCCTGTGTCAACCTGAGTATTCTTTAGGCATATGCTGCCCATGGTTACTTTTATTAGCAACGGTTCTATCGATACCTTGTCATCCAGTTCGCCGAAGTGATAGTGTTGTGGCCCTTTCCGGATTATGGTATTCAACAGTATTCTCCTCCGGTGCTCTCCTGGCTCTGCTTCGTCAAAGCTTGGCCTGTTCCTTTTTACCAGGTGTGCTAACTTGTTTTCTCTAACGATATTGTCTATCTGTCTTAAAAGTTCCATGCAGTAATCCGTACTATGCCTGTATCCATTGTGGAAACAGCAGAATTTGTCCAAGTTTCTGGTCCCTCTTCCGGATAACGGCGGTGGTCTGACGAATTCTTTTGCTACCTCATCTGATGACAGGATTTCTGATAGAGTTTTCCGGAGATTGCCTATTGTTCTTTTGTAACTATTTGTCATGCTACATGTGGGAGAGAACTCGTGGGTCTCTATATCCTCCGTTATCTCAGTTTGCTTCCCATTCTGCTTTATCATGGGTTTCCACTTGGCCATAGCTTTTTCTACTATCTCTTCTGCACTTCTCCACTCATGGAATTTCTCCATCAGTTCCAGGTAGCTCTTCGGTTTACTAAGACATAAATGCCGTATTAATTCTCTTGACCGGAGGCCGTGTATGGCTCCGGAGATCCTTTCTTCTTCTAATATTGCGCATCAAGTTTCGAGTGATGTCTCTGTATCGTTTCAAAAAGTCTTCTACCTCTTCATCCTCCTCTTGCTTAATGCCATGTGCCAATGGGTGGGGACCGAACTCTTCCTTCAATTTTGATTTAAGTCTTTGACACCGTTTATACTCTCTTCGGGCAAGCCTTCAAGCCACCCCCTTGTCTTTCCGTGTAAGAGGTAGAGGATGACATGGCAGATTGCTGGGCCGCTCCATCCTTCTACCTTGGTTGTTTCGTCGACCCTCTTGTGGAATTCATCAACATCAGAAGTGACGTCATACCAATGCAGGTCTTGGATTTCTAATATCTTTACCGGAGGTACATGTTGGCGTATATCCTTGGCAAATTGCGTGCATGACCCCTTGTATGTAGGCTCCAGTTTCTTTTGTTCAACCTTGTCTTTTTCGACTTCGATTGCTGAGTTTGCCTTAAGATATTGTGGGGTTACAATGCTGTATTGGTAATACCATGTCGCTTGCATGTGTCCTGGATAGTTTCCAGCGAAGTGTGGTGTCCCCACATACTGGACATGTGATCCTCCGTATGGATAAAGATATCCTCCGTAGTGGTACGGTGGGTATGCACTTGATGACTGGTATGTCCCTGGCCCTGGTGTCGTCTGCACGACATCTGCTGCAGTAATCCTAAACGGGGTTCCCTGGTAAATTGGGTATGGTGGGTATACTGGCATTAGGCTTTTTAATGTTCTCGGATCGTCCTTACCTTTACTCCATGCTTCCTTCTTTTTTTCCAGATCCCTTTTGGTCGGCTGTCGATCGATCTCGTCCGTTTTTGCAGGGTTGCCTTCCGCATCCTGGATCTCGCTTCTATCTTCTTTCCTGTGCTCCTGTGCCACTGGTGGCGGGCTACCTTGTGCCGCGCATTCAGGGTGCGGCGTAGCGTCTTCTTCTAAGTCTGGGACTGTATCTTTTTCGATGTCATTCTCCTTTTTGTCGAGATCTCCGTCTGTTGCTTTGATCAGCGCCGTTATCTGGCAGGCCAATCGACTTGCTGCCTGGTAATCTGTCGGTTGTTGACCTGATCTAGTTCCTTGTTCATCTGGGGAGCCGGATCTTCTGACTGGGAGAATCTTATCGTTTCCTACTTTCTGATTGCAGGTGATATCTGACCTGTGTTGTCCCGGAAGGGGATTAAGGTTTGACATAATGCTTTTTTGATCGTGGTTGGATTCGAATTTGAGATTAGTGGTCCCACGGATGGCGCAAATTTGTTTGATCAAATATTCGCACTATGGCTCAAACGAAGGCGTGAGAGGGGTTTTGGGTGTTTTGTTGGCGATTCCCTTCCGGTCAGAGGTCCGTAGGCTGCTTTACGCCTATATCTATTATCCCTAGCTGGTTAGTGGGGTTTAGGGTTTATTTGCGATAGTTAGGGATTAGGAGTCTCTTTTATGATCATGTTGTAACAACCCTACTTTTTAACATTGTATATGTGCTAGTTATGTTGTCTATGATCCCGCAAGCCATAGTTATACTTGAAGCTAGTAGATAATGCCCCTAAATTAGCAATCTAAAACTAGTATTTAGTTCTAAATCAAATTTAATAAAATAGCATTGAACAAAATTTTGTTGTTAATCAATCAAATTATCTAAATAAAAATGTAAGTCTCACAAGTTGAGATAACCATCAAAAATCCTTACGAAGGTCCAACAATTTAATCATTTAGCTAATTAAAGTAAATTTGGTCACGAAAATAAAATTTCTATTTCAAAATAGGTTTATAAGTTCATATGCGCACAAAAGCGTTTAAATCATAATAAGTATATATAATATATATATATATATATATATATATGCTTAAAATAAATACAAGATTATAAATAATGGCCTATGTAGTAAACTAAAAACACAAATATATACACATATACTTTGGACATCACTAGTTAACTTATTATTACAAACAAATACCATTTAACCTTACAAAAATATATATACACCTACATCTAACATATATACACTAACTTTATAAAAAAAAAAGAGAATAAACCCTTCATTACCCCCCCTCCCCCCTTTTCACACTTTTACTCTTTCATTTCAAACAACACTTTCACTCTTGAAACTCCCAACTTTTCACTCACTTCACACACTCTTCTTTTCTCTCAAGAAAAACCTCTTCCCCCTCCCTTTTCTTCACCTTATTTCGGCCAACAACAACAAAATAACACCAACAAAAATCAAGTTAAACACTTAATAATAATAAGGATTAAGTTAGATTACTAAAGGGTTATATTAAGCAAGGGTTTAAGGATTGTTTTTGGGTTAGATTAAGGGTTGTTGGAGGCTTCAAGGGTCACGAAAATTCTGCCCATTTCTCACCATCAAAACCAAGTTCAAGAGGGTATAATCTTCATCCTTTTTACTAGATCTAATCTTGTTTTTGTTTATATTCAAAGGTTTTATCAAAAACTCATACTTTCTTCTTGTTTTCTTTGTAATATACACTTAATGAGGGCAAAGTTGATAGGATCTTTCTTTCCATGCTCATGCATGTCGAATCTAAAAAGAAAGATCCAAGGATTCAACAAGTTTAAGACCCAAAAGTGTTGTTATAGATTAGTAGCTTTTAAAGTGACTTTCTTTTTGATAGATCTATACGTTTTTGCATATTTTTGAAGAATATATTCTGAGATTTTTCATTAAAAAGATGTTTTTATGTTGTTGAATGTTAGATCTATAAAAGTTGATATTAAAAAGTGTTGATTTGAATGCATGTATGCTAGATTTAAGAAAGTTGGATCTTTTGTTGGATTATGAGATGGATATGGACTTGTTATAAGTGAAAAATATGTTAATATTCTGGAAAAATTAATGAAATAACAAAGAGACAAAGCTTGGACCAAAACATGTTAAAATAAGCTAGAAATCATAAACCGAAAACACGCAAAAATGCATTTTGAGCACACACATGCACCATAATCTTATGACCAAGGAAATATGATAAACCTACTGGAAATAAGTTGAAATAAAAGTATAAAACTCAGATCTATTGGTTCATGACAACAATAAGCTCAAAAATCACCTTTTCGGGTCAAATAATCACTAACCGAAAGCACTAAATTGCACATATCACACCACCACCACTATCACGATTTTGGACACCAAAATATGATGAACTTTCTGGAAATAATGAAACAAGAATGAAAATCCATTTTGAAGTACCTTAATAGCTTAAGAAATGAGGTTAAAATTCACTATTTCGGTAAACGATTTTAAATCATAAAATCCTCAAAATGAACAAGACACAAGAGAGGTTGAATTGATATGAATTTGTATTGATAAAAGTTGCCTAAAAGGGCTGGGATTTTTGGCTAAAATGTTTAGTGATGATTTATAAGAGTTTCCATGAATTATTGGATTTAAATGGTAATTAAAAGGCATAAAAAAATCAATAAATAAATTATGTAAATCAAGAATGGGGTTAAATCATCTTAACCATGGATAAAAATAACTAAAACCTACTGGAGAAAAATAGCTAAAAGGCAAGAGACATGTGTTACATAATTTAAAGATAAATAATTAAGTAAAAATAACTAATTAAATATTATTATTAAAATAAATGGAAAATACACAAATAAAAGTATAAAACATGAATTTATAAATTAAGAAGCATATATATCAGAATATAACCTAACTAAAATCATTCATAATTTATAAAGACAATTATGACACTTAAAAGTATTTTTAAGGAATTATTTAATTAATAAATCAATAAAATGAATAAATAATTAATTAAAAATAACTAATTAAATATTATTATTAAAATAAATGGAAAATACACAAATAAAAGTATAAAACATAATTTATAAGACCACTAATGTCAAATATTATTACTAAGCAAAGTATACAATGGAGATCATATAAATCAAAGCCAAACTACCGAAATTCCAATAAACGTACAAAAACGTTTAATGAGAAAACAACTCCTACCACCAAATCTCTTTTAACCAAATATGAGAGCATCATAATGTACTTAAATTCCACAATTAAGTAACAACCAAAGATGGGCAAGTCTACTAGCAAACATCTCATGATCTAGCACACTAGTTCATGCTACACACTCTTACGTTGTGTATATATAAATACCATGGTTTAGGCTTGCTTGGGGAGCAACAAGACTAGACGAAGATCTCGCATTTGATCAGCCCCTAATACTCTCAAATCAAGTGAGTCATAGCCCCCTTTCAAACTCTTTTATGTGTTTTACTTTCGGGGTGGAAAGCATGATAAATAAAATGGCTTTATATATATGAGATGATTCTTGAAAGAATGATTATGAAATGGGATATTGTATGTTCAATGTGTTATAAGTTATACGATGAGCTTGAGTTCTGTCAAACCGAGATACTTCGGTACACTACTATTAACTCCGATAGTGGAGGCCTGTAGTTAGAGGGTTGCGCAACTAGGAGTCGTCCACTCACCCACTAAATAGGTAACGGTGGAATGTTTGGTCTGCCTTGGTGGCCACCTTCATTGCCAGTCCGACCCGAGCGGTGCTCTAACTATCTTTATATATTATTGGTCGTCTCCATGGCACGACCCCAATTGTGATTAAAGCACTTGATTGACAGCTTGTGCTCTGAAATGAAATATTATGTTGTTTGGGACATGTAAATGGTCGTAGTAGTGGCTCAAGCATATACTCATCGAATTATGCCTTTGGGCTGAATGGAAATCATTATTATTGTGGATGGAAATTTATTGATTGAACATACGGTTTGGGTACGGATAATATGAACGATATTCTTGGAAACTACATGATTTACTACTTCATAAATTGAATTGTTTGTATGTATATTTGGTAGAATAAACCTATGAACTCACTCAACTCTCGTAGTTGACACTTTTTCTTCATGCTTTTCAGGTCTAGGGCAGTAAGTTAGCACTTTGGACCGCCTCTTGGATGATGTGTTTATTTGTTACATGTTGGACTGGTAGTGCGAACATTTGATCTTTTGATAATGAATTTGGTTATGTAATGTTTATTAAACGTCAACTTGAACTTGTAACCTTTTTAAATTTGAATGGCATTTGAAACTTTGTGGTGATGTTTTATATTTAAATCTTTTGTACCATGTCGTTCTGTGACATCTCATGTTCCGCCTTAGTTGGGGTGTTACACATGTGTCGTATGGCATCTCCTCTCTTTATATAGAGGGTAAAACCTTGGAGAGGAAGATAGGGATTTAGGGTAAATCCCTTTTTCTTTTCGTGATATCGTCTAAGTATGGAAGATATGTTTAGGACTCTTGAGCCATGTCCTAGTTTATAGGAGTATTTGATTTCATTCCCTTTTCGGGAGATCGGATAATCATGGAAAGAATTCATGTGTATCCGTTTATTATTTGTGATCATCTTTGAGAGCTCCGGAATTACGGAGGTATACATCGTAGCTTTGACTACGGATATGCTTGTTTGGTACAATATGTTAGTACCTTCGCTGCTTACGAAAGGTCCTTCGTATCCAATCTTTTGTACGGAGGTAGAGCTCCGTATACGGTATATCATCAGTGGGAACCATTCCCATTTGGTTCCATGTATCGTCTTGGTACCCAAAGCGTATACCTTATTGAATTCATGCCCAACGACTCATTATTTCCCACATGGATCACATAATATAGTTTCTCTACTTTCCTTTGGCAAGATTTGAATCTGTGACTTGATGTCTTTATCTGTAGGCTCATATAGTCACATGTTGGTGGCACTAGTTGATCTATGATCAATTGGTGCCATGTTAGGATGAATACATACAGTTCACATTTGAAGACACTCCGTATAATAACCTACAGATGTGCACGTACACATATATAATCAACCCGTACATCAGATAGTAATACTAGTATGTAACACAAAAGAGAGTAGATGGATGACTTACAAAAGGTTTAATATGTATTTTACTATAAACAACAAAACTTGTTTCATATAGTATTAACCTTCAAGTTAGGTTCATTAGCTATAAAAGGGAAGCTCTTTTCTGGTTTTCTTCACCAAACTAAGCAAACAACTTCACAAAACAAAATTCTAGCTAGGTGTTTGAGATATCCTCAAAAAGATGGGTTTAGTGAATAGAGCTTTGATCTTGATTTCCATGCTTGCATGCCTAACTTCAGTTGTTCATGCAATTGCTGGCCAAGCAACTTTTTATCCCCCACCCTATGTTCGTAAGTATATATCCGTGTGAACTATTAATAAAAGTTATATAAAGTTAGTCACTATGATAAAAGAATTTTGTTTATAATTTTGAATTCACTAAGGGCCATGGCCTTTTTTTCCAAGCTCGATCGTCCTGGGCACCTGAATCCTCAGTAGTGGCCGTAACTAACTTTACTTGACTACATACTGTATATTCTAGTTTTTTTGATTGTGGTTTTTTGTAGCTTCTTTGTGTAATGGATTGCACCAAGGTGTTATGATTGTAGCAGCAAATAGAGGTTTGTTTGCTAACAAAGGTGCATGTGGGAAGAGGTACCGTGTGCGCTGCACTGGGGGAACCAACACAGGTGTTCCACGACCATGCAAGGGAATAACCATTGATGTTACAGTCATTGATCTTTGTCCTGAATGCGCAGGTGACCAGCTTGATCTTTCCCAAGAGGCATTTGCGATGATTGCTAATCCTGATGCTTGGAAAATTAAAATTGACTATCATGAGTAATTTCAAATCTTTTCTTTTTAGTTTGTGTTGTTTTCCTTTGCATTACCATTGACTAACTTTGATTATTTTTTTGTTATTTTCAGGATCTAACTAGTCTCCTTTAGGAGCCGTGTGAGATAAAAGTCTCGTGCACGGTTTTGAATGAGAGAAATCTCGTAATCGCTCTTAATGAGTTTCCATTAAGTACAATAAATAAGAAGTATTCATGGATATTACAGCTTCATGTCTACGTACATGCACCCAATTGCAATGTATCAGTTTCTTAATAATGATGTTTTTCATTCAACTATATATTTCGTATATGTCTTTGTTCTTCCAAGTTTAAATTTAATTGTACTCGTATGACAAGTCGTACTTTCTCCTTTTATTGTGATATTGGTATCAAAGATTTTGATAAACTTACCGCTACTGCGTAAATTTTATAAAATATATAAGCATCTAACGAATAACTTTAATATAAATAATATTATCTCCTTTGGTAAAATGGTATCACAAACGAGTGAAATAATATATTAGTACGTTCCCAATAATGAAAATAAGAATATTGGATTATTTTGGGTAGTGTCACTAGAGACTTAGAATGTAGTTCTAGTAGGCGTAGGAATCAAGTATAGGAAGAATTTTTAGAACCATTGTATCCATCAATGATCAAAAGGTATATGGATGAAATCAACATTTTCGACAATCTTCAAACATCAAAGCTACATCATGTGTTAAAATATAAATTGGTCTCACAATCAAAAGTTACATCATCTTATAAATCGGTCCCACTAAAAGAAATTGAAAATAGCTTTTGTTTCGTGTTATTAACCATGATAAAATGGATGGTGCACAAACTTTCTACAAATTACTTTTAGGGTTTACCATCTCCTAAGATAAAAGGAGTTGTTCAACCTACCTTTTAAGGGGGTGGGGGTGCATTCCTTTTTCTCACATGACACATTTTAAACTCGTGAAAGCAGCTAAGACGCTGGTCGCTCGGTTGTTCTAGGCGGACAATATCCTTGTGACGGTAGTGCTCTTGCAAGGTGGTGCCCCCACTTGTATTTGCTGTCGTCGCACCCTTGCATTAATTATCACTATTATAAAGTTAGTATGACTGATATTTTTGATAGTAGGTATGAGTGATTGAGTTTTGCATAATAGTTGTCGCCGAGCATGGTGATATGTACCATTTGCAGCGACGGGTGCAAGAATTTATACGGTTGGCAGCGTATGTACTGACCTTAAACTATTAAGAAAAAGAACATAAGAAATAACTTAGACAATTGTCCAAAACAGAGCCAAAAGCATAGCCATAACTGTGGAGCAAAACCACCATAATATATATATATATAACAAAAAACAGCATGAAAACTATTACAATTGTGCACCACAAACAACTTGAAATAGCCATTATTCTCCACCAAAACAACAGAAAAGAACAATAATTTTGCACCAAAACAATTAAAAAGAGGTTAAAAACATATAAGAACAATTTGAGATATCCTTATAGACAAGTTAGGCAACATAAGTGTCTACAAACCTAAAAAAGACAACTTAAAAAGACCATTTTTAAGTGTCTACAAACCTTATTATCCTTATAGACAGGTTAGGCAACATAAGTAGTCACCGATTGAGTTTCGTACTATTCTTAAAGACAGTGGCATGATCCCCTATTTCATCCTGATGAGATATGCCTTATTTGTCACAATGCGTGTTTGGATTCTTTTCAAGAGCATACAAATATGGGATACGTTGTAACGAGCCCGTAGGATTTGTTGGGATCGATCACCACAAACGAAAGAAATCAACACGACAATAACCAATAATAAAGTAAACAAGAAAAAGCAAACGACACAATATTTACTTGGTTCGACTCAATGAGTCTAATCCACTACCACAAATATCACTACAAAAGTTAGATTACAAGAATGGAGACGCTCGCTCTCGACAATATATAATCACTCACCAAAGTTCACTCTTTCTCACATAACAATGAAGTTTATAAAACCTCAACTAATAACTCCTATTTATATAGGCAACCCACCAAGTTAGTTTTCTACCCACACCAATGCGGGGCAAGAAATTTTGGGTCAATTACCATCAAATCCTCCTTGACCCAAATTACCTAAAATTTCATCTTTACCCAAGAAATGCACTCTTCTCTCGGTCTTCTTCACCTTCTTGTTCTCGAAGCAAGTCCTCCCTAATAGGGATTCACCATCGAAGTAACATAGATTCTTCGAATTTCTCCATCCTCGAAGAACTAGTTTATCTCTCATGTACACCTTCAAAGTATTTCTTCTTCCAACTTAACGGTACCCACAGGATGTCAAAACTCCAAGTGAAAGTATATTCGTCGACGCACCCGGAACATACTTCACATTCAAAGCGGTCTTCACAACTCCATCATGAAGTTTGAAGCGTACACTCCCAACACCTTCAACCTTCATCTTTTGCTTGTTACCCACTTTGATATCACCAAACTGCCCGTTCCCGTTAAATGTATCAAACATAGCCCGATCATTACAAATGTGTACTGAAGCTGCATTATCAAACACCCACTTTGGTTTTTCATCCTTCAATATTCCCCCACTAGAACTTTCTGCCAACATAAACTCACTATCACAATGATTTACCATATTTGCCTCATCATCACCCTTTTTCTTTACCTTTGAATCCCGTAAACTCTTGAAGTCTTCACGAAATTGAGGACAACGAATTTGCATATGGCCTTTCTCCCCACAATAGTAGCACTCTACATTACTCATGTATCGATCTCCTCGCACTCGAGACTTTGAATGCCCTCTTGAACTACCACGGTTAAAACCTCTTCCTCTTTCGGGATCATTTGTAACTAAAATTTTCTCACTACTCGAGAAACTATCACTTCTAGTCATTCTTTCATTATCCCATAAAGCTTTCAACAAATCCTCAAGTTTCAAATTGGTCCTCCCTGTCAACATAGTCTGCACAAACGACTTATAGGATTTCGGCAATGACGATAATAATAACAAGGCTTGCTCTTCCTCTTTCATCACCTCATCAACATTAGACAACTGACAAACCAACTGATTAAAAGAATTAATATGATCATGCAAATTACCTCCTTCTTCGAGTTTCAGTGAATACAAATCCATCTTCAGAAATAGCCGATTCGTCAACGACTTTGAAGCATAGATGCCCGCAAGCTTATCCCAAATACCCTTCGGCGTGTTCTCTTTCAAAACACTACATTTAATCTCGGGACCAAGTGCCAACCTGATTGTACTCGAAGCCTTCTTCTGCATCGTATTCCAAACATCATCTTATATATCATCTGGTTTTGTCTCTTGTAAAGCTTCATCAATACCTTGTTGTACCAACACATCTTCAATAGTCATCCTCCAAACCGTGAAATCCATCTTCCCATCAAATATCGGGATCGAGAACTTTGAACCATCACTATTCATCTTTTCTCAACAACTATCCGCAACAAACAACTCAAGAACAATAAAAACCAACAAAAGATTGTTCTGAAAATAACTCACCAAAAAACAGATTCTGGCAGAAACTTCGAAAACTTATATCTCACTGTAGGAAGCTCAAATCAACAAACCCAACGGTAAAAGTGTAGATCTATGTGACCTGAACGTTCTTCTAGAAAATAACGATGATCCAACGGTGAACAAAGCCACGATGCTCGTTTCCCTACAGCCTAAAGCTGCGCAGAAAACCCAAATGATTTCTGCAGCCAACTTCGAAAAATAATATCTCGCGATTGAAACATCCAATCAAAATTCTGAACGGTCAGATCTTCGATCTATGTGTTGTGAATCTACTGCCCAAGTTTCACAACGATCCAACGGCTGACAAAAGAGATCCGTCACTTTAACCACCACTGCGCAGAAAGTGACAAAACCCTAAAAAACGAATTTTCGTATTTATTATCTATTGGATTTCCCCGAGCGTGTGATTTCTTCTCCCCTGTACCTCAGCTCTGATACCACTTTGATGGGATCGATCACCACAAATAAAGAAATCAACACACAAATAACCTATAATTAAGTAAACAAAAAAAAACAAACGAACACAATGTTTTGCTTGGTTCGACTCAATGAATCTAATCCACTACCACTAATATCACTACAAAAGTTGGATTACAAGAATGGAGACGCTCGCTCTCGACAATCTATAATCACTCACCAAAGTTCACTCTTTCTCACATAAAAATTAAGTTCATAAAACCTCAACTAATAACTCCTATTTATATAGGCAACCCACTAAGTTAGTTTTCTACCCAACCCAATTTGGGACAAGAAATTTTGGGTCAATTACCATCAGGATTCATGTACCAACACAATTTGGTTACGCTTCAAATATCGATCTCTCAAAGTGGTACTGTTTGTTACGTATTTGGCTGCTACTGAAGTTGCTTTATTTATATTGAGAAAGTTTTGGTTAATTTGCGTGAAAATTATATCTCGGTATGTCTCGACATTTCAATTGTTGTGTGGATAAGTAATATCGATCTCCTTTTTTCACTCATTGTTTCCTTACGGGATATCTCAATTTTGAAATCGACATTAGTTTCAGGTTAATTGCTTGACTAGTTAGACATATCTGATATCGAACAAACTGATGAAGTATTTATGTAGCCCGTTAGTGTAATCTTTCAAATATCAACATTTCTGTTTCTATGTAAACGAACAAAATTAACTCGATATCCCATAAGGCCAGAATGTGTTTGTGACTTGTGAGTGTGAAGTATATTCGGTCTCGATATTGCACTTTAGTTGTTTGGCTTGCTTTCAATCAGAACTTAAATATCGAAGCTAAGTATCTGGCCAGTTAGCGATTGGTGACCTAGCTTAATTATCGTACTTTAAGAGTTGTAGTGATAAATTCGATATCGAAGCCAGGCCCTATTTATAACGTGTTTCAAGAGTGCTCAGTTGTGTTAACTTGCATGTATTGCTTATTAAAACCTCGACATTTGATTGTGTTAATTTGTGTTTTACGATTTCATAGATGTTGACTAATGTAGTCTCAAAACGAGATAAACACAAATTAAACCTGTTGATTCACACGAACGCAAAGATTAATTCTTTAAATTATGTATACCAACAATGAGACTTAGAATTTCAACTGGGCCTAAAAAGACAAACGGGGCGAAAATTAGCAAACAAACTGAAAAATAAAACCTAAAAGTGCAAATAACTCATAAAAGTACAATGTTTTGTGGATCAAAAAATGACCACGGGCCTTGCCACGACGTTCTCCTTGTTTCAAGCTTCGAATTGACAGTTGGCCCTGAAACATAGCCTCGTAGCCCAAGTTAGGGCCTCTAGAAACAAGAGGGCTCATTTTCCATGCTTGTGCCCACATCATTGACCGTTGTCCATTAGTACAATAGTACTACACTTTCACATTTTCCATTTGAACTAAACTTCGACATTATTGACCTTATGTGCTAGACCTCGCCTGTTATGTTTAAACATGGATATTGTTCATTTTTAGATCTTTGTCCTAAATCTCGACATTATTGGAGTAAAGAAGAATTAAAACAAATAGTTGTAGTTGTAAGTTCCGTATGTTTTTACCATCTTTTTTCTCCTTAATTTTAACCCTTTTTTTTTAACCCCTTCAGTTACTTGCTTCTTCTTCACTTCCAACATCTACCAACTTTCTTTCATTTCAATTTACTAGTATTATCACTCGGTAGGTCTTTCTCATTCATGCCTGGTTAAAGATAAAGCAGCAATCGTTCTCTATTGCATATACATGTAACAATAAGATAAAGATGTTTGCTCCAAAAGTGGATTATCATTTCCGTTTAAAAGTGGTGATCAATAGCGGTGAAGACCCGTGAGCCCGAGGTTCATTCTAAAAATGGATGTTAACTATAATATCCAAGCCTATTCTTAGAAGCCTATTTTCTTTGACTTGTTCTACATATTTGAACAGATGAAGTGACGATGTACCCCTTCGAATCACTATACGAACGAAGATGCTTGACTTGATCGAATAAAGGATTAACACAAATCATTCCCAAAGATAAACTGATGATATACCCTATACGGAGCCCTACCTCCGTATGTAAATCTGCTATTACGGAGGCTGCTTAAGGATGCTTTCCGCCAGAATTACGGAGCTCGCCTCCGTCAGAACGGACCTTACCTCCGTCAGAACGGAGCTCCGCCAAATATGGAGGAAATCTCTTATTTCCTTCCTCCTAAAGAAAAGGTATGTTTCCATATCTTTTACTATTATAGTATATTTAATTAATGGCATGTAAATTCCTTGAACATGTCAAGACGTATCTTTTCCTAAACACTAGGGAAAAACCCTAAACCTAACTTATTCTCTAAGATGAGTTTCCCTTATAAATAGAGGTCCTCATCATGGACCGAGACATGTTCTCTTCACCCCAAAAACACTTAAGGTAGGCGGCTTCTCTTCCATAGAAAATCCCCCACCGCCAACACAAATACCTCCGATACAATGGCGTAAAGCGGCTCCATAGCCCTCTGACCGGTAGGGAATCGCCAATAAATCATTCAAAACCCCTCCTTGTTTCCGATCGAAGGTCCATACGATTATTGGATCAAACAAATTGGCGTCATCCGTGGGACAATACACTATACGTTCCCATCTCTATCACCGGGTTAGATCTCCAGCCGTCGTTAATCACCAACCTATTATTGAATCTAAATTCCCCTTTGAATTCCTACCCCACTAAAGTCTAAACCCATTATGAAAAACAATCCTGGAAAATAAATCGTATGTGGCAAATAAAATCAAGTCAGCCGCAACTTGATTATGATTTCACCACTTTCTGATTTCATCAAATCGAGTACAAGTTTTAGAGATTCAAGACGACAGTTATACCCCAAGATCTGACCCACAAACACCATAGCTCAAAAAACACATTCCGAAACCAAATTTTCACATAAACAAATCACTCTCAACCGTTACTTTTTCGAAAGACGCATTGAACCAAAACAACTGCCAATGATTTTCATACTTCAGTTATAACCCAATATCTAAACTTAAATAACCTGGTTGGTTTGACAAGGGCTACTCGGAAAAAAAAAAAAATATATATATATATATATATAGGAGAAAAACTCAATTCGTTTCCATCTCTTCTGAATGGCACCTCCTTTAGCTATGATCACAGGCCCAAGCCGGGTCGCTCTTCGACAAAAAGAAAAAAGAGAAAAACAATCGCAATCTTGGTTTGCGAAGATGGAGGACGCCTCGAATGATGATCGGAAATCACCAAACGACAGCTTGGTTCGTGATAAAAAAAAAAGGGGGATTCGGAATCTCCCCCTTTTTCGAATGCTAATTTGTTTGAGGTCTTGCAAGATAAAGTCTTGAGATTCGACTCCCATAGATAATTTGCTATATGTAAAAAAAAAACAACCCATAGTATTATCTCAGATCCAAACCGATCTAAAGTGAGTTGCTTTTTCACAATTCACAAAGATCCTAGCCAATATCACAGAAACCACCCCGTGGTAAAAATATCGGAGAAAACCATGCCATTGTCAACCCCCATTTAGCAACCATCGGATGCTGCAAAGTAGGGATGTGCAAATGGCCCGACCCGGCCCAACCCGCGAAAACCAGGCCCGACCCGCAACCCGTAAGTGGATGAAAATCGGAACCGTGACCCGGCCCGTGATGGTTCGGTTCGGGTCGGTTCGAGTCGGGTTCGGGCGGGTTACGGGTTTCCTTCACTTTTTTCGGTTTTTGGCTTGACCCGGCCCGACCCGCGCAACCCGTGACCCGAAAATGCAACAAAAGCGTGACCCGTGACCCGGCCCGTTAGCCCTTCGGGCGGGTCGGTCCGGGCCGGTTCCGGGTCGGGTCACGGGTTTCGGTCCAAATGCTCATCCCTACTGCAAAGCGACCACCAGGCTACCATGAAGTGCACAAGGCCAAAAAGAAGCCAAACCGATAAAGCGTATGTCTTGTTGCTTCCAAGAAGAAGATCGACTCAACGGCCATTAATACGAAAACCTCCAAAAAGGCGAAAAGAAACAGAACACCACAAGCCACCGGGGCGCCATCATCAACCACCGCCACCGGCGGCAACTTTGAAAAAATATGAGTTCGTCGAAGCATCCAGAGAGGAGTACAGGCCGGGTAGTTACAATCGCCGCCATCGACTACCATATCGGCCACCGCTGGACCAGTGGCCGATCACCACAAGGTTGATTTTGGCAGACAAAAGAGGCTTGAAGAAATATGAGCGAACCCGTCCAAAGTTGCTACTACCGCCATACAACAGCCGCAGATGACCAGCAACAGCAGGTTGGGGTTGCAACTACTCGTGCTGATTTTCAAGCAAAGGCTAAATACCGCAATAATGATGCCTACTGCTCGTGATGCAACCTCAGCCCGAAACTCGAAATTGAAATCAAGAGATTCGGCTTCTCTCGCAAGTCTAGCATGCAAGAATATTTGTCTAAATATATATGGGCATGCATGGAAGAAATAAAGCAAATGTTGGAGATTAAATTAAGGATGATCGAATAAGCCGAAGCGAGGAACTCACGTACTCATGAATTTCAATATTTTAATTATACATAAAATTGAAATATTGATGACGTGAGCAAATGTCAATGATATAACTTGTCACCTATGATGTTGAGGAGAATCCTAAGGGTGTGACTAGAGAGATAGTAACCTCCTTTGGTTCGCGGGTTAGTATGGAAAAAAGATCTAGACAATGGGTATGTTTGGCACAAAAGCTTCGAGCTGGGACTGTAGTTAGGGGCTTGGAGCTGGAGCTTGAAAATGGGGCTAGGAGCTGGGGCTTCTATTTCAACCCTTCTTACACAAGCTTTTATTTCAAAGACCTTTCGGGGCTTTTAGGAGCTTTTTGGGGCTGAGGCTTTTGATCTCAGATGCGTATCCAAACAAGGCTACCATTTTAAGAGGGACTTCTTTTTAAAAGCTCGGGCTTAAAAGCCCCTAAAAGCCCTCTGCCAAACATACACAATATCTCAATCAAAAACATTGAGAAATTAACACTTCAGCACCATACAACCGCATCGATCAGCCGTATTCAAGTCAGCCATGTATGCCTTTGCCATATTAAAAATCGACTTCGACAGATATAATTCCTCTTTTAAAGCTCGCATGAAGATTGACGAGATTCTACATAATATAAACACATGCATGAGAATTTTATACAATATGAATTTGTAGATATGTTGCATGGGAATCTCAGGAGTAGAAACATGCATGGTAACAAAAAAAAGAGGGGGGTTCTAGCAACGGAGATGATAGTGGAAAGTAATTTAAGAGCATATATACTTAATTGTCTCCTCATAATTTGGAAAATGATGTTGTCATCCAGCTAGCTTTGAGGTTCATAAATAAAAATATATGTGATGAACTTCGGCAACCAATGAGGAAGTCACTATCAGACAAGCACCTTGTTAGGCGACCACACCCCCAGAATTTACTTCTTAATGAGCTGCGAATATCGAAGGAGCTATGGCCCACCTCCAGTAATACAAAGCACGAGACAATGGAGCAGATATCTAAAAATATAAAAAGCAATGGCGAGTCTCGAAGGTACTAAGATCCACTACAATATGAACAACTCATACCTCGCCATAACCATTGTCACAAGACCGGAGCAAGTATGTTGCTAAGATGATCGCGACATCAAGAGCAGATAATATCACCAAGCTACGATATTATGAGATAGCTCCACAAGTAACGAAGGCTATAACTTTCGATGCTCTCGAAGAAAATTAAGTAGTTGGTGCAATACTCACACAGCAGTGAGGCACGCTAAAAGGGAATCATTCCCATAAATGGACACACAATGGCCCTATTCGATGATGAGGCAAGTACCCATTAGATATTATGGGATGAAGAAAAATAAGCTGCTACAACAAGGATACTCACAAGGTACAAGCCTCCACATGAAGATATACATTACACTTGTAAACATCACAAAAATATCCCACAAGCTAATGCACCACCGGGATATTTTTCACCCCATCGCAAAACGTGCGAATAGGGAATTATTAAAACTCGCATTGGGCTTCTTACGCCCTAGAGTCCATCGGTAGAGTATTCGCTCCCGATAGCATCGCTAGATAATATATCTCGGTAGAGTATTCGCTCCGGTGGCATCACTAGACAATATGTCGTGATGATTAAAATAAAAGATCGTTGGAAAAATTGCGCTTGCCAGAGATAACTGAAAAGGGAGAGAAAGTGATTTTCTACTACAACATCAGAAGACTACAATATTTACTTTGATCTCCTCCAACTCACCTCCAGACGAAACATATCCGCAAGAAAGATGTCATTTTCAAAAGTACGGACCGAAGCAAATACATGTACAAAGACGGTCGTAACAACAAAGGTAGACGACCACATCACACTTACTCTCCGATATTCTGGCATAGCTCTACACATAGCGGAGGCTATATTATGATCACCGAAGCTCCCAGAAGACTATATCAAGCAATTGGCGCAATATTCGCAAAACACGCTAAAGGAGGAGCATTCAATCGGCGGATAGCCACAACAACCGCAACCAATGATCACATCAAAAGATGACGGAGCCGTAACCTTCCGACCACAAATCTGCTTAAAAGGTACACATCTCTGTCACTACTATAAGACCCTACGTGGGCGCCTAGCAGATAACTCAGTGCCAGATGCTTACTGAGTTCTGCTAACATAAGCGAAGTTGGGTCGCTACCCTTCGCGAATATTATAAATAAGTACGTACAAATAAATCTTAAATGTTCAAGGGGACGCCCAAAGAACATTATCACAAGGTCAAGCCTTGGCAACAAGGCAAATCTTGTGCAAGAAATTATCACAAGGTCGAGCCTTGGCAACAAGGCAAATCTTGTGCAAGACATTATCATAGGGTAGAGCCTTGGCGACAAAAAGTCAATAAGGCAAATCTTGTTTAAATTTCAGCCGCTTGGAATAGTCTTGCAAAGGGAAAAGCCAATAGATAGCCTGGTCAGCATCTTGTAAAGGCAAACGCCATTAGATAATCCGAATAAAGGCTGCAACTCAAGAAAACGGTTACTCATCAGAGCTACCAAGGAAGACACAATTCAAGACACGGGCCTCCAGAGACACAGATAAAGAAGAATCCGATTGAAGTAACAGATTATTACGAATGAGCGTCTCTTACATCTTAGCCGATCCAAATCGACAGCTCTTAGAAACTTTGTAAAAAGTTTTTACGAAAATTCGTAATGCTATATGCGAAGCTGTCGATAGAGAGCCATTTGAACAGAAATACAAGACCATGCTGAAACTTTCTAGCACGACATTTATTACGAAGCAATTGCAGAGAGATAAAGCATGTTAGCTGAAGGAATAATTTTAAAATCTTCCTGAAGACTTCAACAAACGAAGACACTTTCAGCTCAGCCTTTACACATCAACATATTGAAGAATTTGAAGGGCCCAAGTTTGTCTTTACATCCTGCTCCAACAAAACAAGGCCCTCCAAGCACTAAAAGACTCCCGGAACAACCTACGATGGTCAGATTACGCAGTCTACACATGGCGAAAATAACGAGAAATATGTACAAAACAGTTTTCTTGTGTATTAAAAGACAACGGTGGAGTAAAATTCAAATAAATTATGGACGACGATTCAACATTGATATGTTGCCTAAACACAATTTATGCGAAGGAGAACACAGTTATAAAAAGATCATTAAGAGCAATACTATATTCAACAACAAGAGCCCGGATCAACCATGCCTCAACATCTACCCTAAATACCGTCACACAAGCCAGACATCTTCGCAAAAATTCTAAATAAGCACGCAAATCAAGAACCGATTATCCGCCCAGTACATTGAAGACCCCTTTTGTAACATCCGTAAATTTTGACCCATTGACTTTATGTGTAATATGACTAACAATATAAGTTAATGAAGTATTTGAGTCGTTTTATGAATTAAATGACTATGTATTATATTCGGGTCGATAATATGTTTTGGTTGGTGTTTAAATGTGTAACGATTGTAATTTGACTTGAGAAGAGAAACGAGTCGGCCCGTGGGTAGTCCACGACCCACCAGCCACTAATGACCCATTTCCCTCCTTATCTCTTTCTCCCCCTTTCATTTCTTATCTACCTATCTATCTTTTCTCTCTTTCTCTCAAGTAAAAAGGCAAGGAAACCATTTCATTTCTTTCCTTCACCTCTCTAGCATCGATTGGTGTTTTGAAACTGATATAACGCTAGAATCATCGCCATCCATACCACATTATCGTCATATTGAAGAATCAAAGGTGGAAGTTCTTGCATTTTAACCCATTTGACCTAATTTCGGGTTTGAGCTCAAGAAGGAAGTTTTGGTAAGTCTAATTCATCCCATTTACTTCTATTTATGTTAGTTTACTCGTTTCTAGTCATCTCGTACATTTACAAGTTCTAAATCGCCTTAAAATGAGTTTTGGGTCGAATTAGGGTTTGGCTAGGTTTTGATCGATTGGAGAATTTGGTGATGTTATGGATGGAAATATGGGTTTGGGTAAGTGTATTTATGCATTAGAATGTCAAATGTAGCTTCAAAATGAGTTCTTTAATCTTGCAATGCGATTTAGGGTTGTGGTTCAAGTGATATAGGGTTTTGGTTCTTGATTTTCTGCATAAACTGCTGCTGGTCGTGTTGCTTCCCAGTAAGGGGCGTAACCTACGGCCCTATGGGGCGTAGGTTACGCTAGTTATATTTTGACTGGGCGTAGGTTACGGCCCTTTGGGGCGTAGCTTACGCCGAATGCTCCATCTTACGCCAAAACCTACTGTTTACGCCCCTCCAAACGCCAACAAAATTGCACTTTAGAGAGCACCGTACCTTACGCCCCCTTTACCCAAAATTTTTATAAGGGGCGTAACCTACGCCAGTGTGGGGCGTAGGTTACGCCAGTTGTAATTTCCAGAAATTCTTGTTTGACCTAAGTTGACTTTCTGGACCTTTTTACGCGTCGAGCATTGATCTAATTCACTTCTTATCTTATGTAACATTGAATAAGAGTCTTAAAAGTCATTTAACGTCGAGAAGCACTTTGAGAACCTAATTAGGGTTTTGTCGAGAATTGTTAAGTTACGTATATGTGTTTATGTATGTTGATGTGAATGTATATGATCGATATTTAGGTGTTGGACGTGAAGTGAACATTGTACGACAATAACTCGACTTTATATCAACTTATCTTTTCATAACCAATCGAGGTGAGTTTCGTATCTCCCTACTCGCTTGAGATTCGGGCTGAAAAGTGTAAACTTGCGTGTTTACTTATGTTGTTGATTGTTTGATTGATGTGGTTTAAATGTTGGATTGATGAGACGGATATCACGTTTGATTGACTTGGTTTACGTTTGTTAAGTATTTCATTAATATTAGGATAGACGTACATAGATGGAATTCGGTTATGCTTTCATTGGGTTTTAGATGTGGTGGGAAGGCTGCGGGTGACCCTATATATAAGCATCTGGGACTTGAAGAAAGTAGAATCCTCTTAAGTGTATGTACGTATAGATTTGGTGTTAATATTGATTGTTGGCTCATGATTGTCGAATGTCGTGTAAGTCCCAACTTGTTAGATGGTACTACTGAAGACACCTCTATGTCGATGGTGGAGTTACTTTGCAATATACTTACTGAACTGGAGACGACAGTTGCAGAGGTATATACCAAGTTCTAGATAGATTACTTATATAAAAGACAATATGTAAAGAACAATGCAATAATACAAATAACTTGTAAACAATCTTGATGAGACAATATGTAGTTTTCAATGTGAAATTTATTTATTGATATTAAACAAATTACAAGGTTGATGCGGAACCAAGATAATACACGAATGTAAATATCCTAACAACCTATGAAATACAATTGATCTATACGCGGAATTTCTCTTCAACAATCGAAACACTTAAAGTAGTGAAATGTTCCTTTTAGCGATTGAGAGAATATTGCACAAGTTCACCAAGAATATTGCAGGTTTGCAAAGTGTGAATTCTATCGAAGTTTTTTCGAAGAAGTTAATATTCTTGGTTGTGCAATGACTTGTATTTATAGGCAAAGTTAACATTGGGATGTTAACTTTAGCCGTACAAATGTGGTTGGGGCATTTAAGGAATAGCATTTAATTCCTTAAAAAGCATTGTAAAGTCGCGTGTTAAAGTGACTTTACATAACCACCTTTATGTACCTTTTAATACTTAAATAATAAGATAAGGCTTATTATCCGGGTAAAGGTACATAAAGCATACAAGTAAATTCCTCGTAATCAGTGTAAAGCTTTGTAAGGGCTTTCCACTGATGGTCTCCAGTTTGTAACTGACTAGAATGCCAACTGGGCTTCGCTGGCATTGCCATTCTCTTTCTTCCATTTGTTGTCTTCGACTTCAACTGGAATGCTTCTTCAACTTGGTCAGTTCTCAACTGGAGGAAGTCTTCAGTTGCGTTAACTGTACGGTGCAACTGGACTTCAATATATTTCTCGACAAATCTTCTTGGTCACCAGTTTACTGGTCACCAGGTGCAACTGGTGAACTGGTCAGTGTGAACTGGTGACTGGCCAGTTCCAGGTGAACTGGTCTAACAAATTCCCCCTATTTGTCTAGAAATATAGTCTAAGTCTTTTCTAGTTCTTGTATCTGTACAAGTGTGAACTATAGAGACTAGTTTGATTTAAATCTATCTAAGATATCTAAGGCATTTTTATAGATCAATAAATGCCTTAGGTTTTTCTTTATGTTTGTTAGATTTTAATCTTTTATCTACCTTGTGGTTACAAACTGGTAACTTCATTTATACAAGGAATGAACTTTACACAAGTTACAGAATGTAAAACAAATTACAAGAAGATAAAATGAAGAAGAACTTAAACAGATGGCCCTTCGCCAGTTCCTCCTTCTCTTGGCAACTGTAGAAATGGGCTGTTTGTCTTCTGGATCAACATTTAGTCTCTCTTCAATATTTTCTTTAAACTTGAGCAGACTTTGAAGAACAAACATCCATCCTCTTTCAACCTTGTTCTTTTGTTGCTTGGCCCCCAACAAGTTTGCCATCTCCACCAGCTCCGAATAACCATATCCAGTAACGTCAGGATTCTCAGTTTGCCTTAAGGGTCCATTAAGATGTTGAACCCCAATAGTGAAGTGTTTGGTACCTGGTTTGATGAAAACTTTCATATCAATAATCTTACCAGGGTGATATCTCCGCTGTTGCACTTCAGATAAGTATTCTCTAGCTTCAGATTCATTGGCCAGTTTGATCTGGCCAGTGCTCATACTGTGCACTGCAGCTTTGATATCTTCACTTGAAGGTTCAGTTATTTCTACCCAGGTTCTAAGGTCTGCATCTCTTGGTAGCAACTTAGGTTTACCTCTAGACTTGGGTGGATTCAACACTTGTTTGACCACTTTCTTTACCTGCTCAGCTCTTTTGAGAATTCCTTCAGTTCTCACTTCCTTTGCCTTATCCACTGTGATGTTTAGACATCTGGCATCATATTCAGCCTCATCCTCCTGATAATGTTTGTCAAGCTCAACCTCCAGCTGTTCTTTTAAGGCATTGATAATTCTGGGGTCAGCTTTAACTTTGGCATATTCTGCAAGTGTCATGCCCAGGAGACGCGCATCACTTATATCAAGTAGAGTTGGGGCTAAAGTTTTTCTATCATTAGCTTGATTAACCCTCATCTGTTTCTTTCTCTCCTTGATTGCGTCCCCAAGTCTTGCTAGTTGGTTACTTACATCTTCTGACACTGGAGGCAGCTGATCAATGTTACCAGTTTCTAGCACACTGGCTTCAGTACCAGTTGCTTTTGTTTGTTCATCAGTGGCCGGCATAACTTCCTTTCCTTTATTCTTATTCCCCCTATCAACAACATCATCAAACTGTTCAATAACATGCTGCTGGTCTTCACCTTCATCTGACCCAACAACAGTTCTTTCAACCAACTGTCTTGCACTTACTGGACCTGGCAGTCTTGGTGCAGGTGCAAGGATATTCCTTCTTTCCCTTTCCCCCTTGGCAACATCGAGACCTGCACGAATAGCTGCCCAATCTTCATTACTGGAGGGCAAACGGGCTAGAGGCTGCCACGATTGCATATCCTTGCACTCTCTAAAAACAGTGCAAATCATCCGGAAGGATCTCCACAAGTGGTTAATTTCTTGAGACTGGGTCAAGACATTTGCAGCAGTTTGGTCCTGACCAGTCTTTAAGTCTTTCAATAGCTTTGAATCTTCATCTAAACCTTTAACCACTTGTTCCTTCACTTCAGCATCCTTCTTTTTCAAATCATCCACTTCAGTTACCAGTTTGTTAATGGATGAAGTGTGAGAAGCTAACTGGGTGTTAACAGCATTAACTGCACCCCTTAACTGTCTTACTTCAAGTGCCAGAGGCTCT
>CM067174.1:47103501-47123316 GCA_034093135.1 Erigeron breviscapus | reverse complement strand
TGCCTAATTACTAGTGCTGTCGCTAGACTCACACTACCCTATAAACAAATTCTCATTAGATTCATTGTTTAAGCTTTAATGACCTAAAGTTTGTTTTACTAATTCATCTTTTAATTACCCGGCTCTTAAGCTATGACCAGATAATAATTATCTCCGGTGACCACAGTCCTCGTTTCCAAGTCAAATGATCGCGTCTGACATTGTTAAGCATCATGTTCTATTCATCCTAACTACTATGGTTCTGGATCCCTCGGTTACAAGTGAATCACCTTTTACAACTAGTTATAGACCGACTAGTGTTTTCCAATCCTAGCATATTAGTCCTAGTGTATGATCATAGACAACCATCAGAATTAAACTAATATATTCAGATATTGAACCGATAATAATATGAAGAACTAGTAAAACATGGATCTACGATAAACAGTAAAACACACTCCAACAGATTCTAACAAATAAAGTAAAACAATAAACGTCTACATGATCACATTGATCCAAACAAGTATTCAGCCTACTAGCCTGACATTATTAAAGGAATAACAAAGTCTGAAAAGATGAAAGACATTGTTTAGCAACTGAAAGTAAAATAAAAGAGTAGATCTAGACCGAGGATGAAGATCGGAAGGTGTTAGAAGCTCCAAAATCTCCTTGGAATCTGCAAAGTCGACCTAGGGTTGAATATGGGCGGCTAGGGCTGCTGAATCGGCTCTCTCTTAGGGTTTTGAGGGTTAGTTCGACTTAAATAGTGTCTTAAGTCGGTTGCTGATCTGGGCCGCCCAGCGGCGCTGGATGGGCCTCCCAGCGGCGCTGGGTATGAGCCAGCGGCGCTGGGCTGATGGGAGCGGCGCTTGATGTTGGCCAGCGGCGCTGGTAGGTTCTGCTGCAGTTCGTACTTCTTCGTACGGCTCCCGAATCACCTCCTTGTGTCTTGTAACTTCATAGGCCTTCATCTTAAGTTACTTGATGTCATTTACCCTCTCTCGCATCTTCCGTGAACCTGCATAAACATACGACTCATTAAGTACCGATAGTTCTGGAATATTAACTCATTTTAGACATAGAAATGAGGCCTTTCGATAGGGGTTTTTATCACAAAATGGACGCTCATCATATACCCCCACACTTGTCCTCAAACAAATAGTTCAAGAAAAATAAAACAATGATGAGTGGACAGCTTAAGTGTTAAAGTGTTCTACTTTATTTAAAACATTTGAAAGATTGGTCATGCAAAATGATTTGAGAAAGCTTTAGACAAAATCAGTAAGCTATAGATAGAGGCAAGATAATTGATCAATCAAAACTAAAAGCTAACTTTTTATTTGTGTTAATACCTCTAAAACAGTTCTATACTTCCACATGTCTTACAACTCAATCTTACTACTTTCTGCTGACTAGTTAAGCACTTAATTAAGGTTTGTATATCATCTGAACTACTAGCTACTAGCAAGGCATTTATATTTATTCGTTTGTGTACTTGTGAGTCACTACTTAGATATATTCCCACACTACAGTCATGCTCACTAGCTAGATACTAAAGCAGTTATACGATATTATCATCTTTAATAGTTGAGACAGCGGTGACAGGTCGGTGGTTCCCCACTCGCAGAGCGACATAACTCAACTAAAGGTTTACATCAAGACAGCGGTGACAGGTCGGTGGTTCCCCACGCGCAAAGCGACATAACTTGATGCGTTTAGATTTTACTCGTTAATAGTTCTTTGAACTCTTATATTAATCTACTGATTGCCTTTCTTAAGATTACTACATTATTCATGCAATAGACATTATCAGAGACCCCAGATGACTCATACTCCTACTTCGCATGCAACTAGTTCACATTAAATAGTGTAAGAATTAAGGCGAACCATACATCTAAACTAGTTCCTACACAAGCACGTATATCATTAAGTTCAATTAATATACCTATGCCAATGACTAGAAAGCTCTAATTGCTAGGCATATTAAAGTCCGGTTAAATGTGCTATGGCAAACATAATCGCATACAGTTTCAGTCTAAGCTCTAATCCAGTTGGAAGCATGAACAACCACAAATCTATAGTTAAGCTAACAATTCTAACTAACCGTTCATCTACCAAGGCTAATATTGCTTAGTTATCGTCATCTTTTGTCTACTTGCAAAGCTTATATTCTCAAAATAGTTTTCCGACACAAGAAAAACTTAAAATTTGCATGAAATAAGTAGTAGAAAACTTGTGATAAATCAAACAATTAGACCAAGGGTTTTTCCTATTCCATCCCCCCACACTTAAATTGTACAACGTCCTCGTTGTACTAGACATAGAAAGAAAGGGAAATAGGAAAAACACGTAAAAAGTAAAAGTAAAAGGATTAACGAAACTTCCCGGGTCTATATTGCATGATAGTTATTGAAGATGGCATTTGCGGAGCGACTTGAATGATGTTGAATCTTCCAAACTCGAGTCGTCTCCATTTGATGGCGATCCATTGATGCGTCTCCATCTTCTTTTCTTTTTGGTATTTTCTGATTTTTTGATTTTTTTTTTGGATTTTTGGGTTTTTCTGATTTTTTTGGATTTTTCGCGATCTGGTGTGCAGAACGGAGCAGGTAGCGGCGCTGGCTCTAGCCTGAGCGGTGCTGGATAGCAGGGAGCGGCGCTAAATGCTGCACAGGTGTAGGTCCAGCGGCACTGGGAAGGGTGGAGCGTCACTGGGATGCCCAGATGCATTCCCAGCGGCGCTGGAGGTCTCCTAGCGGCGCTTTTGACTCCTGTACATGTTCCGACGTCTGATTTCTTCAGCGATTTGATGCTTGAACTCCCCCACACTTAGCTTTTGGCCAAGTGCATGGTTTCCTTCAGACTACAAAGCAATATACTCCTGCACACTTCAATCATAATATAAAAATGGAAAATAACAAGCTAAAACATAAAAATAAAAATAAAAACAAAATACGATTGCAATAAGTTACTTGTTTCCTCGATCCATTGAAAGCTTGCATCTGTGAATCTAAAAACATACTCTTAAAATAGATCACAAATGATAAAGTTTAAAACAATCACTTAATTGCAATTAGTCACATAAAAAATAAAAATAAAAATAAAAATACGGCATGGGTTGCCTCCCAAGAAGCGCTAAGTTTAACGAGTCTTCAGCCGGACTCGGCCTAGGCCGCGGGCCGGTACCCGTTGGGGATCTAATGTAAAGGTTGGAGTTATCTCTAAGGTGTGATTCTATCCTTATTTTCTTAAGTTCCCATGCATAGCTCCTAGCTTTGCATCTAGTTCCGAATGGGTTGGTCTTACTAATGTCTTCCTTAGTCAAAACTACTTGGTTGTATCCCATGGTCAAGGTTATTTTCTTTGCTTTCACATTAACAGATGAACATACCAAAAGCAGAAACGGTTGACCTAAAATCACGTGATCTCTTGTAATCGAATCATCTTCAACTATAAAGAAATCAGTGGGGATATCTAATCCCTCTATCCTAATCACTAAATCTCTTATGAAACCTTTGGTTAAAACCTTTGCTCGTCCTACTAACCTAATCTCCAAATCTTCCCATCTTACCCTATCTCTATACTTTTTCAAATTATTCTTGTAAATTCCTATGGGCAAGATATTAGATGTGGCTCTAAGGTCTTTGTAGGTATTCTCAAAACAGTTTGAGCTAATGTAGCAAGGAATCTGGAAAATGCTAGGGTCACCGTAAAACTTACCATTCGGTTCTCTAGAAATTATCTCATTCATCTTATCTCTTTCTAGATCGGCTACATGCTCTTCCCACTTGATGTCTTCTAGGATCCTACTAATCCTATTTGCCATTTTTCTACCATTCCTCAATTGTTCCTCTACTTTCTCCTTTAATTCTTTTAATTCCATAAAACTTTCATAACTGATTTTTATTTTAGGCTTGGTTTCTGTGATTTCCTCACTTACTGTCATTCCTAATTGTTTGCTAGGGTTTTGATTCTCATCTATTATCTCCATACTAAGACATTCTCCTTTAATCAAATCATCCTCCTCTTCTAAGTCAAACACTCTAATCCTATTTTGAACATCAGACAATGATATTTCACGTTTAAGGACATGGATGGTAGCATCCGCAGCATGCAAAAATGGTCGGCCTAAGATCAAGGGTGTCACTACTTCACTCACCGAATCAAGCACAACAAACTCAGTCCAAAATTCTAAATCCTTAACCCTAACATGGACTCGTTCGACAATCCCCTTGGGTTGTCGGTAAGTCTGATCGGCTAACCGAATGCTCATGTTGGCGGGTTTTACCAAACAAAGGGTAAGTTTCTCATAAATTACAGTAGGCATGATGTTAATACTTGACCCTAAATCAGCTAATGCACTCGAAAAATACTCATTATTAATAGTGCAAGGGATAAGAAAACTTCCTGGATCTTCAGATGCTTGCGGTAGCTGTGTCCCGTCATCCGGTGCTTCGGGATCTTGAACTTCATCCATTCTGTCAGAGTCATCCCCATCTTTGATTTTGCATTTGGAAGTGAATTGGGTCTCGACATCTCCCTGAAAAACTGCTGAAAACGAAGTTTCGCGCGAATCTGGCTGACGGACTCCGGAGCGGCGCTGGAAGGGTCTGAACGGCGCTGGGCCTCAGCCTGGGGGCTCCCAGTGGCGCTGGAAAGGTGACAGCGACGCTGGGTTTACCTGGAGGGTCTCCATCGGCGCTGAGCAGTACAGCCAGCGGCGCTGGTGCCTCCTGGACAGATTCCAGAATTGCGTTTTGGTCCGTTTCGTCTTCATTTTTCTCCCGTATGACCTGTACCTGATTGGACATTTCACAAAATCATTAGAAACCTCAGTAGAGTCATTACCTTCGTTGAACACAGCATTCACATTCTCATTTCTCCCGATTGGTGGTTGGTACTTTTGACTCGAGCTAGGGCTTGAGCTTGGACCGCCTTGGATGATTTGCCTTGGAGTGGGGCTGCTCTCCTTTCTTGCATTCTGCTCAATCCATCTATCTATCCTCCTCTCCAGTTCCTTGATTGCGGCTTGTTGATTTCTTGCTCCTTCGTCAACCTTTTGATTGAGATTACTTATCTTCTCATTGAGTGTCTTTGCATAGCTTGCCAAGGAGTCGTGCCTCTTGTCATTCATGTCCATATACTTCTCCATCATGTTGGTGAGCTTGACAATTGGATCCTCCTTGACTTCATTATCGACCTTTGGTTGCTCGGGTTGACCATTACTCCTTTGCCACCTATTTTGAAAAGAACCATTGTTATTCCTAACATAATTAGAATTAAAGTTAGAATTACCGGGGTTTCTTTGGAATAGTCCTCATTGAAAGCCTCCTCGGTATTGGTTCTGAACATAATTGACTTGATCGGTAGCCTCCTCTTCACAATCCTCGGTATAGTGCATTCCTCCGCAATTGTTGCACCCGTGTGAAATCACCTTGAGGTCTTTGTCCATAATGTCCAACCTATCTTCAAAAGTAGAAAAACGGTTAGATAAAGCTTTAAGTTCATGAATTACCTCATTGTCGAAGCTGCTCTCGATGCTAGCTACGGTTCTTCTCGTCCTCCTATCTCGATCCTTATCATCCATATCTCGAGCTAAGCTAGCTTGCACCATATCCTCCATCATTTTGTACGCATCATTGGTAGTCTTGTACAAAAAGTTACCACCGCCGGCTAGGTCTAAATCCTTTTGGGAACTCTTGGTTAAACCATAGAAAAAGATTTCCATGATCTCGTCCTTGTTAAGTCCATTCCCGTGGCAGTTTTTGATCATTTCCCTAAGCCTTTTCCATTCATCAACTAGTGATTCTCCTTCGTCTTGCTTGAAAGCCTTGATGTCTCGAAGCATTTTCCTAGCTAAACTCGGGGGAAAGAATCGCGAGACAAACTGTTCGTGAAGTTGATTCCATGTAGTGATGGTACCTTCATCGAGCTCATCGAACCAAGCACGTGCCTCTCCCGTGAGAGACGACGGAAATAAGCTAAGCTTCACATCGTCATCGGTGACATCTCCTCCGTATTTGAACATTTTGCACAAACTAGTGAACTTGCTTACATGCTTATGTGGGTCGGATTTGGCTCGGCCGTCATATTGGTTATCTTGGATTAACTTAAGGCGGTGTCCTTTGACTGAAAACGAATCTTCTAGGTTCGGTGGGACTATAGCCGATCCCGGTGTCGGTGCAACGACTCTCGTCCTTTCCATCATCGGTCGGTCGAATTCGTCCATATCGGCTCTAGGTGAGTTTGGTGATGATGGTGTTTTTGGGGGGTTTGACGAGGTTGCTCCTAATTGTTGAATTCTAGTCCTATCGGGTGATGGTTCCCTAGTGTTCTTGTTTCTCGAGTAAGTCTCCAGCTTGATTACCTAAGGAGAACTGCAAAACTCAACGAAAAACGTAAAACGCACCTATATAAAAATAAAAAGAAAAATAAAACTACTTAAACTAAAAATGAAATGAAATGCTACTAAACCCTAAATTGACCTAAAAACTTAATTTGACCTAATTTGACTTCTAACCCCAATTGACTTAAATCTAAGTACTAAAAAGTAACTACTTTGTGCCGAAACACAAAATAGGATCGAATTACACTACTAAACTAAGAATGCGTCGCGTCCCCGGCAGCGGCGCCAAAAAGCTATGATGGTGGTTTTATTTTTTCTTTTAAATTTATAAAATGTTGTACAAGTAATTATCGGAAAACACACACACTTACGAGCAGAGAACCCGATCAGTGTAGTATAGTTTAAGTGATAAGTTACAGGATCGTTCGCAGGGACGCTTGCACTACCTAATCTAATAATATGTATAATTCTAGCGGTTGTGGGGTTGTCACGATTTCCTATTAAACTAATTAAAATACTGAAAAGTAAATAGAAGCCGCAACCGCTTATTCAGCGATAGGCTTAGTCTGAAAAGAGTTTGAAAAAGCAAATAACAGTAATTAAATTAAAATACTTGTTTGGCATCTCCGATCTCATGGTACGACCAAATACTATTCTACCCGTTTGCTAGACTGTTGGAAACTTAAACACGGCTCAGATTCTCGTTAGATTCACTTTGCCTAATTACTAGTGCTGTCGCTAGACTCACACTACCCTATAAACAAATTCTTGTTAGATTCATTGTTTAAGCTTTAATGACCTAAAGTTTGTGTTACTAATTCATCTTTTAGTTACCCGGCTCTTAAGCCATGACCAGATAATAATTATCTCCGGTGACCACAGTGCTCGTTTCCAAGTCAAAGGATCGCGTCTGACATTGTTAAGCATCATGTTCTATTCATCCTAATTACTATGGTTCTGGATCCCTCGGTTACAAGTGAATCACCTTTTACAACTAGTTATAAACCGACTAGTGTTTTCCATCCTAGCATATTAGTCCTAGTGTATGATCATAGACAACCATCAGAATTAAACTAATATATTCAGATATAGAACCGATAATAATATGAAGAACTAGTAAAACATGGATCTACGATAAACAGTAAACACACTCCAACAGATTCTAACAAACAAAGTAAAACAATAAACGTCTACATGATCACATTGATCCAAACAAGTATTCAGCCTACTATCCTGACATTATTAAAGGAATAACAAAGTCTGAAAAGATGAAAGACATTGTTTAGCAACTGAAAGTAAAATAAAAGAGTAGATCTAGACCGAGGATGAAGATCAGAAGGTGTTAGAAGCTCCAAAACCTCCTTGGAACTACAAACCAAAAAAAACAAGGTGTTAAAGAAGCTCCAAAACCTCCTTGGAATCTGCAAAGTCGACCTAGGGTTGAATATGGGCGGCTAGGGCTGCTGAATCGGCTCTCTCTTAGGGTTTTGAGGGTTAGTTCGACTTAAATAGTGTCTTAAGTCGGTTGCTGATATGGGCCGCCCAGCGGGGAAGGCGGTCTAGTGATGTTGGTGATGTTATGGTGGCGGTGTCAAGTGTTGTAGGTTGATGTAATTGTGATAGTGGAATTTTTTAGAAGATAAGGGCTTAAAGTGTTAATTATTAAAATAAAGGTTTAGAGTGTAAATTAATTTATTAAGGGCAAATTTGGTATTTTATAAAAACTCTTTTCCATAGTGGGTGTTTATTAAGGGTAATTTAGTAATTTCGTATGTACTATTGTGTAACTATTTTTAAATGGGGGTATGATAATTTTTATAAAGGAGTACGAGCATGGTTACCCGCGCAATGGGGCGGCGGTGGTGGGGAAGGCGGTCTAAAGGTGTCGGTGATGGTACTATTGGTGGCGGTGGCGGTGTCAAGTGGTCTAGGTTGATGTAATTGTGATAGTGGAAATTAATTCATTAAGGACAATTTTGGTATTTTATAAAAACTCTTTCCATAGTGGGTGTTTATTAAGGGTAATTTAGTAATTCCGTATGTAACTATTTTTAAAAATGGGGGGTGTGATAATTTTTATAAAGGAGTATAGATATAGATAGATGGGAAAGAAAAAGCATTAATTGAACAAAATTTAATTAATAAATGTTTTTTTAGAGATAATCCATAAAGAAAACATTATCCAGATCTGTATACATATAAAGACTTTGATGGTTGCACAGGCATACCTAGATAGTTGAAAGAAAAAAAATAATCCAAATTTATCCAAAATTTCCATTTCGGATCAGGTTTCCTACCCCTACATTATATATAATTATTGCCACCGGTTAGTGGGCTTTAAATTTAATATGGTCCGTTAGATCCACCTATTGCCTCATCTTACACGTTAAAACTCTTCCTTTTAACAAGCATTTTATCTAAAAGTTTGTTAGCTTCTTATAAAAAACGTGTACTAAATTATACCCTTATTCAAATGTGCCGTATTAAGTATTCCATTAAAAAAGGATAGTTTGTTAGCCTTATCCCTTATCTAATTGCCTCCACATCTTAAACAAAATTGGCACTTTCACTGTACATGTCGATTACAACAAATTAATGAGAATTTTATGACATTTTAAAATTCAATTTCATTTATTTCCCTCCAACAATACAAAAAAACTGGCGTCTATATAAACAGATAAATGTTTAGCTTTTTTTTCACAGCTTTACTAATTAAAAATCATAAGCTTTTCAAATCTCTAAAATATACACTTTCAACAACAATGGCTCCAAACAACAAAACAAATGTTACCTTGTCATCCAACCATTCAAAAAAACAAAAACGCGATGATACCTTCGATTTCAAAAAACAAAAACGCGAGGATAACTTGAAAAATTGGAAGTGGAGGAGGTGATCGAGCTTAGCGATTCGGAAGATGAAGAAATTGACGATTTGCATTACGATGGTGATGATGATCATGATGACCAAATTTCCGAATTGAAATATATATCATTATTGCCACCGGTTAGTGGGCTTTAAATTTAATATGGTCCGTTATTTCCACCTATTGTCTCATCTTAAACGTTAAAACTCTTCCTTTTATAAAACATTTTATCTAAAAGTTTGTTAGCTTCTTATAAAAAACGTGTACTAAATTATACCCTTATTCAAATGTGTCGTATTAAGTATTCCACTAAAAAAGGATAGTTTGTTAGCCTTATCCCTTATCTAATTGCCTTCACATCTTCAACAAAATTGGCACTTTCACTGTACATGTCGATTACAACAAACTAATGAGAATTTTATGACATTTTAAAATTCAATTTCATATATTTCGGTTAGGACCAGTTTTGCTGAAACTGGCCAGTCTCCAGTTGCACCTGGAGACTAAGAAGATTTGTCCAGAAATATATTGAAGTCCAGTTGCAACGTACAGTTAACGCAACTGAAGACTTCCTCCAGTTGAGATCTGACCAGATGAAGAATCATTCCAGTTGAAGTCGAAGACAACAAATGGAAGATAAAGAATGACAATGGCAGCGAAGCCCAGTTGACATTCTACTCAGATACAAACTGGAGAACATCAGTGTAAAGTACTTACAAAGCTTTACACTGATCACGAGGAAAAGACCTTTATGCTTTATGTACTATTACACGGATAAAAGGATTTATCTATGTATAAAGTACAAAAGGTACATAAAGCAGTTGAGTAAAGTTACTTTATGTCATAGCTTTACACAGCATTTTAAGGAATTAAATGCTATTCCTTAAATGCTCTCAACCATATTTGTACGGCCAAAGTTGACATCCAAATGTCAACTTTGCCTATAAATAGAGGTCTTTGCACAACCAAGAAACAACTTTGCAAACCTGCAATATTCTTGGTGAACTTGTGCAATATTCTCTCAATCGCAAAAAGGAACATTTCACAACTTTAAGTGTTTTGATTATTTAGAGAATTTCCAAGTATAGATCAATTGTATTTCATAGGTTGTTAGGATATTTACATACTTTGTATTATCTTGGTTCCGCAACAACCTTGTAATTTATTTAAAGTTAATAAATAAATTACACTTGAAAAATACATATTGTCTCACCAATTTACTTTACAAGTATTTACTTATTGCATTGTCATTTACTTATTGTCACCTTAATAAGTAATCTTTATCAAGAACTTGGTATACACTCACCGTAACTGGTCGTCTCCAGTTCAGTGTTTTTATTGCAAAGTAACCCCACCATCGACATAGAGGTGTCTTCAGGTAGTACCATCTAGTGAGTTGGGACTTACAAGTGGTATCATAGCAGAAGGCTAATATACTTTCCTAGATCTGCTTAGATGACTACTACTGAAGGTGGGGATGGTTCTGGTCAAGGTGAAAACCCTCTTAATACACCACCTGTTCAAAATGTTAATACTAACCCTCATCCTCCTAATGCCCCTAACCATGTCCATGTACATTACTCAATCATTCCTGTTCCCAAATTTGATGGAAATAGTGAGACCTTTGGTACATGGAAGGCCAGAATGCTCTTGCATTTTGGTGGGATAGAGAGGTATATGCTGAAAATCCTTAAGGATGGACCTTATATACCCATGTCTCTTAGGGTAAGTCCTCTTCTAGATCCTACTGGAAGAAGAGGTTCCAGAGAAAAGCTCGAAGACCATTGGTCTGATGAGGATCGTAGACTTGTAGATCTGGACACCATACTCAAGAACATGATTCTTGGAGCTGTCCTTGAAGACTTAATTCCAACACTTGTGTTGTTCCCCAGTGCCAAGGCAATGTGGGATGAATTAGTCATTCAGTTTGAAGGAGGTGATGACACCATTGTCACCAGAAAGGTTACCCTGAACAAGAAGTATGAATCCTTCTTTGCTCTTCCCAATGAAAGTCTAACTGGTACTTACACTAGGTATTCTAGCCTCATTAATCAGTTGAGAGGCTTGGGTGTTGAGAAGCATAAAGATATTCTTCTTGAGAAGTTTTGTGATATTCTTCCTTCCAAATGGGAAAATATGGTTCTTGTCTTAAGACAAGGTAAAACCCTGCACAGTCACACTCTTGCATCGCTCTATGGAGCCTTCAGATTCACTGAAGATAATAACGCAGCAAGACTGGTGGCTGAGCAGGATGCCATGAACCATGCCCAGAGTCCCAAGGTTGCTAGCATAACTGAGCGACCTTGTGCTGCTTTAATGTCTGCAGAGAGTGTCCAGTCACACTCAATGAAGGAGATGTTAAACAGTTTCTTGAACTCTGGCCTGACCACTGAAATCAGTGATGGTTGTGATGAAATTGACGATGATGATCTGGTAGCCATGATTGCTAAAACCTTTAATAGGTTTAAGCATAAATCTAAAAGATTTAATGGCCCAAACAATGCTTCTAGCTCCAACTCTCTAGATAAAACCAATCTTACCGGCTATAAGTGTGGTAAGAAAGGTCACTTTATGAAGGAATGCAGATCTAGTCAGATGAACAACCAAACTGGTCCCTCTGTCCCTAATTTTAGTAGCCTGATGATAGCTACAAAGCAAAATACAAAAAGCTTAAGGCCCAGATTGCCCTCTTGTCATTTGAAAGAGAAAATGAAAAGAACAAATGCATGATGGCAAATACTGAAGGAAAATGGGAATACTCTGATGACTCATCAGCTGATGATGAAGAGGAAAGGGACATGTGTTTCATGGCCTTGGAAGATCAACAGCAACATGTGGCAAAAGAAGATGTCATCACTGGAAGATGGGTGGACATCATTTTAAAAAAGGTATGTGATTATGACAACCAGGTTGATCCAGAACTAAAACTGGACCTTGCTGAATCATTAAGTGGTGATTTGGTGTTTGTGGAAACTGTTAGAGCAGACAGTGAAAGATATCTGGATACTATCTTAACTGAACTGAACAATGTTAAACCACAATTAAATGATTTACAAAGTGTCCAGTTGGCTCTCAAGGAGTCAGTTTTGAAAATTGAGGCTCTTGAACCTGAAAATCAAAAATTAAAATCTGATCTTGAAAAAGAACAAATGATTATCAAGTCGTGGGTAAAAGCATCTGGAAAGAATTATGATGCATTTTCTAGAACTATTGATGCCTAGAAAAATGCATGGAAATCTGGAGATCTTGAAATGGCAGCTCTCATACCAGATCTTCATGCATTACCTCCAGCTCTTAGGGTTGAAACTCCATATGATCAACCTGAGATTGTCAAAACTGAACCCATTGAGACCACCCCCATTGAGGTTAAACCTGGAGCCAATCAAGCTAGAGCTCCAGTTAAAAAGGTATCTGGTAACAAGCCTTTACCTCAAAAGTCTAAGGAGCCCAAGACTCAAAAGACCAAAACTCCAGCTGAACCTAGGTCCAAGGTTCAGCAGCCTGATGAAAATATTTTGAAACTGGAAAGTCAACTCCAACTTTTGTCTAGACAGGTTCAGAGTTGTACTGCCAGATTAAAAATCTGGAAGGAGGTTCATCACCTCCAGTTGAAAAACAAAATATTAAAACCCACTCAAAACCAAAACAAAAGAATGTTCCATCTAGAACAAAATTTGATAAGAAAAAGGGGAGCAAGTATCAAATACCAGTCGTTTTTACTCCTGCACCTGGAGCTGGTGAAAAAGTTCCAGATGCAGTCTTCAGTTTAACACCACAACAATCAACTGAGACTTCTCAAGTGAAGTCCAGTGAACCCATCAAGAAAAGATGGGTTCACAAAAATAACTAATGATTTCTGTGGGTGTGCAGGGCGATCGTAAAAAGAACACCTGGTATCTGGACAGCGCAGCTGGCCGGACTATGACCGGATGTAAGCCCCTTCTTGAAGAGTTCACTGTCCAAGATGGACCGACAGTGACGTTTGGTAACGATCAATCGGGAAAGACTGAAGGATATGGTGTGCTCAATAATGGACAAGTCGAATTCAAAAGAGTTGCATTTGTGAATGGTTTGAATACAACCTGATCAGTGTAAGCCAACTTTGTGATGATGGCTACAGAGTTTTGTTCGATATTGCTCAAGGCACCATATTTAACAAGGATTGGAAAGTGGTGATGGTTGCACCAAGAAAAGGAATGTGTACATCATGGATATGGAACCAGCTCCAAAAGAGTGCTTCTATACCAAAGCTGATGAGGACACCAACTGGCTATGGCACAAAAGATTATCCCATCTTAATTTCAAAAATATTAATAAGTTGTCTCGCAAACAACTGGTTGATGGGATACCTCAAATTTCTTTTAATAAAGAAAAGCCATGTCCAGGTGTGAGATGGGCAAGCAGAAAAGGGCCAGTTTCAAAACAAGGTAAAACTTTAGCATCACTGAACCTCTTCACATGCTTCATATGGATCTCTTTGGTCCAGTGAATGTTCAAACTAGAGCTGGAAAGAAGTACACTCTAGTTGTGGTCGATGATTCACCAGATATTGTTGGGTGGTATTCCTCAGATCCAAAAGTGATGCACCTGCAGAAATCATCTATCTCATTAAAATAATTGATCTCAAGTACACTCGAAAAGTCTGTCAGTTGCGAAGTGATAATGGTACTGAATTTCAAAATAAAGTACTTGAAACATTTTGCAATGACACTGGCATCTCTCAAAACTTCTCATCAGCACACTCTCCAGAGCAGAATGGAGTTGTGGAAAGAAAGAATCGCACACTGATAGAAGCAGCTAGAAGTATGCTATCTGAATCAGGTCTTCCCACCAGTTTTTGGGCTGAAGCAGTTGCAACTGCTTGTCACACCCAAAACCGGTCAGTCTACATCAAGAGACATAAGAAGACTGTCTATGAAGTACTCAGGAATCGAAAACCAAATATTGGATATTTTCATGTATTTGGTTGTCCAGTTTATAATTTTAAACGATTCCAGTCAGCTTGGAAAGTTTGATGCAAAAGCTGATGAAGGTGTATTTTTAGGCTATTCAGATATTCGAAAGGCCTTTAGAATTTATAATTATAGACTCCAAAAGGTTCATGAGACAATTCATGTCACATTTCACGAATCAAGTGATGCAATTAACAAGAGACAAGCCTTGATATTTCTCCAGTGGTTCCAATAAATTTTGGTGAAACTGACCAAGTTCATCAGTCAGTTGTTTCACCAGAAGATGTTTCCAGTTACACTCAATTGGAACCAGTTAAGAAGAAAAGCACCACCAGTGACACTTCATTTTATCCCTCCATCAGTTTCAACTTACCGCAGAAACTGGTGATTGGATCTGATGTACGTGCCACTCCAATATCAGCACCAGTTCAAACTCCAACTTCTCCAGTTCTTCAAGAAATGGCTTTTAATGAAGAATTTCATGATGCAAATCGTGACCTCATTGACTCTGATGAGGATATAGAAGTAGTTTGGGCTGATCCTCTCCAGAAGCTGCTGCAACTGAAGAAGATCGCCAGGTGACTTGCACTGATATTGTTACACCAGCCTAGTCAATACACTAAATGGACTCGAGCACATCCAATTGATCAGATTGTTTGAGATCCAAGTAGTGGGGTTCAGACTAGAAGAGCCACCAGTGAGCAATGCTTAAATGTCACCTTCTTATCACTGATTGAACCGAAGAAGATTGACGAGGCTATGGCAGACCCAAGCTGGGTGGAAGCTATGCAAGAAGAGCTCATCCAGTTTGAAAGGAATAATGTGTGGGAACTTGTTCCTTGTCCACCAGGGTTAAAGAAAGAACCCATTGGTACAAGATGGGTCTACCGAAACAAGATGGATGAAGATGGCAATGTTGTCAGAAATAAAGCCAGATTAGTTGCCAAGGGTTATTATCAAGCAGAGGGCGTTGATTTTGATGAAACTTTTGCTCCAGTTGCAAGACTTGAAGCCATCAGAATATTTCTGGCTTATGCAGCCCATCTGCAGTTCAAGGTCTTCCAGATGATGTCAAAAGTGCGTTCCTTAATGGAACATTGGAAGAAGAAGTGTATGTTAAACAGACTCCAGACTTCATCAATGAGAAGCATCCTGTTGATGCATGTTGATGTGACAACAGCAACTTAGATTTAATTAGACTTTTAGGTTAAGACATTATGTTACTTTATGTCTTATTTATATATGTGTAATTGATAGATTATGGACTTCATGTTTTGGTAATGATCGATTACATGTTTTGGTGTTATATATATGTTTATATATGATGTTTGTTATGTGTTATACAAGTACAAACATAATATATGTTAGGTTTCTTGTACATGAAATACTTGGAAAATAACTAGGCATAGATGCTGATGGAAGTAAGTACTAACGAAGATAATCTTCATTAGGAACAAACGAAGATAATCTTCGTTATATGGGCTGGGCTGCTAAGTTCGTAAGAACAAAGCCCAGCAGGCCCAATATCGATCAGAAACATATATATATGAATGGAAACCCTAAATTGAAAAAAATTGGTTGAACTCACACACATCTCTAGCGACTAAGTTCGTTTCTAACATTTAGAAAACGAAGATAGGTTACATACGGCTGATTATATACTTATAATTAGCAATATATTCGATAACTAATCAAACTAGTTATCTCGTGAGGATTCCGCACTCACGACATAACAATAGACGATCTCGAGAGCGATCTATAGCTATCGAGGGACTCACAAGTGGTATCAGAGCCATTCAATATCTTATCGAAGGTTCGAGATCGTTTGTTTGATTGTTTTCCTCCCAAAAACCTCCCGAAAACCCTAACAGTCGCTAAGTTCGTTTTCCTTACGAACTTAGCAAAACGAAGATAGAAAACGAATTTATCTAATTTTCGTTTTGAATCTTCATCAAACGAATATAGCTTACGAACTTAAGCTATCTTCGTTTCAACCCTCATTTTCGTTTAAACATTAACTTTCCAATATCTTTGTTCACTTATGGCTTCCTCATCTTCAACCAACAATGCTGTTGCCCAATACCTCAATTCTCTCGTTTATCATGATCATCTTGTAGGACGTACTAATTCTCCACCAAAGTTAGTTTCATTGGCTGACTTCTGGGCGTGGAGAGGTCGATTTGAAGATTTTATTCAATGAGAAGACTTAAACATGTGGCTCATGATCACTGAAGGTTATGAGTGGCCCACTCTTACTGTGAATGGAGTTACTTCTACATACAAGGTGGGAGAATTAACAGGTGAAGAAAAGGCTAACTATGCTATTGAAGTAAAGACTCTTTCCACTCTTCGTATGTGCATTCCTCAAGAGTTGGTGCACCTGTTCCTAAACAGGAATACAAGACTTCAAAGCAACTGTTCGATGCTATTGAAGCTCACTGTGAAGGTGATCCACTATTGAAGCAAAATAGAATTAAAATGCTCAAGAAACAATTTGACTGCTTCAATGCTACAAAGAATGAACAAGTTGAGGATCTTATACTGAGATATCAACATCTTCTTGCTGAATTAGCTTACTTAGACCTTAAATACACTCCTACTGAGATAGTGGATAAATTCCTGGATGGTTTGCCGAAAGCTTACAAAGAGTTTCGTCATGGATTGCAAGAATGAGCTGATTATGCATCTCTTCGTATAGATGGAGTAATATCCACTCTAAGAAACAGAGAAATGAAGGATAAGGCAAAGGATCTTCAAGACAACTTCACACAAGATCCATCTCTTTATCATGCCACTATGAAAAATCTAATAGCTGATGTTAATGCCTTCTTTTCTGGAGTTGGTAATACTGGTGAGACAGACAATCGTGGTCCACTGATGGATGGAGATGATTCTTCCGGATTCATGGCTACTGATGCTGGTAACAGGGGTAAAAAGGCTAATGAAGGTGCAAAGACTGGAAATATGAAGTTCGGTAACATTACATCCTATTCTGCTGGTTACAAGTCCATGCCAATGAATATGAAATCAGCTGAGGGTAGGATGAATGTATTTGCTGCCATGTGTGCTGCACATGAAGCTTTTGTTGCGGGTAGAATCACAGATCCAGCACTCATTGATGAAGATTACGACCAGATAGATCCAGATGATGTTGAAAGAAATGGATCTGAAATGGCAACTGGCCATGATCACCAGGAGAGTGCAAAAGTTTATGCAAAGAACAGGCAGACAGCTTACTGGAGGTACTTAGGGCTTTGACAAGTCAAAGGTGAAGTGCTATAACTGCGAAGGTTTTGGACATTTTGCCAGAGAGTGTCAACGGCCTAAGAGAGAGGTCAATGTTACCTCTACACGTCAAGATAGAGGTGGTAATCGTCCGTTCAATCAAAATTCAACTAGAGCTCTTTTGTTGACTGATGATCCTACTGCAAATGTCAACGGCAATGACAAGGCTATAGTAGCTATTCAACCCGATGGTTCTTATGTTTGGAATCTTCCACATGATGAGACCAATAACGCTTATTTGGCTGAAATCCTTGATGATATGGCTCAAATAGTTGATTCTCCTGATGACTTCTTGGACACCACAGTTTACCACAGTGAAGAGCAATTGTATGAAAATACTAAAAGTTCGAAATTTGAATCTGTTGCTACTGGTGTACATGATTCTGATTCCGAATCTGACGTTGAGTTAGAAAATGTCAAGAACCTTGATGAAGTGAAAGCTACTGAAGAAGTGAAAGCTGCTGAGGTTAAAGAAGATTCTGCTACAGAAAAGGGTAAAAAGACAATTGAAGAGCAGATGCAAGAGTTTGAGATTCCGGCTGGCATGACTGTGGATGACTTTGTTGCTTACATGGCAGATTGCAATGAGGCAGACCAACAGGTATCTTATTCTCTACATACTATTGTTCATGTTTGCAAAATTGTTAATCGAATGTTTGATGAAATTGAACAAAAGAATGAACAAATTAAGAATTAGAATCTGCTGTCAATGCTGCTCATGATGAAAGAGATAAGTTAATTAAAAAGGGTCTAACTGCAAATGATAAAGAAAAATTCTTCAAGGAAAAGATTAGATCTTTAGAGTCTGACATTAGAGCTATGAAAGATAAAGTCAATCAGTCTGTGGCCGTAGAAAGAGTAGGTAGTGAAGCTTACTCCTTGTTAGCTAGAAAATGTGCTACCATTGAAAAGGAACTTGCTGATGCTAGGATAGAAATCTTGGAATTAAATGCTAAATCTGATTCTGCTAGACATACTGAGCTTTTAATGCATATGACAAAGTTTGAGGATTCTTCCTCTAAGAGTCTTGACACTGTTAAAATCTCTTATAAAGACGTGCCTCCTCCTTTCAATAATAACTATACCTCTGTTGAACCTAATATTCCTGAAATCCTACTTCAACCTAGTGTTGTAGATGGTAATCCAAAAGACTCAATTCCTGAGGCAAAGATGCCTGAGGGATCAAAAGAGTCTAAAGACGTTTCTTCTCAACCTAACAAGGAAGAGAAATTGAAAGGTGTTGTCCTAAACCAGTCTACTCCTAATGGTCAGAAAGACAGTATTGTACACTTTACACTTCATAAGAGTAATAGGGTCTATACTGAGTTAGAATTCCCATTAGAATCTATTGACCCTAAGAGGATTGATAAAGTCTGGGATGTAGCTATTGAGGATATGAAGAAATTAAGTCAGCTGCGTCTCACTCCGTTACCTAAGCAGTCTAGGATTAGAAAATCTGAAGACGAATTAGCCATTAATGAAGAAGCAACTAAGGCTTTAAAGCACATCTTAATGCCTGCACTTAAGAAATCTCCAAGTAAAGGTAAACATGAGAAAGATGGTGCTAGAAAGTCTAAAATATCACCAACTAAACGAGACCCTGAAAAAGAAGATCAAAGAAAAACAAGTAAGTCAGTGGACACTAGTGCTAACAATGAATCTGTAGGTACCGATAAAAAGGTAGATACAAACAAAAAGTTCAAGGTCCTCTCCTGCTTTGCTTGTCATGAAAAGGGTCATGTTTATAGTGTATGTCCAAATAGACCTCGAAGATCAGGTTCTCCTTCAAAGGTTTCTACCTCGGAAGGAAAAAGGGGGTTGGGTAATGATAAACAGGTTGATGAGGCTAAAGTTCAATCTTCTCCAAAACCGTTTACTATACCTCAACGACGTGAATCTCCACTGAAAGGTTCATCAGGAAATGTTCATGAGAATTCAAATCGTTTTCAAACACCTCCACGACCTGCTCGTTCTGCTCCTAGAAATCAAAATTCATATTATGACCAAATTCATTCAAGTGTTCGACCTTCTTATGGCCCTCATTCTCCTAGACCTTCTCCGACGAGAGGTCAGAAGTCTCCTCCAGTGAGAAGACGAGACGAGAATCATGTCCTACCCACGGCTTCGAGCAATGGATATTGGACTAAACTGATTCTCAGGGATGAGAAGGGTCGACCCAAACCTAAGAAGGTTTGGGTCCCCAATGAAAACTAATTTTTCTCATTTTATGTGCAGGGAGTTCCTAGGAAACCAATTCATTTATGGTACCTTGACAGTGGATGCTCCAGGCACATGACAGGGGACAGGAAGCTCTTGTCCAATTATACTGGTATAAATGGGTCGTACGTTAGTTTTGCTGGATCCAAGGGCGGCAACATCACCGGTCAAG
>CM067174.1:47086001-47098501 GCA_034093135.1 Erigeron breviscapus | reverse complement strand
TATTTTGCACTTAGGCTTTGTGGTAGCTTATAAGTTGATCTTATACTTGTTCTAGGTACCCGGTAGTACATTTTGAGCATAGTAAAGTACTTTGCAAAGTGTTTTGAGCTGTACTAAGATTAACTTGTCACGAGGATTATCTACTGCTCTGATTTGCCACTACAACTAAGGTGAGTTTCGTAAACCCTCCCTACTCAATTGAGATTCGGGCTGAAAAGTGTACATGTTTGTTTAACTGTTGATTGTTGATTTGATTGATTGTATGATTGAATTGTTGATATGGACATGTTAGCGCATTGTTTACGATGTAAGTCGCACCGTTAGCGCATTGTTTACGATGTAAGTCGCACCGTTAGCGCATTGTTTACGATGTAAGTCGCACCGTTAGCGCATTATTCATTATATAAGTCGCACCGTTAGCGCATTATTCATTATATAAGTCGCACCGTTAGCGCATTGTTTACGATGTAAGTCGCACCGTTAGCGCATTATTTATTATATAAGTCGCACCGTTAGCGCATTGTTAATTATTAACTATGTAAGCCGCATCGTTGTTGATCGTTATTGATTGTTATGGAACGTTGTTGAACGTTATATGGAATCGTTATTATTGAATGTTGACTTGTATTGAATTGTGATAATGTGAAACCTTATAGGTTATCCTTGGATGTGATTAGTTCTCCTAATCCTCACTTATTGTTAACGGTTGTTATCCGACACGGTTATCCCATATTACTTGTCCCTACGAACTCACCAACTTTATGTTGACGTATTTTAGTACACTTTTCAGGTAATCAGGTTAATCAGAGACAAAATGGATGATTATGTGCTTGCATTGCTAGGATTGGACTAGCTTTGGACTTCTGGATCCGTGATCCTTATTTCCCTTTAACGGGTTATGCTTAGGATCAACTACTATCATTTAAACATTTTCATTTAATATTGATTGAGTGTGTATCTTTGATAGATATTGATTATTGTATACATTTGAGTGAGTTTATGGATTGTTTCAATCCTATGAATGCATATAGTTTGACTCTACATAATTCCCATGTCGTGCTGTGCTTTTCTAAGTGATACCCCATGATTCCGCCATGTTGGGGTGTTACAGAATGGTATCAGAGCCGTGGTTGTAGAGAGCTAGGTGGATTGACCTAGTCTATAGCCATTACACCCACATTTCATATTAGCATGCATGATAGGAAATTTTGTGTGCAACGTGAACTGTATGATGCATAAAAATGGTTTAAACTGAGTTCGTAGGTTACTCATAGAAAAGAATAAAGTTGACTAAGAACTATCGAAATAGAAATTTCTTTAATTAAAATTGGAGTCTTACAACCTTGAGATACACCGGCTCACCCATTTGAACAAACTCTAAGAGAGGTATAAGTCGGAGTGCGCTAGCCTCCAAAAAGGGCGGGTTTTTAATTGCGTCCTTCGCAAACCTTTGCCTTTGCGCTTCTTTGTGCGTTCAAATGGAGCTACCGAGCTCTCTTGTGTTACTAAGACTATAAAAATAAATTTTATTAAACATTATGTTATGAAGATTTGCATGAGTCTTCATACATAAACTTTTGATTCACATCAAATGCATTACCCATTTAAAGATAAGTCATTACCACAACTTGATGGACATATATGATAGTGTCGGGATACACCGTGAATTGTGGAATTATTGTGATAAACGTTGATATGTGGAATCTTGGAAGTATTTATTATTTGTCCCCCCAGTAAAATGATCTCGTGGATTGCGCCTTGTGGATAAAGTATAGTAGTTAACCCGGTATGCTTAATGAGTGTTGGTTAGGTGGAGGGTTAGCCGATGGTACACCCTGTATACAAACACTTTTAATGTGTCGAATGTTGAAGTTAAGATCCGGACTATACTTTACCCACCTTGTTATGACTTGACCCTATATATATATAAACATCGATAATTCCTTTAAAGTAGAATTATAAGAAGTGTATGTGCATCGTATTTGTTGGTTGATTCACTTGTTATGATATGGACCGAAATGTTAATTGTTTATTTGTTGATTATTGATATGATTACTTGTGGTTTAATGTCGCTTTGATTATCATGTAAATGATATATCATGTTAGGTGTATTACTTGAAGGTAAATTTTGATATTCGGGTGTGAATTGTGAGACTTAACTTGTTAATATAATACGTGTGTTCAGGAAAGATGGTTAGAACAAGAAGAGCTAACACTAACTATAGGCGTCAAAATGAGCAAGAGGAGCCGATAGCTCAAGAAGAAATTGTAGGTGGACGTAGTGGTAGAGGTGGTCGTGGAGGAAGAGATAACCGTGGAGGTCGTGGTGGCAGAGGTGGTCGGGGTAATCCTAATCCCCCGATAACCGCCGAGGTTGTCACACAAGCTTTAAATGATCTCATGCCGGATCTTGTGGCTCGAATTCAAACGGCCATGAGAAATGTAAACGGACAAGAAGAACCAGAAGATGAAGCGGTTCCCGTACAAAATGAACAAGAAAACGTAAATGTAAACGGTGTAGGTGTAGGAGAAGTTTTACCTAGACCGGATTATGATGTTCGTCAACCAGGATGCTTGTTTAAAGACTTCAAACTTTGTGGAGCCCCGGAATTTAATGGAGAAAGTGGTGCTACGGGTTGCTTGGAATGGTTAGAGAGCATTGAATCTATCATTGCTCGAAGTGGTTGTGCCTTCCACCAAAGAATCACTTATGCTTCCGGTATGTTGAAAGGTGGGGCTCTTGAGTGGTGGAACGAAGAAGTTGATGAATTGGGGATCGATGCGGCTAATAATCTTTTATGGGGAGAGTTCAAGAATATGATAACTACTAAGTATTGCCCGGCCCATGAACTGAGGAAATTGCAAGTGGAATTTTCTAAACTTGCCATGAAGGGAGGAGACTACGAGAGTTACACACGCCGTTTTGGCCAACTCTCTAGACTCATTCCTCATTATGTGAGACCCCAAGAGGTTAAGATTGAGAAGTATGTTGCGGGATTGCCACATGAAGTGAGAGTGCTTGTCTCTCACCCCACCATGCCTTTGACTTACAAAGAGGCAACCACCCGTACCGCTAGTATAACCTTGGAACTCATTAGAGGTGGTAAGTTAAATAAGAACGATAACAAGAATGACAATAAAAGGAAGGATGTTGCCGAGTCAAGCGGCACCAAGAAAGATGATCGGCGTGATAATAAGCGCCATGGTCGTGGTGGAAAGGTTTTTGCAGCGGTAATACCAACAAAGGGTCCTCAACGGGTTGGTTACACAGGGGGTAGTCCTTTATGCCCTAGGTGTAATCGCTATCATTGGCCTACCATGAGGTGTGATGCTTGTTTAAAGACTTCAAACTTTGTGGAGCCCCGGAATTTAATGGAGTAAGTGGTGCTACGGGTTGCTTGGAATGGTTAGAGAGCATTGAATCTATCATTGCTCGAAGTGGTTGTGCCTTCCACCAAAGAATCACTTATGCTTCCGGTATGTTGAAAGGTGGGGCTCTTGAGTGGTGGAACGAAGAAGTTGATGAATTGGGGATCGATGCGGCTAATAATCTTTTATGGGGAGAGTTCAAGAATATGATAACTACTAAGTATTGCCCGGCCCATGAACTGAGGAAATTGCAAGTGGAATTTTCTAAACTTGCCATGAAGGGAGGAGACTACGAGAGTTACACACGCCGTTTTGGCCAACTCTCTAGACTCATTCCTCATTATGTGAGACCCCAAGAGGTTAAGATTGAGAAGTATGTTGCGGGATTGCCACATGAAGTGAGAGTGCTTGTCTCTCACCCCACCATGCCTTTGACTTACAAAGAGGCAACCACCCGTACCGCTAGTATAACCTTGGAACTCATTAGAGGTGGTAAGTTAAATAAGAACGATAACAAGAATGACAATAAAAGGAAGGATGTTGCCGAGTCAAGCGGCACCAAGAAAGATGATCGGCGTGATAATAAGCGCCATGGTCGTGGTGGAAAGGTTTTTGCAGCGGTAATACCAACAAAGGGTCCTCAACGGGTTGGTTACACAGGGGGTAGTCCTTTATGCCCTAGGTGTAATCGCTATCATTGGCCTACCATGAGGTGTGATGCTTGTTTTCATTGTAACCAACAGGGACACACCTCAAGATTTTGTCCAACTAACCCCCGGAATGGTCCTTTAAATGTTGCTCCCATTAATACTATGCGTCCCCCGATGGCCCCGGGTTCTTGTTATGAATGTGGTAGCCAAGACCACTACCGCAACCGGTGCCCAAATCTTATTGGCCAACAAGTCCAAGTGACCGTGCATCCTAACCAGTTGCAAATTGCCGGTCCGAATCAAAACCGAGGAAACCAAGGACAACAACAACAACCTCCTCAAGCTCCTCGCCAACATTTGGCCCCCCGTGGAAGAGCTTTTGCCGTGAATGCGGCCGAGGCTCGTGGTGATCCTAATGTCGTAGCAGGTACCTTTCTCCTCAATCACCAATATGCTACTGTGTTATTTGATTCTGGAGCCGATTATAGTCTCATTTCCAATGATTTTATTCCGTTGATCGATGCTAAACCTAGCCCGTTGTCCTATTGTTTTGAACTTGAAATGGTAAATGGTGGATTGTCTAGGATTAGTCAAGTTGTTCGTGATTGTGTGTTAGATTTATGTGATCACCCATTTTACATTGACTTAATGCCTTTTGATATTGGTAGTTTTGACGTGATTGTGGGTATGGATTGGTTATCGGCCATGAACGCGGTAATTGATTGTGGTAGTCGAACTGTGAGGATTCCGTTAGAAAATAGGGAAGAATTAGTGGTTCAAGGCGAAACGACCGAACTATGGGATGGGAATGTATATAGTGTTAAAATCACAAAGATTGAATTGAAAACCGTGCCCGTAGTTAAAGACTTTGCGGATGTATTTCCGGATGACCTACCGGGTTTACCTCCATCTCGTGAACTTGACTTCCGTATTGAACTTATTCCTAACGCTTCTCCCGTGGCCAAAGCACCTTATCGCTTAGCCATGACCGAATTACAAGAGTTGGCCGCCCAACTCAAAGAGCTTCAAGACAAGGGTTTCATTCGCCCTAGTCAATCGCCTTGGGGCGCACCGGTTTTGTTCGTTAAAAAGAAAGATGGCACATTCCGAATGTGTATCGATTATAGAGAATTGAACAAACTAACGGTAAAGAATCGTTATCCTCTTCCTAGGATTGACGATTTATTCGACCAACTCCAAGGTGCTCGTTTCTTTTCCAAAATTGATTTGAGGTCGGGTTATCATCAATTACGTGTTCATGAAGACGACATTCCAAAAACCGCCTTTCGAACGAGATATGGACATTTTGAATTTACGGTGATGCCTTTTGGATTGACTAATGCACCAGCTGTGTTCATGGATTTGATGAACCGAGTGTGTCAACCCTACTTGGACCAATTTGTCATTGTTTTCATCGATGACATTCTTATCTATTCTAAGACAAAAGAAGATCATTTGGAACATTTGAAACAAGTCTTAGAGATACTCCGGAAAGAAAAGCTTTATGCCAAGTTCTCCAAATGTGAATTTTGGCTTGAAGAGGTCCACTTTCTTGGTCACGTAGTGAGCAAAGAAGGAATTCATGTGGACCCAAGTAAGGTTGAAGCAGTAAAGAATTGGAGACGACCCGAAACACCGACCGAAATTCGCCAATTTCTTGGTTTGGCAAAGAAGGAATTCATGTGGACCCAAGTAAGGTTGAAGCAGTAAAGAATTGGAGACGACCCGAAACACCGACCGAAATTCGCCAATTTCTTGGTTTGGCGGGTTACTATAGACGATTTATTGAAGGCTTTTCAAAAATCGCCCAACCTTTGACTCTGTTGACTCAACGGGAAAGAAGGTTTGATTGGGGTGAAAAGCAAGAACAAGCATTCCAATTGTTGAAAGACAAATTGTGTGATGCACCCATCTTGAGCTTGCCCAATGGAGCCGATGATTTTGTTGTATATTGTGATGCATCCGGGCAAGGATTGGGTTGTGTCTTAATGCAACGGGATAAGGTGATAGCATATGCATCCAGACAATTGAAGGTGCATGAGAAGAATTATCCGACTCATGACTTAGAATTGGGAGCAGTGGTATTTGCTTTGAAATGTTGGAGGCATTACTTGTATGGCACCAAGAGCGTGATCTATACCGATCACAAAAGCCTTCAACATATCTTCAATCAAAGCGATCTGAACATGAGGCAAAGAAGATGGCTTGAACTGTTAAGTGATTATGATTGTGTTATCCGGTATCACCCGGGTAAAGCAAATGTGGTAGCCGATGCCTTAAGTCGAAAAGAACGTATAAAACCAAGAAGAGTTAAAGCCATGAGCTTTACCGTGTTAAGGAGTGTTCGTGACTCCATTATTGAAGCACAAGAATTGGCAACTAGACCGGAAAACTTCATCAATGAAACCTTAAACGGTCTAGAAGAACAATTTGATAGAAAGAATGACAATGGTTTGTATTTCGTTGATCGATTGTGGATTCCCGTTCTTGGAGGATGGCGGTTGAAATTGATGGATGAAGCTCATAAGTCAGCCTACTCGGTTCACCCGGGTTCTGATAAAATGTACTTTGGATTGAGAGATTTGTATTGGTGGCCGGGAATGAAGAATGACATTGCAAAATATGTTAGTGAATGCCTCACTTGTTTGCAAGTGAAAGCCGACCACAAGAAACCACCAGGTTTACTAGTCCAACCAGTAACACCGGTGTGGAAATGGGAAGAAATTGCTATGGACTTCATCACGAAGTTACCTAGGACGAGTAGTGGTCGGGACACTATTTGGGTGATAATTGACCGGTTGACTAAGTCGGCTCACTTCTTAGCCATCCGGGAGGACGATAAATTTGACACCATGGCACGTTTGTACATCAAAGAGGTGATATCCAAGCATGGAGTGCCGATTTCCGTGATATCCGATCGGGATGCCGATTTACTTCAAAATTTTGGAAGGCGTTCCAGAAATCTATGGGTACTCGTCTCGGCATGAGTACGGCGTTCCACCCACAAACTGATGGTCAAAGTGAAAGAACGATCCAAACATTGGAAGACATGTTAAGAGCTTGTGCTATTGATTTTGGTGGTAATTGGGATGTGCATCTTCCTTTGGTTGAATTCTCCTACAATAATAGCTATCATGCTAGCATTGGAATGGCCCCATTTAAAGCATTATATGGGAGAGATTGTAGGTCACCGCTAGCTTGGGCAGAAGTTGGTGAAAGCCAACTCGTTGGGCCCGAAATTGTTATTGAAACGACGAAAGTGATCTCACAAATCAAAGAAAAGTTAAGAGTGGCCCGAGAACGACAATTGAAATATGCTAATGTTAGACGACGACCCCTCGAATTTGAAGTTGGTGATTATGTTTTATTGAAAGTATCCCCGTGGAAAGGTGTGGTTCGTTTTGTGAAACGTGGCAAGTTGGGACCACGGTACATTGGCCCGTTCAAGATCTTGGATCGTATTGGTCCGGTAGCTTATCGATTAGAACTTCCTCAAAACCTGAGTGGAGTTCATAATGTTTTCCATGTTTGTAATCTTAGAAAGTGTTTGGCCGATCCAACACTTCATGTGCCCCTCGAAGAAATCCGTGTTGATAAAACGTTGAAATTCGTGGAAGAACCAATAGAAATCCTAGATCGACAATCTAGAAAACTAAAGAATACCCGATATACGATTGTCAAAGTGAGATGGCAAGCTAGACGTGGACCCGAGTTTACTTGGGAACGTGAGGACCACATGAAGTCTAAATACCCACACTTGTTTAGTAATTAGTGATTGTTGAATTTCGGGACGAAATTCTTTAACGGAGGAAGAATGTAACATTCATGATTTTTACCGTTTGACTGTGCATGTAATTTGATTAACTATTTCAATAAATGGAAATTTGGACATAATTGTGTACATTTATCTGTAAATTGGGCCAATTATAATGTCATATTTGAACTTCTAGAATTAGGGCCATATTAGCAGACTATGAAATTGGCCCAGTACATGTTATGGAAATTATATAATAGATGATAATTGAGTAACTATGGTAACAGGAAAAACGTATATACGAAACCTTAAGTATAATGTACGGATACAATAGTGTCGGTGGAACAGTGTCGGTGAAACAGTGTCGGTGGAACAGTGTCGGTGGTTAGATGATAATTCCATTAATAGGACAAAAACCGACACAACCTTTATATTATATGAAATGATTTATCCATATTATGGATTTATAATAATTTATAAAAGTTGTACGCTCGTGAGTATTTTTGTTATTAATTTCGGAATCAATTAACTAGTTAGATATATTGTACATACTAGTAAAATAAATATGCAATTGTGTACTTGAACTAGATAACTAATAAATATATAAATACATGTAATTGATTTATAACCACATAGATAAAAGTAATTATACTTATATAGACTAGTTACTACATTTAATTACACAAATAATAATCAAGAATCAAAGTTTAGAGTCAACCAAAGTCAATAAGTCAAGTCAAGCTTGTGTTCTTGACATAAACCCCACACAAACTAACCAAGACTTGGATTATAGCTTGTAATCATGCAATGAACATGTTCCTACTGAATTCTAGTTTGTTTTAAGGCCAAAGTTTCAGCCATTACACTCAAGGATGAGTTGTACACACATGATGAACACCTCATGGCCAAGGTGTGTATTCTTGGCACTTAGTTGCAACTCTTGGGCTATATAAGCAAGCATTTGATGATCATTCTATCATTCATCTCTGCTCTTTTCTCTCTCTTTCACATTCATAACACAAAACAATCAAGTCCATAAAGTCTTGGGTTCATCACTTGAAGTTTCAAGTTGAATTTAAAGACTCTATAGGACTGAAATTTTCAGTCATCTTGCAAACATCATAGAAGATTCATCTGGACGAATTAGGAGACGAATCTTATATTTTTGGAAAGGTCCAAGTGTCAGTAAAATTTGATAAGAACGAAGTTTCTTCTGGTTTTGCTCAGAAGAGTGCCAAAAACGACGATTTTCAGAACTGGTCTAATTTCTGACGAGGCTACAGGTTTGTTTTGTAAAAATCATAACTCTTTTATTAAAGCTCTTCAAGAGTCAACCTTACATTTTTGAAAAGGCCTTTGAGTGCCCAACAAATGTCTAGAACTAAGTTTTGTTGTATCTGGTCTTCCTGACTTCCCAAAGTCGTTGTCAAGTAGATAACGCAAAGCTGGAAACATGCTGAAAATTCCTTATTTTGCACTTAGGCTTTGTGGTAGCTTATAAGTTGATCTTATACTTGTTCTAGGTACCCGGTAGTACATTTTGAGCATAGTAAAGTACTTTGCAAAGTGTTTTGAGCTGTACTAAGATTAACTTGTCACGAGGATTATCTACTGCTCTGATTTGCCACTACAACTAAGGTGAGTTTCGTAAACCCTCCCTACTCAATTGAGATTCGGGCTGAAAAGTGTACATGTTTGTTTAACTGTTGATTGTTGATTTTGATTGATTGTATGATTGAATTGTTGATATGGACATGTTAGCGCATTGTTTACGATGTAAGTCGCACCGTTAGCGCATTATTCATTATATAAGTCGCACCGTTAGCGCATTATTCATTATATAAGTCGCACCGTTAGCGCATTATTCATTATATAAGTCGCACCGTTAGCGCATTATTCATTATATAAGTCGCACCGTTAGCGCATTGTTTACGATGTAAGTCGCACCGTTAGCGCATTGTTTACGATGTAAGTCGCACCGTTAGCGCATTGTTTACGATGTAAGTCGCACCGTTAGCGCATTGTTTACGATGTAAGTCGCACCGTTAGCGCATTGTTTACGATGTAAGTCGCACCGTTAGCGCATTGTTTACGATGTAAGTCGCACCGTTAGCGCATTGTTTACGATGTAAGTCGCACCGTTAGCGCATTGTTTACGATGTAAGTCGCACCGTTAGCGCATTGTTTACGATGTAAGTCGCACCGTTAGCGCATTGTTTACGATGTAAGTCGCACCGTTAGCGCATTGTTTACGATGTAAGTCGCACCGTTAGCGCATTGTTTACGATGTAAGTCGCACCGTTAGCGCATTGTTTACGATGTAAGTCGCACCGTTAGCGCATTGTTTACGATGTAAGTCGCACCGTTAGCGCATTGTTTACGATGTAAGTCGCACCGTTAGCGCATTGTTTACGATGTAAGTCGCACCGTTAGCGCATTGTTTACGATGTAAGTCGCACCGTTAGCGCATTGTTTACGATGTAAGTCGCACCGTTAGCGCATTGTTTACGATGTAAGTCGCACCGTTAGCGCATTGTTTACGATGTAAGTCGCACCGTTAGCGCATTGTTTACGATGTAAGTCGCACCGTTAGCGCATTGTTTACGATGTAAGTCGCACCGTTAGCGCATTGTTTACGATGTAAGTCGCACCGTTAGCGCATTGTTTACGATGTAAGTCGCACCGTTAGCGCATTGTTTACGATGTAAGTCGCACCGTTAGCGCATTGTTTACGATGTAAGTCGCACCGTTAGCGCATTGTTTACGATGTAAGTCGCACCGTTAGCGCATTGTTTACGATGTAAGTCGCACCGTTAGCGCATTGTTTACGATGTAAGTCGCACCGTTAGCGCATTGTTTACGATGTAAGTCGCACCGTTAGCGCATTGTTTACGATGTAAGTCGCACCGTTAGCGCATTGTTTACGATGTAAGTCGCACCGTTAGCGCATTGTTTACGATGTAAGTCGCACCGTTAGCGCATTGTTTACGATGTAAGTCGCACCGTTAGCGCATTGTTTACGATGTAAGTCGCACCGTTAGCGCATTGTTTACGATGTAAGTCGCACCGTTAGCGCATTGTTTACGATGTAAGTCGCACCGTTAGCGCATTGTTTACGATGTAAGTCGCACCGTTAGCGCATTGTTTACGATGTAAGTCGCACCGTTAGCGCATTGTTTACGATGTAAGTCGCACCGTTAGCGCATTGTTTACGATGTAAGTCGCACCGTTAGCGCATTGTTTACGATGTAAGTCGCACCGTTAGCGCATTGTTTACGATGTAAGTCGCACCGTTAGCGCATTGTTTACGATGTAAGTCGCACCGTTAGCGCATTGTTTACGATGTAAGTCGCACCGTTAGCGCATTGTTTACGATGTAAGTCGCACCGTTAGCGCATTGTTTACGATGTAAGTCGCACCGTTAGCGCATTGTTTACGATGTAAGTCGCACCGTTAGCGCATTGTTTACGATGTAAGTCGCACCGTTAGCGCATTGTTTACGATGTAAGTCGCACCGTTAGCGCATTGTTTACGATGTAAGTCGCACCGTTAGCGCATTGTTTACGATGTAAGTCGCACCGTTAGCGCATTGTTTACGATGTAAGTCGCACCGTTAGCGCATTGTTTACGATGTAAGTCGCACCGTTAGCGCATTGTTTACGATGTAAGTCGCACCGTTAGCGCATTGTTTACGATGTAAGTCGCACCGTTAGCGCATTGTTTACGATGTAAGTCGCACCGTTAGCGCATTGTTTACGATGTAAGTCGCACCGTTAGCGCATTGTTTACGATGTAAGTCGCACCGTTAGCGCATTGTTTACGATGTAAGTCGCACCGTTAGCGCATTGTTTACGATGTAAGTCGCACCGTTAGCGCATTGTTTACGATGTAAGTCGCACCGTTAGCGCATTGTTTACGATGTAAGTCGCACCGTTAGCGCATTGTTTACGATGTAAGTCGCACCGTTAGCGCATTGTTTACGATGTAAGTCGCACCGTTAGCGCATTGTTTACGATGTAAGTCGCACCGTTAGCGCATTGTTTACGATGTAAGTCGCACCGTTAGCGCATTGTTTACGATGTAAGTCGCACCGTTAGCGCATTGTTTACGATGTAAGTCGCACCGTTAGCGCATTGTTTACGATGTAAGTCGCACCGTTAGCGCATTGTTTACGATGTAAGTCGCACCGTTAGCGCATTGTTTACGATGTAAGTCGCACCGTTAGCGCATTGTTTACGATGTAAGTCGCACCGTTAGCGCATTGTTTACGATGTAAGTCGCACCGTTAGCGCATTGTTTACGATGTAAGTCGCACCGTTAGCGCATTGTTTACGATGTAAGTCGCACCGTTAGCGCATTGTTTACGATGTAAGTCGCACCGTTAGCGCATTGTTTACGATGTAAGTCGCACCGTTAGCGCATTGTTTACGATGTAAGTCGCACCGTTAGCGCATTGTTTACGATGTAAGTCGCACCGTTAGCGCATTGTTTACGATGTAAGTCGCACCGTTAGCGCATTGTTTACGATGTAAGTCGCACCGTTAGCGCATTGTTTACGATGTAAGTCGCACCGTTAGCGCATTGTTTACGATGTAAGTCGCACCGTTAGCGCATTGTTTACGATGTAAGTCGCACCGTTAGCGCATTGTTTACGATGTAAGTCGCACCGTTAGCGCATTGTTTACGATGTAAGTCGCACCGTTAGCGCATTGTTTACGATGTAAGTC
>CM067174.1:47074050-47085001 GCA_034093135.1 Erigeron breviscapus | reverse complement strand
TCACCGTATACTGTCCCAGATTTGTTGAGGAATCTAGACTCTCTAGTATCTGAAGCTGGAGAGGTCGAGATTCCAGATCGAATGCGGCTGGCATTCGCAAAAACTGATGCACCAATCGAAGGTGATTCAGAAAGACAACCGGGCGGGCCTCAAAATAATGAGGGACCCTCCAGTTCGTCTAATGTTATGGTTGAGGATAGAGAAACTATAACTGAAGCAACCCCAATAACCTCTATCCCTGGTGAAGATACCTCGGTATCTGATCCTCCAACAGATGCACCCAACCAGGAAACTGGGAAGGTCATCTGGAGACTGACCCATCTGGTCAGCCCTCAGTTACATTCATGGATCTGGACATGAATGTTAATGACAAGGAAATCCTTATTGAATCTTCGGATTCTAAAGGTACTGCTTCAGACTTGGAGATTTTTGATTCTGCTGTACCAGATCAAAACCCTTCATCTCCAGTCTCGCTTCCAGATGCTTCAATTTCACTTTCACCATCCCAAGTAAATGAGCCAACAAATATTCCTTTTCCCACTTATAACTATATGTCTGGAAACAGACGTATGGCACCTTCACCATCTGGGCAATTCTCACTCCTTCGAGAAATGCCATCCCCACCACTGCCGTTGTTCACACCTGAGCATTCTCAGCATGAACAACACATTGAATTTCCAGTCCATTCTTCTACCACCACTCCTAATATTTCTTCAACTGCTGCGACGTCAACTGGGGAGACTTCTCTAAGTTTGCCTCCTCCAGTAGAAAATGCTGCTGGTCCAGTGACACCTTCTCCTCCGTCACTGGACAGTCAAGTTATCTCTGTTCAAGCTGATCTCCAAAACCTTCTCACCAGGGTGGAGGAGATTCAAAAAACACTTGACAAAAACACCAAGTCTTTCTCCAGATACCACAAGGATCACTTGACCAATATTAAAGTGGTTGATCTGGGGATTAACAAGTTTTCATCAAATGAAGACTTGGTGTTGAAGAAGCTGAATGAGTTGGTCATTGGCTGCAACAATCTGGAAACATCTTTAAAAGAAGCCTTTGACCTCACTCAGTCCAAGGTCACAACCTCAATCTCCAACTTGCTGGGCAACACTGTTAGAACATCTGAAGTGGATTTAAGGGAGATTGAAAAATAGGTAAAGGAATTGGTTGACAAGCCTGGGTTGAATGTGACTGAACTTGGGCAGCAGTTAATGACTTCAGTTGGTCAGAAAATAGATGATATACTGGGTGCTAGAGAACAACAATTGATAGAAAAGGTGATGTCTGAGATCACCAAGCTGGCCACTCCTCAGGATGATCTGGCCCCACTCACAAATGAGATCAACCAGTTGAGGGGCAGCATTGATAACTTGAACACCCAGGTATCACTTCATGCTCAGTCTCTGGATAAACTGACAACTGAAGTAGAAAGTTTGAAGAAAAAGGATGAAGAGGTGAAGGATAAGGTGGTTTCTGGTTTGGATGAAGATTCCAAGATTTTGAATGAACTAAAAACTGGTCAGGAACAACTTGCAGCTAATGTTCTGACCCAGTCTAAAGAAACCAACCACCTATGGAGATCTTTCAGGATGATATGTGCACGATATTCAAAGAATGCAAGAACATGCAATCGTGGCAGCCTCTTGACCGGTTGCCAGCTCACCATTCTGAATGGGAAGTGATTAGGGCAGGTCTAGATGCTGCCAAGGGGGAAAGAAGTGCAGTTCTTGCACAAACTCAAACTGAAAGTAATCCATATGGAAGTCAAACAGGTAGGGAAATGATTGTGGCTGCCAGTACTGAAGCTGGTGAGCAAAGAATTGGTGAAACTGGTGATATAAGTGTTAGGGGGAATGTTGTGGATAAAGGAAAAGGTTTGGCATCTGATGTATCTGCCCAGCCGGCCACTGATGTACCAATGTTAGAAACTGGCAATGCTGATGTACTTCCTCCAGTTTTTGAAAGTGTGAGCAAACAACTGGCTAGACTTGGCAATGAAATTAAAGAAAGAAAGAAAATGAAACAAAGAAACCAAGTTGAAGCCAGAGCACATCTTGCACAGATTAAATTGCTTGATATTAGTGATGCTTATCTTTTAGGAATCACTAAGGAGGAGTATGCCAGAGTAAAGAATGATCTCAGGATAGTTGACATGTTGAAAGAAATGCTTGATGTTGAATTAGACAGACACTATCCTGATGATGAAGCTGAATTTGATGCCAAAAGTTTGAATATATTAGTGGAGAAGGCAAAAGAGAACAGGGCCAGTGGGATTCTAAAAAGAATTGAACATGTAAAGAAGGTTGTGAAAAGGGTATTGAATCCACCAAGAAGGATCCCTCAACCAAGAAGACCACTGACCAGAGATGCTGACCTTAGCACATTTGTAGAACCAACTGGCGAGGTATCGAATGATGACATCAAGTCTGTTGTACTGGCTGCTGGAGCTGGGAGTATTAAAATATCCAATGAATCTGAAGCAAGAAGCTATTACTCCCAGATCATGGCAACCAGAAGACATAGTAGGACTATCAATGGTGTTAATGTAACAATTAAGCCAGGCACCAAGTACTTTCACATTTCTATTCCGCTTATAATCCTCTTATTTAATTATAATAGATGGTTGATAGCGACTCGGATCTGGAGTTCCCAGCTGGGTTTGATGGTCCACTGGATGACGACATGGCGCTCACTCTGTACCCGCACATTCAGTTTCCGGCCGGCACTGAGGCCCTCCGACGTTGTCAGAAGCTATGTTCGAAGGGTTTCCAAAGGGGTGAGATCATACACTGGCCCACTCTACGAACACTCGGCCTTGAGGACAGGGCCAAACAGATAGTCGGGATCCGCACGCCATGGAGTCGTGTCTTTGACCAGCGTGAATGGGCCCATCGAGAGATAACCGTGGAGTTCCTCTCCACGTTCCAGTTCAGCCAAACCGCTGCAGCAAATCCGGACCCGGGTCAGCCCCATCAAGTGTCCTTCAACCTTTTCGGCCAGTCATTCCGGATGTCTATCGCCCGCTTCGGGTATGTTGCCGGTGTTTATGAGGAGGAGGAGACCCGCACGCCGATGTTTGTAGAAGGTCTGACCGACTTGCCTACCGACGTGCTCTCTGCTTTTTGGGCAAGGGTTGGTTCCGAAATCTACTGGGGGGAGAAGCTTCGTGCGACAAACCTCGAGTGAGTCTTTGTTTTAAATGTGATTAATTATCCTTTGTTTAATCCTTATTAGCTCCTAATGCATTATCATACGTCTTTGTTGAAACAGTGACCCTTTGCACCGCTATCTGTATCGGCTGATCGCCCGTACCATCGCTGCACGTTATAGGGGTGGCGAGTGGATCAACCCCCGGGATATGTTCTACCTGTATTGCCTGCTCACTGGGACCCCCTGCAACCTGGCATTCTGTCTGACGAGATACTTCTACACGTACCATAGCAAGTAATGTTGTCAACCGTTCATTGTGTAATAAATCGGTCTAACATTAGGGGCTATAAACCTTCTAACCGTCGATTACTTGTATTTGATTTGTGACAGGCCCAAGACTGGGTCCATCTGTTGCGGCCATGTCATCACTAAAATATCCAAGAACCTCGGGTTGGCAACACTGCTTGAGACCCTCGTCATCCTAGGTGTTGCCCCACATCCACAAGGTATAAGCATACAGTTTATTGTCATTCATTTTAGAAAGAACAATTGCAATAGATGTCGGAACTGCATATCAAATTGTCACGTATATGTTTGTTTATTCATTCATAAACTGCTAATTAAATTGAAGGGCAAATGGCTATAGATCTGTTGTATATGCTATGTTAAATGTAATTAGAGATTAACAAGAAAGGTGTATAAAGTTGTAAATTGAAGTTATTATTTTCAGTTTTAATTAATTTTAGCAATGGACTGATTTAGTCAAAACCGGATGTTAGGACCAGTTTCAGTGAAACTGGCCACTCTCCAGTTGCACCTGGAGACCAAGAAGATTTGTCCAGAAATATATTGAAGTCCAGTTGCATCGTACAGTTAACGCAACTGAAGACTTCCTCCAGTTGAGAACTGACCAGTTGAAGAATCCTTCCAGTTGGAGTCGAAGACAACAAGTGGAAGATAGAGAATGACAATGGCAGCGAAGCCCAGTTGACATTCTAGTCAGTTACAAACTGGAGACCGTCAGTGGAAAGCTCTTACAAAGCTTTACACTGATTACGAGGAATTGACTTTTATGCTTTATGTGCTTTTACCCGGATAATAAGATTTATCTTATTATTTAAATACAAAAAGGTACATAAAGCTGGTTGAATAAAGTTGCTTTATACTGCAACTTTACACTGCATTTTAAGGAATTAAATGCTATTCCTTAAATGCTCCCAACCATATTTGTACGGCCAAAGTTAACATCCCAATGTTAACTTTGCCTATAAATACAAGTCATTGCACAACAAGAATAACAAGTGAGATAACACACTTCACACTTTGCATACCTGCAATATTCTTGGTGAACTTGTGCAATCTTCTCTCAATCGTAAAAAGGAACATTTCACAACTTTAAGTGTTTTGATTGTTTTGAGAAATTCTAAGTGTAGATCAATTGTAGTTCATAGGTTGTTAGGATATTTACATACTTGTATTATCTTGGTTCCGCAACAACCTTGTAATTTATTTAAAGTTAATAAATAAATTACACTTGAAAATTACATATTGTCTCACCAATTTACTTTACAAGTATTTTGTATTATTGCATTGTTCTTTACTTATTGTCACTTAAATGAGTAATCTATCTAGAACTTGGTATATACTCCTGTAACTGGTCGCCTCCAGTTCAGTGCTTATATTGCAAAGTAACTCCACCATCGACATAGAGGTGTCTTCAGGTAGTACCATCTATTGAGTTGGGACTTACACCGGATGAATATGAGTATGATATTGATGTATTCTGTAACTGAATTTCTGTTTCTCTGAAGAGATATAGTAGTGAATTGAAATCAACTTAAACCTGATTTGCAGCCAGTTATCTATCTTCAATTGGTTATTTAGCGCAAACAAGTTGTGTTGTGACTGTTTTCTGACTTCAACCTTGTTAACTTTTGATATTGTTTTCTTATACAAGTAATCAAGTAGGTTGTTGAACATAGTTGCATTTAAATAAAAAAAAGTTGTTTCATGAATTCTATTCATTAAAGATTGCACTCAGGTTCCCATATCGTATATGTTTTTGCACCTAGGTTAGATGATTAGGTGAGATGGGCTTATTTATGTTGGTATTGTGCTTGAATCGTTTGGCTTGATTAGAAAGGATTCAGACTTGTGAGTTGTGAGACATGTTTGTTAATCAGTCGTCTATATAATTGGTGAACAATGGTCAATAAGAAACATTAGATGCATGCTTATCTTGTTTGTTTACCTTTTTGTTGGAATCATACGAGAGATTAGAGGTGGATCATTAATCACTTCATACACGTTGTTACATTTTGCTTCATATCATTAAACATTTTTAGGTTTGCTTTAATTAATATTCTCTTCTATTTGGCCAGGTATGGACTCGATCACCGGGATGCGTTTGACGAGGTTTATCGGGAGGAGACGTGTTTTAGTTGACAGTGAAGGGAGGCCTTGGACTGGACCTAGGCATGATCTGACGGTACCACCCTTGCTAGGTATACCAGTTCAGGTGGAGCGGGTAGTGGAGCCAGTGGGGGAACAGGCCGCCGAGGATGACCAGCGACAGGTTCACCGACGTGCCTACAATGTTGTGCGTCTCCCCCCGGAGACCAAAAAGAAGATAGACGACATGCACGATCTCTGCAAGTGGTTGGCGACTGGATATGCAATGATCATGACTCGAATGGGGGTACCGTTTGCGCCACCTCCCGGTGTTGATGCGTCTTTTTTCGCTCCACCAGGTGCTGGTCCGTCTAGTGCGCCTTTTTTCGGTGCATCCCATGCTGGTCCGTCTAGTGCGCCTTTTTTCGGTGCACCCGATGCTGGTCCGTCTACTGCGCCTTTTTTTGGTGCACCCGATGCTGGTCCTTCTAGTACTGTTACCCCCGATGTTGTGAGGACCACCCCCACTGCCCAGTTGATGTTTCTGCCACTCCCGTTGTCCCTTCCGTTGCCCCAGTTGATGCATCGCCCACTCCGCCAGTTGCTCCTGTTGATCCCTTTGCCCCTGTTGATGCCCCCGTTGATGCCTCGTCTACTCCAGTTGCCACCGTTGATGCCTCGTACACTCCACCATTTGCTCCTGTTGATCCCTTTTGTCACACCCGCCCTAGACGGGGTATGACTTACATGGATTCACAACACAAGATATACTGAACGACACAAAACGTTGTCGTTTTAAAATACATTTATATAAAAGCATTGTTCACAAATTTCTATTACAATTTATGAAAGATATTATTCTTGAAAACAATTATTTAATATTAAACAATATTAAACAGTAGACAGAGACTTTAGCAAATTGACTTGTCTTTACTAGAGTCTGAGGGTAGGCCATGGTCCAGTATGTTGTATGCAGCGGAAAAATGTCCCACGTATAGAGTATCGTCTAGTTACCTGAGAATACATGCTAAAATACGTCAACATAAAGTTGGTGAGTTCCATAAGTTTTTCATATAGAAATTATAGTTTCTCAAAATACCAGAGTTCAGTGTGATCATTGCCTTACCGCAATGTCAAGTAGTTATGATACAATATAAAGCAAAGAGTATCATAGATTTTTAATAAAAATATAGAGTATGAACCACAAGATTTAAAGTAACTATTTGATCACACAATGGATCAAATAGAATATAAGAGTAGATACTGTATACATCAAGTTCTAAGCTCATGAACCGAAACTAGACAAGTGTGTGTTTATTTGCCTCCAGAGTAGGTACCTTGTTCAGGGTACCTAAGCTTTCCAAATATAATGCATCCGTATCCAGTTGGTATGACCAACACGAATGGGGGTGCCTACCCCAATAGTACTATTCAATATACCCACGTTTATGTTTCCATAATTAATCGTTCATGATAGTGAGGACTTTGAGTGAACAGAGAAACTTAGAATCAACCATATATACATTTCTGGAATACTTGTGTTCATCATAACAGTAAAAAGTTTGTATTTTACCCCGAAGGTAAAATAAATAAAGTGGAGTTACAAAATATATATAATATATATATATATATTTTGTAAATATACATATAAGTATATAACTTTGAAAATATACATATAAGTATAACAAGTAGTTTTATTGCATGTATCTCAGTCCCCAAATAAATGTATAAATAATTGAAAAGGGGATATGAAGACTCACATAGTATATTATATATCATATAGTTTTGCAATTGTTCTTCAAAGTTTCGTATATATATATAACATAAAATAATTATTATGCATGTATCTCAGTCCCCGAAATAAATCATATAAAAGAATTAAAAAGGGGAATATGGAAACTCACCTTAGTGATAATAGCAGAAATCAAGTAGATGAAATAAGCCTTGTATAGTTATACCAGAGAGTATTTAGAAGAGAATATGTAGTGGTGTGTGTTTTAAAGTTTAATATCGTCTGCTATTTATAGGCGAACGAATTCATTCGTTTGATTATTATATTAATTATACTGCCTGCCGATTTAGAAAAAAAAACAGAAGCGCGTACTAAATTTTCAACGAAGATTTCAACGTACTCGTTTATATATAATATTATTATATTATATTATTATTATATTATAAAGTTAATCATGAATAAGGGGTATATATATATATAGTATTCTTTTTGTCCATACCTCTAGTGAACTAAACCCGTGATTCATAATTTATGAATTTTAAATTATAAAGTAGATAAAAGTGTGTTTCCCACTACCTCTTGGACGTTTCTAATGATAGATTTCTTTTATACTAGTAGTATATATTTATACATTGTTTTAATCCTAAATTATGCATACGGCTCCTATTGAGAAAATTCAAGTTTCTATAAGATCAGAAAATTAAGATCTACAACTTTCATTTTAATAACTTTTACTCAACTAACCCCTGTGAGCGGGTTTTGGACGTTTATATTATAAGAATAAAGTATGAAAGCGATGTTTACTATTCAGCACTATTCACTTTTGAATTTATTCGAATTCAGAATTCAACGTAGACTTTAAATTATTTGACGTGGGTCCCGCCTTTATATTATTTTATTTTATTACCCTTTTTACAATTTACTTTTACCTTTACTATTTAAGATTTACCTTTTACCTTTATTATTTAGAATTTACTTTCTACCTTTACTATTTACCGTTACTATTCACAGTCACTATTCACGTTACTATTCACGTTACTATTCACTCACTATTCATAATACATTTCTAGATACGATTACTATTCACGGATACGGTACTATTCATGTATACGTTACTATTCATGAATATACTATTCATAAATACGGTTATTGATAGTATAAGTATGAAAAAGTATTTCCTTTTTATTTATAAGTTAGTTCAAAGTATCTCTGTGAAAAATTAATAATTTCACGCACGTTAAATATATATATATATATCAACATATATTTTATAACAGAATCTATATATTTAATTTGCTCTTTTTAGAATATTACAGAAATAATAAGTTAATTAAATTTTAAATTTACCCGGATTTTTGACAGTTGTTACATTCTCCCCCTGTTATTGAAATTTCGTCCCGAAATTTAGCTAGAAGTAACATTGATATATACCCACTGAGTGGTACATACAAATATATCCATATTTGTTTAAGTTCATAGGTTTTGAGACGGACAGTCAAGACATGTCCATAGATCTTCATGTATTTTCTCACAAAAGAAATAAAATTTGTAACAAAATGTTTATAAATAAAAGTCTAACTTAACCTTTGCAATTATTATTAAATATTGAATAAAGAAGATTTATTTTATGGCCTTTGTGATAGATACAAAGTATATATATATTTTGTATATATATATTTATATATATATATATATATATATATATATATATTTTGTTAGGAATATATGAATATATTCAAGTTTACAATAAAATTTTCAAAAGATTATTCAGATAAGACGCAACACTATGATTCAAGAATGTATCATCCAAACAGTATGTTGTTAGTGAACTAAATCGTCTCTTTAAACATATGTGTTTATAGACTATGATATATGACTGTAAGTGTAACATCCGTGAATTTTGACCCGTTGACTCTTTGTGTAAATTGACTAACAAACTTGCTGAATGAAATAATTGGGCCCATTTGTGATTATATGACTATGTGGTATGTTAGTCGAGTCGTTAATATGTTTGTTTGGCGTTTAATTGTGTAATCGATTGTAATTTTGGCTTATAAAGGGAAACGGGTCGACCCATGGGTTGTCCATGACCCATGAGCCTACTAGTGACCCATTTCCCCTTATCCTCTCTTTTCTCTCTATCTATCTCTTCTATTCTCTCTCAAGTAAAAGCACCACCTCTTGTTCTTCATCATTTCTTGCATCAACATTGTGTTTGAAACTACCATAATACAAGAATCATAGCCATCTTCATCTCGTTTGCTTCCTATTGGAGAATCAAAAGCCAAGTTCTTGCATTTTACCCATTTTGACCTAATTTCGGGTTCTAGCTCAAGGAGGAGTTTTGGTAAGTCTAATTCATCTCATTTGTACCTACTTATGTTTGTTTATGCATTTCTAGTCATCTTGAACATTTACAAGTCCTAAATCGGCTTAAATCTTGTTTTGGGTCAAATTAGGGTTTAATTAGGGTTTGAATGATTTGGATGTGATTATGATGTTATGAATTGAAACTAAGATATGGGTTATGTTTATTTATGTTGAAATATGTTTGTATAAGCTTCAAAATGAGTCTTGAAACATCACTAGTCGATTTGGTGATCAAAAATGGAGTTTGGGTTGAGTTTGGTTCGTGTTTGGGGTGTTTTGGAACTGGTCTGGGCACAGGTGCGCCGCACCTCCTCCTTGGTGCGCCGCACCAAAACCTGGACTGGGTTCCCTGATCATTTTGTGCGCCGCACCTCCTCTTTGGTGCGCCGCACCTGGCTTGGTGCGCCGCACCTCCTCAATGGTGCGCCGCACCTTTCCAGTGCAGCAAAACCTGTTTTAGTTTGAAAGGTCGTAACTTTTGATCCGTAAGTCCAAATAAGTCGTATGACCTATCGTTGGAATCGTGAGAGAGTCTAGTTTCTAGTAGTAACACTCTTTTTGTATGAATCTTTCTCATTTCTAAAAAGGTCGAGTCGAATGCGTCTTGTTTCTACTCGTTAAAGTTGTAAAGGTGTTTAGGGTTTGTGACCTGACTTAATTGTGCTAAACCAACTTGTTTATGATTGTAGAGTTGACATTACGGTATTATGATGTATAATTATAGGTTGTGGACGTGTGGATCCTATTACTCGTTTGTAATCTTATACTAGCTTCTTTGCCGGTCAAGGTGAGTTTCGTATCTCCCTACTCGCTTGAGATTCGGGCTGAAAAGTGTAAACTTGTGTGTTTACTTGCGTGTTGATTGATTGATTGATTTGGTTTAAATGTTGGATTGATGAGACGGTTTATCACGTTTGAATGACTTGGTTTATGTTTGTTAAGTATTTCATTAATATTAGGATAAACGTACATACATGGAAGTCGGTTATGCCTTCATTGGGTTTTAGATGTGGTGGGAAGGCTGCGGGTGACCCTATATATAAGCATCTGGGACTTGAAGAAAGTAGAATCCTCTTAAGTGTATGTACGTATAGAATTGGAGTTAATATCGATTGTTGGTTTATGATTGACGAATATTGGTTGTTGGTTCATGTTCATTGTATTGTGATTATTGGGTATCGTTTGACGAATATTGATGGTTGGCTCAGGTTCATCGTATATTGATTGTTGGTTTATGGTTGATGCATTTACAATTGATTGTAAGCATTGCATACATTGTTGATGAGCCCTCGGCAGGGGATTGCCGACATC
>CM067174.1:47054495-47073050 GCA_034093135.1 Erigeron breviscapus | reverse complement strand
TAAGACCCAGTGAGGATGCTTCTCATTGATGAAGCCTGGAGTCTGCTTAACATACACAACTTCTTCCAATGTTCCATTAAGGAACGCACTTTTGACATCCATCTGGAAGACTTTAAACTGCAAATGGGCTGCATAAGCCAGAAATATTCTGATGGCTTCAAGTCTTGCAACTGGAGCAAAAGTTTCATCAAAGTCAACGCCTTCTGCTTGACAATAACCCTGGGCAACTAATCTGGCCTTGTTTCTTACAACATGGCCCTCTTCATCCATCTTGTTTCGGTAGACCCATCTGGTACCAATGGGTTCTTTCTGCACTGGAGAGTGTGCTGATGAGAAGTTTTGAGAGATGCCAGTGTCATTGCAAAATGTTTCAAGTACCTTATTTCGAAATTCAGTAGCATTATCACTTCGCAACTGACAGACTTTTCGAGTATACTTGAGTTCAATTCTTTTGATGAGAGAGATGATTTCAGCAGGTGCATCACTTTTGGATCTAGAGGAATACCACCCAACAGTATCTGGTGAATTCATCGACCACAACTAGAGTGTATTTCTTCCCAGCTCTAGTTTGAACATTCACTGGACCAAAGAGATCCATATGTAGCATGTGAAGAGGTTCAGTGATGCTAAAGTTTTGCCTAGTTTTGAAACTGGCCCTTTTCTGCTTGCCCATCTCACACCCTGGACATGGCTTTTCTTTATTAAAAGAAATCTGTGGTATCCCATCAACCAGTTGTTTGCGAGACAACTTGTTAATATTTTTGAAATTAAGATGGGATAATCTTTTATGCTACAGCCAGTTGGTGTCCTCATCAGCTTTGGTATAGAAGCACTGCTCTTTTGGAGCTGGTTCCATATCCATGATGTACACATTACCTTTTCTTGGTGCAACCATCACCACTTTCCAATCCTTGTTAAATATGGTGCCTTGAGCAATATTGAACAAAACTCTGAAGCCATCATCACAAAGTTGGCTGACACTGATCAGGTTGTATTTCAAACCATTCACAAATGCAACTCTTTTGAATTCGAACTTGTCCGTTATTGAGCACACCATATCCTTCAGTCTTTCCACTTTGATCATTACCAAACGTCACTGTCGGTCCATCTTGGACAGTGAACTCTTCAAGCAGGGGCTTACATCCGGTCATAGTCCGGCCAGCAGCGCTGTCTAGATACCAGATATTCTTCTTTCGATCACCCTGCACACCCACAAAAATCATCAGTTATTTTTGTGAACCCATCTTTTCTTGATGGGTTCACTGGACTTCTCTACAGAAGTCACAGTTGATTGTTGTGGAGGTAAACTGAAGACTACATCTGGATCTTTTTCACTAGATCCAGGTGCAGGAGTAAAAACGATTGGTACTTGATACTTGCTCCCCTTATTTTTACCAGATTTAGTTCCAGATGGAACATTCTTTTGTTTTGGTTTTGAAGGGGGTTTAATATTTTGTTTTAAAACTGGAGGTGATGAACCTCCTTCCAGATTTTTAATCCGGGCAGTACAACTCTGAACCTGTCGAAACAAAAGTTAGAGTTGACTTTCCAGTTTAAACAAAATAATGTTTTCATCAGGCTGCTGAACCTTGGACCTTGGTTCAGCAAGGGTTTTAGTCTTTTGAGTCTTGGGCTCCTTAGACTTCTGAGGTAAAGGCTTGTTACCAGTGGCCTTTTTAACTGAAGCACTAGCCTGTTTGGCTCCAGGTTTAACCTCAATGGGGGTGGTCTCAATGGGTTCAGTTTCAACAGCTTCAGGTTGATCATAAGAGTTTCAACCCTGAGAGCTGGAGGCAATGCATGAAGATCTGGTATGAGAGCTGCCATCTCCAGATCTCCAGATTTCCATGCACTCTTCTGGGCATCAATAGTTCTTAGAAAATGCATCATAGTTCTTTCCAGATGCTTTTACCCATGACTTGATAATCTTTTTTTCTTTTTCAAGATCAGAAAATAATTTTTGATTATCAAGTTCCAAAGCCTCAATTTTTAAAACTGACTCCTTGAGAGCCAACTAGACACTTTGTAAATCATTCAGTTGTGGTTTAACATTGTTTAGTTCAATTAAGATAGTGTTAAGATATCTTTCACTATCTGCTCTAACAGTTTCCACAAAAGCCAAATCACCACTTAATGATTCAGCATGGTCCAGTTTCAGTTCAGGGTCAACCTGATTGTCATAATCACATACCTTCTTCAAAATGATGTCCACCCATCTTCCAGTGATGACATCTTCTTTTGCCACGTGCTGCTGTTGATCTTCCAAGGCCATGAAACACATGTCCCTTTCCTCTTCTTCATCAGCTGATGAGTCATCAGAGTACTCCCATTTTTCCCTCAGTTTGTGCCATTAAGCACTGATCCTTTTTCTTTTCCGTGGACAGGAGGGCAATCTGGGCCTTAAGCTTCTTATATTTAGCTTTGTAGCTATCATCAGGCCGATTGAAATTAGGGACAGGGGGGGCCAGTTTGGTTGTTCATCTGACTAGATCTGCATTCCTTCATAAAGTGACCTTTCTTACCACACTTATAGCAGGTAAGATTGGTTTTATCCAGAGAGCTGGAGCTGGAAGCATTGTTTGGGCCATTAAATCTTTTAGATTTATGCTTAAACCTGTTAAAGGTTTTAGCAATCATGGCTACCAGATCATCATCGTTAGTTTCATCACAGCCATCACTGATTTCAGTGGCCAGGCCAGAGTTCAAGAAACTGTTTTACATCTCCTTCATTGAGTGTGCCTGGACACTCTCTGCAGACATTAAAGCAGCACAAGGTCACTCAGTTACACTAGCAACCTTGGAACTCTGGGCATGGTTCATGGCATCGTGCTCAGCCACCAGTCTTGCAGCATTATTATCTTCAGTGAATCTGAAGGTTCCATAGAGCGATGCAAGAGTATGGTTGTGCAAGGTTTTACCTTGTCTTAAGACAAGAACCATGTTTTCCATTTGGAAGGAAGAATATCACAAAACTTCTCAAGAAGAATATCCTTATCCTTCTCTACACCCAAGCCTCTCAGCTGATTAATGAGGCTAGAAAATCTGGTGTATGTACCAGTTAGACTTTCATTGGTTAGAGCAAAGAAGGATTCATACTTCTTGTTCAAGGCAACTTTCCTGGTGACAATAGTGTCATCACCTCTTTCAAACTGAATAACTAATTCATCCCACATTGACTTTGCACTGGGGAACAACACAAGTGTTGGAATTAGATCTTCAGGGACAGCTCCAAGGATCATGTTCTTGAGTCTGGTGTCCAGATCTACAAGTCTACGATCCTCATCAGACCAATGGTCTTCGAGCTTTTCTCTTGAACCTCTTCTTCCAGTTGGATCTAGAAGAGGACTCACCCCAAGAGACATGGGTATATATGGTCCATCCTTAAGAATTTTCAACATATACCTCTCTATCCCACCAAAATGCAAGAGCAATCTAGCCTTCCATGTACCAAATGTCTTACTGTTTCCATCAAATTTAGGAACAGGAGTGTTAGAATAATGTACATGGACGTGGTTTGGGGCAGTAGGAGGAGGAGGGTTAGTATTAACATTTTGAACAGGTGGTGTATTAGTATTCAAGGGGTTTTCACCTGAACCAGAACCATCTCCACCTTCAGTAGTAGTCATCTAAGCAGATCTAGGCAAGTTTATTAGCCTTCTGCTCTGATACCACTTGTAAGTCCCAACTCAATAGATCGTACTACCTGAAGACACCTCAATGTCGATGGTGGAGTTACTTTGCAATATAAGCACTGAACTGGAGACGACCAGTTACAGGAGTATATACCAAGTTCTAGATAGATTACTTATTTAAGTGATAATAAGTAAAGAACAATGCAATAATACAAAATACTTGTAAAGTAAATTGGTGAGACAATATGTAATTTTCAAGTGTAATTTATTTATTAACTTTAAATAAATTACAAGGTTGTTGCGGAACCAAGATAATACAAAGTATGTAAATATCCTAACAACCTATGAACTACAATTGATCTATACTTGGAATTTCTCTAAACAATCGAAACACTTAAAGTTGTGAAATGTTCCTTTTAACGATTGAGAGAATATTGCACAAGTTCACCAAGAATATTGCAGGTATGCAAAGTGTGAATTCTTTCGAAGTGTGTTCGAAGAAGTCTGAAGTGTGTTCTCACTTGAATATTCTTGTTGTGCAATGACTTGTATTTATAGGCAAAGTTAACATTGGGATGTTAACTTTGGCCGTACAAATATGGTTGAGAGCATTTAAGGAATAGCATTTAATTCCTTAAAATGTAGTGTAAAGTTGCAGTATAAAGCAACTTTACTCAACCACCTTTATGTACCTTTTTGTACTTAAATAATAAGATAAATCTTATTATCTGGGTAAAGTTACATAAAGCATAAAAGTCAATTCCTCGTAATCAGTGTAAAGCTTTGTAAGAGCTTTCCACTGACGGTCCCCAGTTTGTAACTGACTAGAATGTCAACTGGGCTTCGCTGCCATTGTCATTCTCTATCTTCCACTTGTTGTCTTCGACTTCAACTGGAAGGATTCTTCAACTGGTCAGTTCTTAACTGGAGGAAGTCTTCAGTTGCGTTAACTGTACGATGCAACTAGACTTCAATATATTTCTGGACAAATCTTCTTGGTCTCCAGTTTCACTGGGTCTCCAGGTGCAACTGGAGACTGGTCAGTTTCACTGAAACTGGTCCTAACAATACTTGTCTTTCTATTTGTTGTCTGGATCATTGCTTAAGTTTCCTTTGATACTCTCTGTTGTTCTACAGCAGACTGGAGTTGTTGACGATTGATTTTCAGAGAAGTGTCAAGGGGAATGAATGTGCTCACATCTGCATCTTTAATTGCTTTGAGCTGTTTGGCAGTAAGCTTAGGTAAGCCAATCAATTTCTTTCTGTACTCTAACTCTAGAGCACCAGCATTTTTCCTTATCTTCTTCTGGAGGTTCACCAGTTCCTCCTTCCTCTGCCTGATAAGTTCTGGTACACTAACACCATAAATTATTGAATCATAAATCTGTTCTTCTTCAGCGTAAAAGGAGCGTACATGAACATCATTCAATGCATTCAGACATTGATGAACTCTGGGGTCTTCCTTCATCTTTTTGTACACATCAATGTCTATGCCCAACCTGCCAGCATTATAAGAATCCAGAGTCCCCATAGTTGCCATCTCCCTTTGATGGGCCATTAGTTCATCTTTTTGATTTATCTTAAAGATCTCTATCATTATGCATTCTTGTTCAAGTTTCTTAGAGATTTCATCATCAGCAGTAGGAAACTCTGATGATTCTTCAACAGTTTGCTCTTCTTCACCAGATACCATTTGTTCTTTTCCTTTAACAGACTTCAGAGTAGTTGGAATACCTGGGAAAGATTCAAACTGGGGCTCACTGGCTTCAGTACCAGCAGCTTCTTCAGTCAGCATAGTGGCTTCAGTGCCAAATGCTCTCTGTGTTAATCGTGCACTGGCATCAGTACCAGTCACTTGTTTTTGTTGCACAATGCTTTCAGTAGCAAAGGCCTTTTCAATAGCACTGGCAACAACTTCCTTCTTCTTTCTAATTAACCCTTCTTGGACACCAGACGACTTTTCCCCGTTGGAATGATCACCAGTTCTGGACTTGAGATCATTCCATAATTGTTCTAGCATTTGTCTGTCCAGTGCACCAAAAGTTCTTCCAGTTACTGGAGTCGTATCATTCACATTCTTTTTAAGTGCCTGCACTTCCTTTTTAATATTTTCAACTTCTTGAGGCAAGTGCTTTGGCAATTCTTTTTCTATCAACTTCTCCACTTAGGGTAACAGCCCATCTTGAATAGTTCGAAGAACAGACTCAGAAATTTCTTCAGATATTTCTTTCAACATACTAAGTCTGAACTTCTTTGTACATTCAACACTAATCGTGCTAACAACAGCATCCTGATCAAGTGTGAGCCTGCTTTCCAATGAACTAACCCTAGTAACCAACTTCTGAACCTCATCCTTCAGACCTGTCAGTGGTTGAACAAGTTCACCTTTCACTGCAGTCTGAACAGCATTCACCAGCCCTGTCTCCAATCCCTGGACTGCCACTTTGATGTTTTCAGTGTTGTTATTAGTGGCCAGTACCAGCTCATCCAGCTTCTCAAAAACAAGCTTTTCATTCCCAGCAAATATATTCATTTCAGATGCTAGATTGTTCGATAATAAAGATTTAAAATCGGAAACAACCTGGGATGATGACTGGAGTGATCTCTCCAGGTCCGCCACCTTACTTAAAAGGCCTTGGACCTCGGTTGAAGACGAAGTGGAGAGACCACTCGGAGGTTCAAGATTTGAAGTCATTCTGTTCATTAAGGGTACTTGTGCCCAAACCTCTTCAGTTGCAATTTCATCAGTAACAACTGTTGGGTCCAGCACACGTTGTTCAGATACGTTGACTGGAGTTTCAAGTGGTGGAGGTTGAGATTGTGAAGTTTGAATGGTTGGAGAGTGAAGTATTGAGTATTTTCTGGAATTGAAGGTGGTGGTGGTGGTGGCATGTTTGATTCTGGTGGGGGTGGTGGCATTTCTGATTCTGGTGGCGGCATATTTGTTTCTGGTGGAGGTGGTGGCATTTATGGTAGACTTTCAACTTGTACAACATCCTCACCCAGAAAGTTCATATTGACATCAAAATTCTGATCTTCTGACATGGGAGAATCAGCCTCATCCCAAAACATTTCACCAACAGTTGTATCACCAGCCTGAGCATCAACCAGTTCACCAGCCTGTTCACTTGCTTCAACATTCAAATCGATTCGAGCCTCTTGCTCACCAGATACTTGTTCATCAGCCTGAACAATTTGTTCTACCTGCTCAACAACCTGCTCAACAATCTAAGCCACATTTTCTTCTTGCATGACAGTCTGTACAACATTTTCTGTCTCCTCAATAACTTGTATATTTTCAACATTCTCCTCTTCAAAAATAGGAGACCCATCAATGTTCATTACATCACCAGGATGTCTTTCTGGATTCACCTGAACTCCAGCTCTCATCAGACGCCTATTTGATCTTGGTCGTCTGGAAGGCTCAACATTTGGTTGTTGACCTTCAGGAGCCACTTGTCTGATGGGTTGTACAGCTTCTATAAACTGAACATCTTGGTCACCAGAGGGTCCTTCACCAACTTGACCTCTACCTGGAGCCACTTCTACTTCTTCCCTTTGAAAAGAGAGCATGGACTGAGGAATATCTACCTCATTCAGTGGAGATCTTAGGTTGGTCAGATCCCTCATATACTCACTCACAGAAAAGTGAGTAGTTTCAAAATCGTACTGGTCTCCAAGAGCTCTTTTAAACATCAGTGAAAGAAAACGTATATATGGAACAAAAGCTTTTCTTCCATTCACCTTAAGACGCTCTACCAGATCATCAAATAGGGTCTGGGCGAAATCCACTCTGAGTCCAAACCAGAGGCAGTAGGCAATCTGGAGATGAGTTTGATTTATCTGGTCCAACCTCCAGAACTGCCTCCCAAACATTCAACGATATGTGTGAAGAAGAATCTCCATGAGTCTGTCAGCCTGCTCATGTAGACTGTTCCCTTTCTGGATAGCTGGCCATGCTCATCCATAATTTCTGTGTGCCCCATCAATCTGCATACTTCCGTGAAATTTATACCAGAGGGAAGTTCGATGGGCAACTCATTCTGTTCAAAATAATTCAATTGTAGAACAGACCTGAGTAAACTAACAGAGAAACTCAAGGATCTGGTACCTCCCTTGAGAGTATAAGTAATTGATGAAGTTTCATCATTATAAATTAAGAGTACCAGAATTCACATAGATAATCGTGGTACATCCTCCCTGGATTTAAGGTCAAAGCACCATATAATGGACATGAGAGAAAAAAATGTATTTAATCTCCCAATAACGGATTGGGCATTATGAACACTGGAAAGTGAAAGTCTGGCCATCCAGTTATTCATGTTTATTCTTATAGCTTTTGCCTCTAATGTGATATGAGGTGCCCTTTCAACATTTTCAGTCGGAGCATATTCAGCGGTGAGCAGATTTTTAGGAGATTTAGATTGTCTTGGTGCCATTTGAATATTAATAGATGAAGATGAAATTGAATATTTAGGGTTTTGATGAAGATTTGATGAAGAATTGAATGTAAATGGAGTAAATATGAGAGATGATTATGATTGGAAATTTAATGAAGAAATAAATGAAGGAATTTGAAAGATTTGGGAGTAAATATGTTCGAAGTAAATGCAAATGAAATTGAAAGTGGGTATATATAGGAGAGAGAATGTGGAACTCAAACGGTTAAGTTGAAATTATCAAATAAAATTTTGATCGGGTTCTGAGATCCGCATTAATTACATCACATCACACATAAATATGTGACGGTTTACAGCCCACAAACAGTATCAAGTTGCACTTTTTGTCTTCCCAAGGTAAAAATACCATCATTTCTTTGAAAAATTTACATGCCACGTAGAATTATAAGATAAATATCTTTAAAAAGTTTGCTTACGTGGCACGCACAATGACCAAGTATTTAAAAAAAAAATATTATGACTCATTTCAGTGCATCTGGAGGTTGACTGGACACTCCAGTATCACTGGTGGATTAGTCCAGTGAAGTATGTACTGACGGTACACTGGAGGGACACTCCAGTAAAGTACCAGTGAAAACCATTTGAAAGAGACTGGTGACCTAAAACATGCACGTCAACTAATACAGACAAATGAGAGGGACACATTTACAAGGAGACAAAAGTCACCTCAAACACGCAGTTCAACCTGTCCAATTACCAGTGAGAGGGACATATTTACAAAGTACCAGTAATATTTTCTGAAGAATTTTCTCCAGTGAGAAAATAAATTAATAAATTCCCCCTGAACTTAAAACATTTTTAAGAGCAAAAATATCTTTCAAGTCTTCCCCCTGGAATGTTGATCCAGAAATCTATTAATGCAAAGATAGTACACAACAGCGTTCAATATCTGAGCAGTCATAAATTTATAAATCTTTAAATCAAATATCCTCAGTAGTACACAATGGCGTTCAATACCAAGGTTCCAGATTTAAGGGTTTAACATTCCCAACTCACCAACAAGATATTTAAAAGTTTTGACATCCAGAGGTTTAGTAAAAATGTCAGCGAGTTGTTTGTCAGTCGGAATAAAATGGATTTCAATGTTGTTTTTCATAATATGATCACGAATATAATGATACCTGAGATCAATGTGCTTCGTTTTGGAGTGCATGACTGGATTGTTCGAGATAGCAATGGCACTGGGATTATCACAAAAGATTGGGGTCTTTTAGTACTTAATACCATAATCAAGCAACTGGTTCTTCATCCAGAGTATATGAGCAAAACAACTGGCTGCAGACACGTATTCAGCTTCAGCAGTGGACAATGAAACTGAAGTTTGCTTCTTACTGGTCCAGCTGACCAGTTTGCCACCATGGAAATGACATCCACCAGTAGTGGATTTCCTGTCTATCTTACAACCTGCATGATCTGAATCTGAATAACCCATTAAATCCATGCCTGAGCCTAGACTGGGGACACCCTTAAGGTACTTCAGTATGCGCTTTACAGCAAGCATATGAGATTCCTTTGGATTAGACTAATATCTGGCACATAAACATGTTGAGAACATAATATCTGGTTTACTGGCAGTTAAATACATCAGTGAACCAACCATGCCTCTATAGACAGTGGTGTTCACTGGTTTACCATCTGGATCTGAGTCCAGTGTCAGTGGTGCAGAAATTGGAGTGGGTTTAGATGGTGAAGATTTCATATCATATTTCTTTAAAAGATCTCTAACATATTTTTCCTGATTAATAAAAATGCCATCTTTGTTTTGTTTAATCTGGAGTCCAAGAAAATACGTTAATTCACACATCAAACTCATTTCATATTCAGTTGACATTATTTTAGAAAATTTCTTGCACATATTTTCATCAGTAGACCCAAAAATAATATCATCAACATAAATTTGTACCATTAACAGATTACCTTTTTCATGAAGAATAAATAAGGTATTGTCAATTGCACCTCTTTTGAAACCATTTTTCAACAAATGTTTAGTCAGAGTGTCATACCAGGCACGTGCGGCTTGTCTGAGGCCATAAAGCGCTTTGTCCAGACGATATACCAAATGTGGATGCTTTTCATCAACGAAACCTGGTGGTTGTCTGACATAAACTTCTTCTTCAAGCTTTCCATTTAAGAAAGCACTCTTTACATCCATCTGGTAGACGTTGAACTGATGATAAGCAGCGAATGCTAAGAATATTCTGATCGCTTCAAGTCTAGCCACTTGAGGAAATGATTCATCAAAATCGACATCTGACTGGCAGTAGCCTTGTGCTACCAGTCTGGCCTTGTTTCTGATTACGTGGCCATCTTCATCTACCTTGTTCCTGAATACCCATCTTGTTCCAATTGGTTCTTTCTTTCCAACTGGGAAAGGAACCAGGTACCAAACCTTGTTCCTTTCAAACTGGTGAAGGTCTTCTTGCATAGTAGTCACCCAGCTTGGATCTTCCATAGCCTCGTCAATCTTCTTTGGTTCCATCAATGATAGAAAACTAACATATAAGCATTGATTACTAGAGGCTCTTCTGGTCTAAACTCCTCTACTGGAGTCACCTATGATCTGATCAATAGGATGAACTTTTGTCCATCTAGAGTACTGACCAGGATTGTTACTGACAACAATATCAGTGCAAGAATTCAGTTGAGTCTCCTCTGGAGTTGCTTCAGGAGGAGGATCTTGCCAGACTACTTCAGCATCTTCATCTGAGTCATTTAAATCATGATTTGCATCATGAAATTCTTCATTTGAAGGCATTTCTGGAAGTACTGGTTCAGTTTGGAATTCTTCATAAGAAGACATTTCTGGTATATTCTCAACTGACACTGATACTGGGGGAGTAGTACGAACATCTGATCCAATTTTAATTTCAGAGGGTAGTTTTAAAATAATAGAAGGATAGAATGGAGTACCACTGGAGCGTTTCTTTTTCTGAATAGGTTCCAGATCAGGATCACTGGAAACTGTGTCTTCTGAATCATCTTTATTGTAGTTGATAGGATCAGATTCACAAAAGACAATTGGAGTTACTTGGGGAGTGTCAAGGGCTGGCGTCTTGTTGATTGCAGCATTTGATTCATCAAATGTGACATGAATTGACTAATGGACCTTCTCCAGTCTCTTGTTGTAGACTCTGAAGGCCTTGCGAATGGCTGAATAGCCTAAGAAATACCCTTCATCAGCTTTGGCATCAAATTTGCCTAACTGACTGGAGTCGTTCAGGATGTAAACTGGACATCCAAAAATGTGAAAATAACCAATATTTGGTTTTCTATTTCTTAAGACTTCGTAGGCTGTCTTTTTGTGTCGCTTCACATACACTGACCGGTTCTGGGTGTGGCAAGCAGTAGCAATTGCTTCAGCCCAGAAACTGGTAGACAGACCAGATTCAGCAAGCATACACCTGGCAGCTTCTATCAGCGTTTGATTCTTCCTTTCCACCACTCCATTCTGTTCTGGAGAGCGGGCTGATGAAAAATTCTGGGAGATGCCAGTGTCAGTACAGAATGACTCTAGAGTTGCATTCTGGAATTCTGTTCCATTGTCACTTCTTAACTGACACACCTTTCGACTGTACTTGAGCTCAATTTGCTTGATAAGACTGATGATTTCAGCAGCAGCTTCACTTTTAGACCTGAGAAAGATAACCCAACAATATCTGGAAAATTCATCTATGATCACCAGGGTGTATCTTTTACCAGCACGAGTCTGAACATTCACTGGACCAAAGAGGTCCATATGAAGCATAAGAAGAGGTTCAGATATGCTGAAATTTTGTCTGGTCTTAAAACTGGTACGTTTCTGCTTACCCATCTCACATCCTGGACATGGCCTTTCTTTTTTGAAGGAAACTGAAGGTATCCCATCTGCCAGTTGTTTTCTAGACAACTTATTAATATTTTTGAAATTTAAATGGGATAACCTTTTGTGCCATAACCAGTTTGTGTCTTCGTCAGCTTGAGTATAGAAACACTGCTCTGAATAAGAGCTTTCCATATCCATCACGTACACATTCCCTTTTCTGGGAGCAATCAACACTACCTTCCAGTCCTTGTTGAATACGATACCCTGAGCAATATTGAATAGAACTTGATAGCCATCGTCACACAGTTGACTTACACTGATCAGGTTATATTTCAAACCATACACAAATGCAACACGTCTGAACTTGACTTGTCCATTGTTCAGAACACCGTATCCCTTAGTCTTTCCACAACCATCATTTCCAAAAGTAATGGAGGGTCCATCAGAAATGGTGAACTCCTCCGGCAGGGTCTTACATCCGGTCATCGTCCTGCCAGCAGCACTGTCAAGATACCAGCCCTGCACATCCACCGGATATTATCAGTTAGATTTGGGAACCCAACGACTGATGGGTTCACTGGACCCTCCCTTATAGGTCCCTGCGGCAATCTGGTTTAGTTCACTTTCTTCAACAGTGGTCTTAGTTGAAAAGACCACTGGGGTTGATAGTTTTGAAACCTTTTTCTTTTTCTCAACTGGAGAAATAGATTTAACTTTCTTTGCAAAAGGTTTTTTTTTGTCTAGGGCCAGATGAAGTACCCTCAATAAAGTTTAATCTTGCATTAAAACTTTGAAATTGACGAGTCAGTATTTGAATCTGGCTCTCTAACCTTGACAAAACATTTTCATCAGATGATACCTTAGCCTTTCCAGTTCTAGGCTTAGGTAGGGGATTGGTCTGAGGCAAAGGTTTATTCCGATAAACCTCTTTAATTGGAGCAGTCATCTGGAATGCTCCAGTCTTAACCTCTGGGGATTGAACTGGGAAAATATTGGCCTTGGGAGTTACAGGCTCATCATAAATAGTGGTGGGCCTGAACCCCTCTGGTAATCGATCGATTACTGGTATTAATGATGCTACATGAGTATTTCCATCTAAATATGCACGTTTTTTAGCAGGAAATTGATTTACTCCAGCATCATATGGCTTTCTGGTTTCTAGCCATGATTTAATCACTAGTTTTTCTTTCTCTAAAATGACTTCAAGATCTTGTTTTTCTTGAATCAATTGTTCAGTTACCAGAACCTGGGCTTGAAATGCCAGTTCAATGTCTTGAAGTTCTTTCAATTTTGATTTTAAAACAGTTATTTCAGAAAAATCTGTTTCTAGACCATTTACACAGTCAGATCTAACAGTTTCAACAAATATTAAATCAGAATTAAGAGCTTCAGCAATGTCCAGTTTTAATTCTTGGTCAGTTTTTTTTTTTTTTTTTTTTTTTTTTTTTTTTAACAGTTTCAACAAATATTATTAAGAGCTTCAGCGATGTCCAGTTTTAATTCTTGGTCAGTTGCAGTATCATAATCACTAACCTTTTTAATAACAATAGGTGGTTCATTATTTTGATCATTAACAATAACATTTGGATCGGGACCAAAACGACCAAAACTAAAACTTCCTTGCGTATTTTCTGGGGTGGCCATCAAAGAAGCAGATCTAGGCAATGATTAGCCTTCTGCTCTGATACCAATTGTGAGGTCCCAAATACGATGGTTAACCCACAAGTGTATAATACAATAAGTCTAATAATCACTAGAATGGACTAGTATTACTTGTAAATAAATGCAAGAATATATAAACAAAGTAATACAAGACTTAAAGCAATAAACAAGTAAAGTGGAACATTATGTATTTTTCAAGGTGTATTTTATTTATGATGTTAAATAAAATACAAGGTTGTGCGGAATCAAGATAATACAAATATGTATGTATCCTAACAACCTATGAGTTACAAATGATCTATATTTGTCAAATAACTCTTTTGGATTGAGATACTTAAAGTTGTGAAGTATCCCTGTTTAAGATCGAGAGTATTTAGACAAATTCACTCTAATGCTAAATGTATGCTTTAAAGTAACTTTTACAAAGAAATGACTTTGTATTTATAGGCAACAAAATTCACCAGTGAATTTTGTGCCGTTCAAATATGGTTGCATGCATTTAATGAACCGACAAGAACATTAAATGCATTGGTTAAGGTACATGGATAAAGTCACATCAATATGACTTTATTCTTTTAACCAACCACCTTTACACACGTATAAACTTTGGTAAAGAACAAGTGGAATGTCCTTTGAAAAGTGTGTAAAGGCAAAAGTCAATTCCTCGATATCAGTGTTCAGACTTGTAAGGTCTAGAACACTGACAATCCTCCAGTGTACAGATCTGGTAAGACTTCCAGTGGACTCCGCCATTTGTCAGTCTTCTTTATTTTGACTTCAGTCTTTGACTTTTGTGAGAACGTCTTCAGTAGAGTAGATCTGGACTGGGGTGTAGTCCAGTGAGCTAATCTGGAGAATACTCCAGATTTCCTATACAAGTGTTTGCTCACTGGTCTTCCATTATTTCTGAACAAATCTTCAGAGGGACTCCAGATTCCAAGTCTGGAGTAGGTCCAGTAATATACCATTTCTGGACAGATCTTCAGTAAGTCTCCAGTAGTCGAGTCTGTAGCGAGTCCAGTAAATCTGGACCTAACAAAAATGTTTTAAGTTCAGAGGGAATTTATTAGTTTATTTTTACACTGGACAAAATTTTCCAGAAAATATTACTGGTACTTTGTTAATGTGTCCCTCTCACTGGTAATTAGATAGGTTGAAGTGCATGTTTGAGGTGACTTTTTGTCTTCTTGTAAATGTGTCCCTCTCATTTGTCTGTATTAGTAGACGTGCATGTTTGAGGTTACCAGTCTCTTTCAAATGGTTTTCACTGGTACTTTACTGGAGTGTCCCTCGAGTGTACCATCAGTGTATGCTTCACTGGACTAATCCACTAGTGATACTAGAGTGTCCAGTCAACCTCCAGATACACTGGTCTGTCAGTCATAATACTTTTTAATACTTGGTCATTGTGCGTGCCACGTAAGCAAAATCTTTTAAAAGATATTTATCTCGATATTTATCTTATTATCCTACGTGGCATGTAAATTTTTCAAAGAAATGATGGTATTTTTACCTTGGGAAGACAAAAAGTGCAACTTGTTACTGTTTGTGGGCTGTAAACCGTCACACATTAATGTGTGATGTGATGTATTCAATGCGGATCTCAGAACCCGATCAAAATTATATTTGATATTTCAAATTAACCGTTTGAGTTCCATATTATCTCTCCTATATATACCCACTTTCACTTTCAATTGCATTTACTTCGAACATATTTACTCCCAAATCCTTCAAATTCCTTCATTTATTTCTTCATTCTTCATTTACTCCATTCAATTTCCAATCATATATCACTCTCATAATTACTTCAATTCATCAAATCTTCATCAAAACCCTAATTCTTTAATCTCATCTTCATATATCTATTCATCATATTCAATGGCACCAAGACAATCCAATTCTCCTAAAAATCTGCTCGCCGCCGAATATGCTCCGGTTGCAAATATTGTTAAGGCACCCCATATCACTTTAGAGGCAAAAGCAATAAGAATAAATATGAATAACTGGATGGCAAAACTCTCACTTTCCAGTGTTCATAATGCACGATCCATTATTGGGAGACTAAATGCATTTTTTCTCTCATGTCCATTATATGGTGCTTTGACCTTAAATCCAGGGAAGATGTACCACGATTATTTATGTGAATTCTGGTACACTGCTGTATATGATGATGCAACTTCATCAATTATTTATTCTCTTAAGCAAGGTACCAGACCCTTGGCTTTCACTGTTGATACACTCAGGTCTGTTCTTCAATTGAACTATTTTGCACAGAATGAGATGCCCGTTGAACTTCCCTCTGGTATAAATACAAAGGAAGTATGCAGATTGATGGGGCATACAAAGATAGTGGATGAGCATTGCCAGTTACTAAGAAAGGGAACAATCTACATGAGCAGGCTGTCAGACTCATGGAGATTCTTCTTCACACATTTGGTTGAATGTTTGGGAGGCCGTTCTGGAGGACTTGACCAGATAAATCAAACGCATCTCCAGATTGCCTACTGTCTTTGGTTTGGTTATAGAGTAGATTTTGCTCAGATTATATTTGATGATCTGGTAGAGCGTCTCAAGGTGAAAGGTAGAAAAGCTTTTGTTCCATATATCCGTTTCCTTTCACTCTGTTAGAAATCCAAAAATAGTGATAAATTGTAATTAAGATTAGAAGACATTCTTGTTGTTAAGTCATAGATAAATGATTACTAAGGTTGAGGGGCTTATTGTGATAATTAGCATAGTTGTATTGTTAGACTATAAATAGCCCTCATACCTTAGAAATCATAACAAGATCATAACAACAACTGTACAAACACTTCATTTTCACACACATTAATCCCAAGCTTTCAGTTATATCGATTATTCTCTCTCAAAAACACACACACACACACCAAGAACACACACTTGCAAACCGCCATTGTTAGATCGAATTCCGAGCTTAAATCGTGTTTTAACAAGTGGTATCAGAGAGAAACATCAATCTGATGACGATCCATAACTGAATTCGATCACAATTTCATCAAAATCAAGTTTAATCTCAAATTCTGTTCGAAATAGTTCACCTACTGGTTCTTCAAAATTCACACATCAAATCTCATAAAATCATAATTGTTTGTTCATCAATAGATTCGTGGCTATTGATAACATAATCCTGTCAATTTTCAAGTTCCAATTCGATCTAAATCTCGAGATTGAATTTTGAGTTTTGGCGCGTAATTTCAGGGATTTGAATCTGTTGTGTTTTGTGTTGAATTTTGTTCAAATTCGTGTTTCGGACGTGAATTAAAATAGTTTGGAAGTGATTTCGTGATCTAACTCCTAGTAATTGTTAAGAAATCGAAGTTTTAAAAACTTGTCAATGGAGTTTATCTGGAATTGTGTTCAGTTGAAGAAGATGACCAAGACGATCTGCCTAAGATCGTTTTAGTTCTGTGCTTTGTGGCTTGTTAAGACGATCCTAACAAGATCGTTTTAGCTAAGAGTGTGTTGTGGAAGTGTTGATTCTGGCTAATTAATCCAAAAGGATTGGTTTGGTCGTTTCATACACTTAAAAGTTTTTGAGAAAGAAAACAAGACGATCTTCATACCAAGATCGTCTCATTTTTTTTCCCTGAACGAACTTCAAACCAAGATCGTTTCACCAAAGACGATCTTCATCTAAACCGTTTCAATTTTCATACTTAGCCAAATTTCTCCATAATTTCCAAGACGATCTTCAACAAGATCGTTCCAGTTCATCTAAGACCGTTTCAATTTTCATACTTAGCCAAATTTCTCCATAATTTCCAAGACGATCTTCAACAAGATCGTTCCAGTTCTTCAAGACCGTTTCAATTTTCATACTTAGCCAAATTTCTCCATAATTTCCAAGACGATCTTCAATCAAGATCGTCCCAGTTTTCAAGACCGTCTCATTTCTTATACTTAATCAAATTTTCTTCAAGATTTCCAAGACGATCTTACTCAAAGACGATCTCACCCAGAACGATTCTGTCAAGATCGTTTCATTCTCTATTCAATCAAGATCGTTTCATTCTCTATTCAATCAAGATCGTTTCATTCTCTATTCAATCAAGATCGTTTCATTCTCTATTCAATCAAGATCGTTTCATTTCTTTAATCAAGATCGTTTCATTTCATAAACTTACCAAGACCGTTTCAAGTCATTTTTTTCCAATTCAAATCAATCTCAAATGGCTTCTCGTGAAGTGTTGGCATTAGGTTCTGATACAAGACCTCCAGTTCTCTACCGTGGTTCTTACGGACTATGGAAGAAACGATTCATGGACTATGTGGAGAGTCAAACAAATGGCCATATGATGAAAGAATCCATTCTGAAAGGACTTGTTGTTCATCTCCATCCCACTACTGGTGCAGTTATTACAACTCATGAACTTTTGAATGCTGAGCAAAAGGATCGAACAGCTGCAGACAACAGAGCAAGATCATGTTTATACAGAGCTCTACCGGATGAAATCTATGGGTCTGTTGATTCCTATGATACAGCAAAAGAGATATGGGATGAGGTGGCAAGACAGATGGAAGGAGCTGACGTGACTTCGACAATCAGATTGACCAACATTTTGACTGAGTTTGACAACTTTTCCAAAATGCCAAATGAATCTCTTGAGGCAGTTTATTACAGATTTTGTAATGTCATAAATGAACTGAGAAAGAACAATGTCAAGAAGACTGAGATTGAGTTAAACATCAAGTTCATCAAAGCACTTGGTCAAGAATGGGAAGATTTTGGAACCCAAATCAAGCAACATCAAAACCTGACCAAGTTCACCATTCATACTCTATATGAATCATTCAAGCTCAATGAAAACCAAGTCCTGAACAAAGCTTCATCGAACAAAATGCCAGAAGTTGTATCTTCTGATCCTTTGGCATTGATCGTTGAGAAGAAGATTTCTGAAGCTCTCAAAAGACAAATGGTGGTTGTTTCTTCGTCAGATGAGGAGGGAGATGATGTAATGGCTACAAGAGATGGTGTATC